>QEPC01014615.1:2694115-2742782 GCA_003113815.1 Sphenodon punctatus
TGGGAGGGGACTGGGGGGCTAGTGGGTTAGAGTGGGGGGGGGTCTGGGAGCCAGGGCTCCTGGGTTCCCTGGAGGGGAGTGGGGGGCTAGTGGGTTAGAGCAGGGGGATGCTCCAGGGAACCCAGGAGTCCTGGCTCCTACCTGGATGGGTGGGTGGGAGCCAGGATTCCTGGGTTCCCTGGGAGAGGAATGGGGGGCTAATGGGTTAAGAGCAGGGGGATGGGTGGGTGGGAGCCAGGACCCCTGGGTTCCCTGGGAGAGGATTGGGGAGGGAGGTCTAGTGGGTTAGAGCAGGGGGGTGGGTGGGCACATGGTAGGGGCCCCTCCAACATCAAAACCCACTGGTGTTGATTAACAAACCTAGGTCTTCACAAACCTGTTTAATGACTGTGTGAGCTGATGGCTACTTGGGCTGGGGATCAGCTACTATCAGCCAAACATCTAGGTATGTAAAATTATTAACACACTGTTTTCTAATTTAAGGTACTGCAAGGGCTTAACTTGGTAAATAACCAAGGGGCTGATGTCAAACTGAGTTGCAAAGAAGCATATAGGTTGTGTAGTTTTCTAACACAAAAACGAAAAGTATTTTCTCTGTCAAGGGGAATGCAAATATGGAAGTATGTGTCCCTCAAATGCATGAGAGCATACTGCTGCCTGCTTGCTAGGCACGTTCTTATTAAGACTCCGTACCATATAAAACCTTAGATACTGGGCACATTTGTTGAGATTGTGTCAGTATGGTGAGACATAGTATAATAACATGAACTCGAGGTTAACAGTGCCCTTAGCCTGAGCAAATTGTACCTGATCAGCGCTCCTTAGCTGTCTATTTCTTTGCTGTCTGGCCAGGAGAAGAGTTTGGGTCATTTCAGACGTGCTGGACCTATAGGTCCAACACGCTGAAATCCGGACCAGGATCCGTCTCGGATCCCGGTCTGTGATGAAGCCGTCTGTCCTTTAGATGTCCTGGCTTCATCACGCAGGGGAATCTTGGAGGGGGTTGGGGCATGCGGCGTGACGTGTGGCTGCACAGCCCCACCCCCCGCAGTTCCACATCTGCCCACCTTCAGGGTGTCACGGCTCTGGGGTCGGAGCCTAGGGGAGGGAGGGAAGGAAGGCAAGGATGAGAGGAACAAGGGCAAAGGGATTTAACACTAAGACCCCTCAGTGTGGACAGGCTCCGGCGGCCAGAGCCTAAGGAACAAGGAAGGGAAGGGCGGGAGGCAAGACACGGGGTAAGGAAGCTAAGGAGGAGGCAAGAGGGGGAAACAAGGGACTGTCACGGCTCCGGGGTCGGAGCCTGGGAGGGGGAGGAAGGAAGGATAGGTAGGCAGGGAGAAGGGAGGGAAGGAGGCAAGGGGGTAACAAGGGGACCTCTCAGACGCTCTCCGATACCAAAGAGACGAAGTGCTCAGCATAAGAGCCAGATGAGCTGGCCTAAGAAAGCATATGGTTCATCATTGAGGTCAAGGGATAGGGAGCTAGGGAGAGGGAAACCATGGCCAGGAAACAAGAAGCCAAAGGCAGGGAACTGGGAACCAGAGCAGGGGGATCACCAGGGAACTCTAGGTGGGTGGTAGGGAGCAACAGGGGATTCGAGGTGAGGAATTGGGGAACAATAGGGAACCAGAGACGGGCCGAGGGACCAAGGGCAAGAAATGGGGAACCCGAGGCAGGGGGAGTGAGGGAACCAGAGACAATGGATAGGGGGACCATGGCAGGGAGCAAGGGAACCTGAAGTAGGGAAGGGGAAGCCCAGGCAAAGGAGTGAGGAGCCAGAGGCGGGGACTGCAGTGGGGAGCCAGAGGCAGGGACCGCAGCGGAGAGCAAGGCTCCTAGGACAGAAGGCACAGGGGCCTAGAAGTCACGGGAAGGGCCCTTGTGGATTCAAAGGTCAAGGAAGGCTAGCAAGAGACTCTAACAGCCCTAAGACTAACAGCCCTAAGACTGGCTGAACAAGATCACAGGCAGAGAGGGAACAGGACCCACTGGGAGGGATTTAGGACATGAGGGAAACAGACCAGCATAGAGGCAGGACAAACAACATGCTCACAGTGCAGACAGATGGAGAGGAAGGGAAACTGGGCAGGAAAGACCCCAACACTCAAGGCTACAAAAGGGACAAGTGTTCATGCATGGGGAAGGGTTCACATGCATGAAACACAGAGGGGGAACAACACATTAGGACACAGCCAGGGCAGGGCTCCCCTCCACCAGACAGGCCCTGTAGGCAGCCAGAATGCACACAGAGAGAGCAGAAACAGTCTCCGCCGCAGACCACCCCATATGCGAGCATCTCATCTCCGGGATGCACCCATTGGGAAAGAGACGCAGGCCCAACATCTTCGCATGCAGCCAGCAATCACGGGCGCTCGCCTCATAGTCAAAGTAGCGCAGGCCGGAGCTCAGATTCACATAGGCACCTGTGAGGCTGTCTGGGCATCTCAGGGCGCCGGGGGTGGTGGGGCCCGCGAGCCCTGGGGAAGCACTGCCAGCCATGGTCCAGCAAGCAGTGGATACTAACTGCAAGGAAAGAGGGGCCCCACGATCCCTGGAGGGATGGGAAGGGAAGCAGGGGAGCTCGCTCCAAGGCCAAGCGATAAGGCCATAGGTCGCAACATGACACAGCAAACGAGCGAGGCGTGGGGTGCAGACCCAGCACAGCTGCTGGAACCGAGCACACATACAGGACAGTCTACACGCAGATCAGGGCGGTGAGGGCAACAGACAGCCAACACAGATAGGTGGGAGATGATGACAGCAGGAATGCAGCTGCTGCCTACACACACGGGCGTAGACTGGACCATGTACCAGGCCCTGTGCAGGGACCACAGGTGTGCTCAATGGGGCGCCCCTGGCCACCCTGCAGGAGCCGGGCCTGCTGGCCGACGGGGACAGGCAGAGGCGACCCACCCCCCCGCCCGGTTGCCAGGTCGCGACCCGGGGGGGGGGCCTACACATGACCCAGCCTATAACGGTTACGACTGCACCCCACCCGGGGCACCCTTTACCATGGAGCTGGGATGGTTGGGCACCTGTGGGATGCACCCAACAGTCTGTGCAGAGTGCTACCGCTCGCACACTGACCTCCTGCGCATCCAGACCGCAGAGGTGCACCTGGCCACCCAGATGTGGGTGTGCATGGCCAGGAGCACAGCTACAGCCCGGCGAGCCCACCATGGGTGCAGGTGCTCCCTGGCCTTGCCCAGGGCCCAGCGGGTGTCTGGGATGCCCCGACAGGCCCTCGTCCGCGCCCGGGAGCGGGCTGCTGCACTCCGCGAGGTGGCCGAATGGCTCCAGTGGTGGAGGGAGACCATGGGGCGCGAAGCCTTGCTCACTATGCCCATTGTCCAGCGGGTATGGATCATGGAGTGGGCACAGGGATGGTGGGCCAGGGCGCTGGCTCACTGGGATGAGGCCACCTGGAGAGTGCACTTTCGGATGGACAGACGCATCCTCCTGCAACTCGCTGAGCTGTTAATGCTCTGGCTGGAGTGGCAGCACACCCCCATGTGGGCCCCCATTTCCATGGTCCAGCGGGTGGCCATCGGGGTCTGGGCCCTTGCAACACCTGACTCCTGCTGGTCCGTCTCGCAGCACTTTGGCATTGGGGTTAGCACCGTCGCCGGGATTCTGCGAGATGTCTGTGAGGTGGAGGAGGGCATGCTCCTGGACCGAGCGATCCAGCTGGTAGACCAGGAGGCTGTGATGGCCGGCTTTGCGGCTGGAGGATTCCCCAACTGCATGGGTGCCGTGGATAGCACCCACATTGAGATCCTCCGCCCATCCGATGGGGAGGCTGCGGAATATGTCAACCGACACGGGTACCACTCCTTGCAGCTGCAGAAGGTCATGGATCACCGGGGGTGGTTCATAGACGTGTACACGGGCCACTCTGAGCGCAGTCACAATGCCTGGATCATGACCATCTCGCCATTCTATGCCCGGATGTACCGTGGGAACTTCGTGGACATGGGGATGACCTGGATTGAAGTGGTGCTGATGCCCCCCTGCATCCTGGGGGACCCGGCCTATCCACTCACCTGGTGGCTGATGAAGGCATACCCGGTTGCCCGCAGTACAATACCCGCCTGTGTGCCAGCTGGACCATGGTCGAGAGGGCCTTTGGGGCCCTCAAGCAGCGCTGGAGGTGCCTTGCAGGCCAGCTGGACTACACGGTGGAGACCTCGGCCCTGGTAATTGGAGTTTGCTGTGTACTGCACAATGTGTGCAAGACCGATGGGGCTGCCCTCGACTACCTGTGCCCCGGCGCCCTCCCGGCCCCGTGCCTCTCTATGTCAACGCTGAGAATCCACGGGAGTACTGATACGCAAAGCGCATCCATGCTGCCCTAGCTAGGTGGATCAGCAGGGAGGCCGAGGTGTGAGGCCGCACACCACCATCTCCACCACTCCAGGGCCCTCACTGGCACCCTGGGCGTACCCCTAGATACCCACCTGCCCCCAGCTCCAGGCCTCTGAAACAGAATAATGGCTGCGACTGTGGTGCCTGTCCATTTATTGTGCATACCTCCTAAGCCCTAGGGGCAGGGACCGTGTCCATTTTATTACTTTGTAAAGTGCCAGGTACACTGCTGGCACTATATAAATGTTTGTTAATAATAATAATAATAATAATAATAATACAGTTACCACCACCACCACCACCCACCACCCAGTGCCGTGTCCACCCCACCTCAGCCCGCTCGCCCCCTTCCCCCATGACCTGCCTGTCTCCAGGGCCTTCCTCTTGGTCTCCCTGTGGATGCCATGGAGCTCTGGGAGATCCCCTCCCCCCCACTGTTCGTGTCCCCAACAGTGTCCTTGGATACCTCGGTGTCCTGAGGGGCAGGCGTTGTTGGGAGGGAGGGCAGACCTGGGGCCAGAGGGGCCCCCCTGGGTGGTTTCTCCCTCCAGAGGCCTACAGGGACTGGTAGATGGATATGCGGGCCCTGCGGGAATGCCAGTGGCTGGGGCAGTGGCAGAGGTGGTGGTGGCGCTGAGGGGCCTGGCATCGGGGCCGGGGCAGGCAGGTTGCCTAGTGGGGCGGTGGCCATCACGTATGTGCTCATGGTCCCCACATGCAGCAGCAGCGAGGTGCCAATGTCATGGGACCGGTCCATCTTGGCATAGTGCTCCCTCACCATCCAGTCAATGGCCTGTTCCAGCCGCCTGAATGCCTCCACCTGCTTGCTATGCTCCCGGCGCTCCCGCCTCCGTTCAAGTCGCACCTCCACCTGCAGCCTCTGGTCCCTTGCCTCTGCTTACTGCACGGCCCTTTCGGTGGCCACCTCCATGCGATCGATTGCCGCTATCATCTGCTTGCCCTGCTCGGTGGTGGTGCGGACTATGTCCTCTGCCTGCTCCTCCCTCCGGCGCCGTACCCGTGCATGGTGCTCCCTCATCCACTGAGCCGGGGGCACGGGGCCGGGTTGCTGGCATTCCCCTGTGCCCAGGCCCCCCCACCCCTGCACCACACGGGCCGGGTCCCCTGCCCGGCCTCCTCTCCCCCCACTTGCTGAGTTGCCTCACCTGGGACCTCTGGCTGCTCCTGGTTCTTCTCACCACCATCCCCCTCGCCTGCCTCTCCCAGGTGCCGGGGCGTGCCATGACCTGTGAAGATAGGGGATGGGGTGGGTGGGGGTAGGTGCAACGTGTCCCCCAGTGGCCCCCGGGTCCCCTTTCCATTGTCTGGGGTGTCAGGGGTTTCTGGGGGCGGTCCTGTGGCCAGTGTGCCCCCTCTCCCCCCTCAGCCCATCCCCTCCAGTCTGTTTCCCATCCCACCCGCTTGCTTACCCTCGATGTTGATCTCGGAGCCCTCTGAGGCTGGACCCTCATTGTTACCAGGGTTCCCGTGTGTCCCCTGGCCAAGGGCAACCGGTGTACTGGCCTCAGCTCCTCCCGGTATGGAGATCAACTGGGGGCTCTTTGGGCTGGTGCGCCCAAAGAGCCTGCTACTTCCCGAGGTCCTGAGGCGTTCCTCTTGGGGGTGGGGCCCCTGGAGCCGGTGCCTTCTAGCGGGGCAGTGAGGGGAGGGGGTACATCGACCCATTCCCTGCCCTGGACTATGGCGCTCCCCACGAGGCATGGGGAACTATGGATCCCTTCATGTGGAGGATGCGGTCCAGGGCGTCATAGTAGGGGGTGGTCCGGGCTCCATGCCTGTACCGCCGGTTGTTGTCCTTGATGACCTTGTACCCCCTCTTGAGCTCCTTCACCTTTGAGTGGCACTGGGCCACTGTCCTTATGTGCCCCGCCGCCTCCATGTCCTGCACGATCTCCTGGTACACGTGCTCGTTCCTCTGGTTCACCGCTAGCTCCAGCTGGTGCTCCAGGGTCTCTCAGATCCTAATGAAGTCCTGGGTTTCCCTGTGCCCCCATTGCCCCCCTCGGTGGTACGGCTGTCTCCCGCTTGGGTCATCCTCCTCCTTCTCCGCATGCCCTCCACCCATCGCCTCCGGGAGCTCGGGCTCCCGGGCCCGTTTCCATGTCTGTGGGTCGTAAGAGGGGGCAGTTGGTTGCCAGGTAGCCTCAGCCCCATGGCCCTCCCCCTTTCTCCCCTCCTGCCGGCCCTCCTTGGTGCCCCTGTGCCGCTGCCCCCCCTCACTTCCCTTACCTGTTTCCGGGGTGCCTCATCCCCCGGGATGGTTGCTGGCTCTGGGGCGGCCTGTCCTGGCTGCTGCTGCTGCTCTCCCTCCACTGCTTCCATGTGCAGCACGACCACCTCCTCCGCCTGCACCTCCTCCACCTCCTCCTCCCTTGCTCGCTCACCCTCTGCTCTCCTCTCCCTTCCCCCTCGCTCCATCTCGCCATGTTCCCCTGCTGCTGTCTGCTCTTTAAATCTCCCTCCCCGGCCTGTGTTGTTGCTCGTTGCCTGGCAGTGATGCTGCATGCTTTGTCCCCAGCTGGGAATAGTTTTGATTGCTTCTGGCTGGTGGTTGCCGTTCAGTCATTACGTTTTGCTGTTTCCCGGTGGGAATTGCTTTGACCACCCTTTCAGAGATGGTCTGGGCTGGACCTCTGGAAGGGTGGTTAGCTTTGTCCCCTGATGGGGATTGTCTGTGGTGAACATCTGGTGACCGCCGACCAGACGTTCGGGGCCCTTTGGCCCCGCTGCGGGGTTGTGTGTGGTTCACTGTGGTTGACTGTGATTTCGTAACGTCTGAAAACATCCCATGTAAGGTTAAATTGAAAAGTTTGCTGGGCTTGATCTAATTGGCAATGCCCCTTATAGAAAGAGACCAAAGGTGTCCCTTGGTATCATTTTTATTTTGTAGTCAGTTTTCCCTTTGCAAACGGACCCTTCCTATCAAAGGGGAAGATCTTTAGCATAGACCAACTCTCAAGTAGTATGGATCTAAGCCAGATACAACTCCTGGTCATGATCATGTTAATTAATAAATGTATTTATTAATAATTACATTTGTATGCTGCCCCCTCCTGCTACAAGCATCTCGGGGCAGCTAACAACATTTTAAAACATATAATAAAATCTAACAAACTATGTTATTGCTCTATTAAGAATATTAGGAGACCTACCCTTGATATCCTAATCTGGAATTTGAAGGGTCCTTGCTGTTGCTCAGGTAGTAGAAATGGGAGGAATCAGACTTTAAATCCCTTCTCAGCAGAAAACTTGATAAGACACTATTGAGCATAATCATCTACCTACATTAACATTGTGGAGGAGGGAAAAATTACTCTCCTTGCAAATATCAATTAAACACTGGGGGATGTCTCTTGTGATTCTCTGCGTTTGTCAATAGGCACTACTACCACCACTGAGCTCAGGGGAATAGATAAAAAGGAACTTGATGCTGTAGCCCCCCTGGAAGGATGCATAGTTTCTTTGCCTCTATAGTTAACTAAGATAGGAGAGGCAAGACGAATTCAGATGACTGCTGGTTTGCCAGTATCATACACCCTGTATCCTAAGTTAGATTTTATTTTTATTATAAATTACTTGTTTTTATTACTTTTATTTCCTTTTCCTTATTATTGACCCCTGTCTGAGGGTTTATTGTTGCCTGTGCTGTCAAGAGGCACAGCTGGTATCCCTGCTGTTACCACTCACTGAGGAGGGTGTAAAAGCAAAGGGAGCTGCTTAGTCAGCAGCCTGTCTGTCTGGCGGCTTGTTGCCAGTGCTCCACATTGGGAGACACAGTTGGCTTCTTTCCTCCCTGTCAGCACTGAGGAGCAGGGAGCCTGTATGCACAGGGAGCTGCTGCTGGTTAGACACCGGACGGAAGCCCATGAACGTCAATGGCTGCTCTCACATTGACATTGACACTGCTCAATGTCGATGCCAGCAGCCCCCTGTTAACAGGAGACCCCCTCTCACTCATGACCTCTCAGGGTGATGTACCCCAATAATCACCGTTCCTTAAACTTCAGGGAGAATTGGCTTAAAGACTTAAACTGGGGTCTCCACGTATTCAAAGGATCAAGCTGAGAACAGTACGCGCTACAGGCAGTTTATGTACCCTCCCCAAATAGAAAGAGAGAGAGAGACAGGTATCCAAAAACAACAAGTTTATTGGTATCTAAACCAGAGAAACACAGCCCCAGTCTGGCTGGTGGGATGTAACGAGGGGAAAACACAAGCGGTTTGTGGGGATTGTAGGAGAAGAGAGGGGTGTGTGTGTTCCGGTGTTGGCTCAGCGAGGGGGAGCAAGAGAACATGACAGGGAGGGAGAAAGAGACAGGGAGAAAGAGGGCTTCCCCAGTTGACTGGGAAAGTCTGGACCTGCGGTTACCTTTCCTTGCCTGTGGAGACGGGACAGGTGGCCCACGGATCCAGCGGAGTTTGGGGGATGGAAGAGGAAAGCAAAAAGGCAGACCAGAGTCTGGGAGAAATCTCAGTGCAAACACGCACAGAGTGACCTGCACGTATCTGGGTCCCAAGACTTCTCTAAAGTTTAGGAAAAAAACCAGGGGCAGTTAAAGGGTGCAGACAAAGGAGTTTTGGGAGGCTAGGAAGGGTCGTTTGGGGTGTACAATGGGCTAATGAGGGGAGGTTACTTCTATGACAAAAAGGGCTATACAGGATGGACAATATATCTTTGACACAGGGGGAAACTATAAACAAAAGACGCAGGGAGGGGAGGTAGGACTAACAACGGTCCTTTAGGGTACAATGGGTGTGTGTTTGGTTTCTCTTGGGGAATGCAAAGATAGGATGCTGCTGCACTGAGTCCTAACTACCAGTCCTTTGTTATAACAGGGTGAGTCTCTATCCTTAATGAATACATTATTTATTCAGAAAACACTCACTACTAGTCTTTTTCTCAACCTTAGGCTGGTATTTTTCCATGAGCGGTCCCTTTTTGCTAGGAGCTAGGGTGGCTGGGCCCGATCCTTATTTTACATGTCCCCCCCCCCTTCCTCTTGCATCCAGTGTGGGGTTTGTACCCCAAGCTATCTTGCCCTTGGTTACCACTGTGGGTTTTGCTGACCCCCGGGTCCAAGACAGTTGGCTATCACAAGGGGGGGGGTGTACCTCCGTTCGGGGGGGACCAGGGGTTCAAGCTAACAATTCCCCCCATTGGGAACCTTTTAACCTCTTAAAACGGTTCCCACAATTATAGGATCGGCCACCCCTGAACTGCAGCTTACTTGGTTCAATACGTTGGCCCACAACATGTAAAAACACCAACCTCTTGAAGATTTATGACCAAAGTAGTCTGTTGGAGTCTCTTAGGACATTGGTACCTAGAACCCCAGTTCAGCAAGACCCTCTTCCCCTTGATTATTGAGTGATGGCATGGGCAAAACACAACAAGACAGTGGGGGTGGAGCGTTCTGGGTGGCGGAGGGGACAACCAATGGGGGGGAGAGTGGAACGAAACAGGAAGAAGGAAAACACAACACAGTACAGACTGGGATATTTAAACAATAAACTACTGGGGGGGGGGAAATCAATACATAAAAAACTCAATAAACATTATATACATAGATATACCTGGGAGCTGCTTGTTACATCTACAATCTGGCTAGAGTCACTTGGGTTTCCTCCAGAGGAGGTCTGGAGGAATCAAAGATATTACCACAGGTTAATCTAGTTTTAGTCACATGCGAGTCTTGACCATGGCCTACTAATTTCCTTGAGAGCTTGTGCATGCTTAGAGGAATGGATCTCTTCTTAATTTTAGGTCCCAATTGATACCCCGTGGCCAGAAGGGCTGAGCCAATTTACCAGTTTGTACCTTTAACAAGGAGCTCCATTTAATGGAACAATTCCACTCAGGTGTATCCTATTCAGCATAATAGTCTATAAGTTTCAGCTGCTGGAAGGAGTTGAGGCAACTCAAAGAGGACTTTGGCTAGAAACTGGAACAACCGCTGTGGCCGGGAATGTTGGAGCAAAATGCAAAGTTCCTCTGCTCATGGGCCAATGTTCTGTGAAAGAGTTCCGGGTGGCAAAAAACCTTCCCAAAGCAAACCCAAGTTCCCAAAGTCTGGTGGTCCTGCTGGAGGGCTTGCTTCACGTTTTGGAGCTGAAAGTTCTTTTGGAGCTGCAAGGGGGCCGCTCGTGCTGCGCGCCGCTGGCTGTCCTGGCTGGGAAGCTGTATGCCACAAGTGGGGGCTCAGGACTAAACATCCGGGTTCCCAAGCTCCGTTCCTGGCACGAGTTCACCAGATTTACTCTTCCTAACTGCTGCTCGCTTCTGGATCTGCCTGATGAAACAAAGGAATCTGGGGGGCTTCTCGCCCGGGGGCGAGGGTTAATAAAGAACAAGGAGAGAGACTGAGGACATGGGAGTCCCTCCTTCAAAAAAAAGGAAGGGGCGGGGAAGCCAAAGGGATGGACAATTTTATGAACCTTTTTAATTGTCATCACTGACATATCCAATAAGGGGGTCGAATTCCCACATTTCTTAGCAGAGGGGAACGGATGGAAGTTGGTTTCCTTCCAGGACTGGATACCTGTTCCCCGGCCTTCCCTTAATTACAACTCGGCCCGTGATGAACTGTATCATGTGGGAATCTTCTCTCATAACCAGCTCCCATCTAGCAGAGCCGTTGTGGTAAAACTTTATAACCACTCTCCACAACTCCTTCCGTGGCTTTCCCGGTGGCCACCTCAATGAGAGTTCTGTGTGGCCCTCCAGCCTCGCTATAGCAAAACCTGAAATGAAAGGTTTGCCTGTTGATCAGGTTGCTTACCCGTGCTGCTAATCTCATAGCTGGATTGACTGAAATACTGTTCCGGTTGTGTGTCAAGTGGGGGTACATCTATTCCCTTGGTCTCCTGGGCCTTACCCTCCTATTTATGTCTGCCTTGTGATGAGGCTGAGAGTTCTTCTGAGCAGGGGTGGAAGAGCTAACCGGATGAGGCGTGGGCTCCCCAGGAACAGGGGAGAGGGGGAGGCTTATGAACACTGTATTAGGTCTCCCCATCCCTTTCCCGAGACTGTAAGCAAGCCTTTTCACGGGGGTGGGGAGGGGCAACCTGAAAGAACCATGGGGGGGGAGGCCCCTCCTCCCAAGGTACAGTGTTTGCTTCACTGATCCTGGAAGCTAGGGCAAGGTATGGAATTTGGGGCCATTCAAGGGAAGGAAAAAAACCTGAAAGAGGAAAGGATGAGCGGAGTTTGTCTCCCCCTGTCCTGTCCCAACTGGCTGCAGCTTCTCCATGGAACAAGCTGCCAACCCATACAGATCCTAATCATGCACACACAGTCCCATCCTTCTCTACAACAAAACAAACCAAGCTCTTCAAGCTGTCATCCCATACATACACACTCAAGCCTCATACAAAACATCCATCACACCTGCACATGCATTCACACAATTCCATTCACATTTTCCACTCCCACATCCCACACTCCAGCGCCCACACCAATCAAGCTGGAAATGCAAACTACAATCTCATACATTCCTTCAGAGTCACACACACACACATACCCACATCAGGCATATACACAAATTTGTTCAGGCAAAAATCCTCAAACACACACACATACCTCTGCTGACACACATCACCCATTCCACAGTCAAGAGCACACACAAATCCAGCTAACCCACCTCCATGCATACATCCATACATAACTACTCTACAAAGAAACAAAACAAACAAGCAAAACAGGGGGGTTTATTTACAGCTTGATTACGCATACATGGACCAGGAACCACTGCTGCTGGTTAGGGCATAGTGGGGGAGCCACACTGATAGGTGAGTGAAATACATTCCCCAAAACAGGTTGGTGAACATCATCTCACTCCAAGCCCTGTCCTGGGGACCTGGCCATGGAGGGGGGCTCTTGGGGAACCCTACAGGATCCTGGACATTCCAGGGGTTGTTCCTAGGCGTGGGGTTCATGGCATGCCTGAAGGGCACCGAGAAGTGGGGGACATTAAAAGTAACGGCCTGCACTTGCTCTAGTTGTTGCTTTCTATCAGGCCGCTTACCTCCTCCCATCTCCCTCATTAAGTCTGCCACCTGCTGAATGCCTGTGGATAACTCATCCCAGGTAATCTGTGACAGATCTACTCTCCCTATTGCCATTTTGATTGGGGGGGGCAAGTCCTACATACATGGCCTCTATAAAATCTCTAGAGTCATATTGCATGACTTGCCTCCCATTTCTTTGTACCGGGACCACAACCTCTGCTAAGGCCCCCAATAGCTTTTTCCTGGACACATAGGACTCAGGCTGCTCTCCTGGAGCCTGCAACTCCACAAGAAACAGCCTCTGTGGGCTCTGTCCTGGGAGCAGGAACCGCAACACTGCCTTCATCCACTTGCCACAGTTGGCACCGTGGAGATCAGCCATGCCTAGCCATGCCTCTAGGATCTGTGCATCGGCAAGGGACGTGCTGGCCCGAGCCAATTGTGTCAGATCTACCCTGTCTGCAGTGGGGTACATCTGCCACACCCTAGCCATCCATGAAATGGCTGTATCCTGGTTCAGTGGACCCATCTCCTCAGTGATAGCTTTCGCCTGAGTGGGGGTCCACCGAATTGTCTCCCTAATCTGTTCATGGGTTGCCCTTCCTCCTGCCCCCACATGTTCCACATCTTGGCTCACAACTGGAGCTACAGGCTCCGGTGTTCACCAGGCTGAATTGTGGGGGGCCTGGGGGATGGTGTCTGTGGGCAGGTTGGGCTTTTCTCTAGGGAACAGTATGGACCCCACCCCAGGAAGATCCTCAACCTGCACGGTGGCTACCAAGCCTTTGTGCACGTCGAGTTCTCTCCGCAGCTTCTCTATTGCTGCTTCGCAGGCATCATGCCTCACCACGACTTTAGCAGTCTGGGTTTGCTCTGCCAGGAAGTGAGCTGCTGACTGGACTTGCCCTAGCTGTTCCTGTGATGCCTCTAACTCCCTCTCTGCCTGCTCTGCCCTGGTCCATGCCACAGTGTTCTCCTCCTGAGCTTTCCTCAGGAAGGAGGTTAAGTTCCACTTTTCGGCTACCAGCTCGCTCTTGTCTCCCTCCAGCTCCCTCCACCGAGCCTTCCATTTCTCTGCCCTCTTTCCATCTTTCCCTGCTCTTTCCCCCTCTGCCTCACATTTCTGCCTAGTTTCCTTAAGCAGATCCCACAAGTCCCCACAAGCACGCCACAGTGCCCAGGCTGCACAGGCATCCCTTTTACTGCCTTTGGACTTAAACTTCTGGCAGTAACCATCATATGCTCTGCTAACTGATGTTACCGGGTCCTCAGTTTTAAAGCACCCCGACTTCCATGGGCATTCCCCCTTTTCCACTGCCCATTTCTCTAATCTGGGTGTCCCGGGCTCCTGGTGCAACATTCCCTCTACCTCCCAGGTATTCATTGCTTTCCCAGAGCTTGTTTTAGTGTATCCCTCCTGTACCACCTCTACATTCCAGTAATACACCCCCCGGGCGACTGACACAGTCCCACCCCAACATAGTTTTATCAGTCAGGGAACCCACACTAGGATCCCCAGACACAAGGCTGCCCAAGCAACCCCCATACCAATAGTTTCCAATGACCCTCCACTCAACATTATGGGTGAGAGACCCCACTACTCCCAGGACTGGCTCTGTGCCTCCTGAATCAAAAATCCAAACATAGCCAAACCGCCCCAAACTTGCAACCACAAGTTCAAGACCAAAATTCAAGTTAACTGGACTATGTCTGCTTCAACAATCCCTGATTACACTTCAAATTCCTGAACTGCCTCTTACAGCCCTGAGATTCACAACCCACAACCCCAGACAATTCCTCCTCAACAACCCAGACCCTGAATCCTTAAATCCACAGGTCCAGAGAGGAGAAAGGAGATAGAAAATGACACAGGAAAGAGATAGAAATATGGGGGTTTCAGCTGGCTGCAGCTACGTTTGCCTCCATGGACAATCCTGCCTCAATTACCATGTGCTTACCTGCATTCTCCACCAATCTGTTAACAGGAGACCCCCTCCCACTCGTGACCTCTCGGGGTGATGTACCCCAATAATTACCATTCCTTAAACTTCAGAGGGAATTGGCTTAAAGACTTAAACTGGGGTCTCTACGTGTTCAAAAGATCAAGCTGAGGACAGTACGCGCTACAGGCAGTTTATGTACCCTCCCCAAATAGAGACAGACAGAGAGAGAGACAGGTATCCAAAACCAACAAGTTTATTGGTATCTAAAACAGAGAAACACAGTCCTGGTCTGGCTGGTGGGATGTAACGAGGGGAAAACACAAGCGGTTTGTGGGGATTGTAAGAGAAGAGAGGGTGGGTGTGTGTTCCGGTGTTGGCTCAGCGAGGGGGAGCAAGAGAACGCGACAGGGAGGGAGAAAGAGACAGGGAGAAAGAGGGCTTCCCCAGTTGGCTGGGAAAGTCTGGACCTGTGGTTACCTTTCCTTGCCTGTGGAGACGGGACAGGTGACCCACGGATTCAGCAGAGTTTGGGGGATGGAGGAGGAAAGGAAAAAGGCAGACCAGAGTCTGGGAGAAATCTCAACGCAGACACGCACAGAGTGACCTGCATGTATCTGGGTCCCAAGACTTCTCTAAAGTTTAGGAAAAAAAACAGGGGCAGTTAAAGGGTGCAGACAAAGGATTTTTTGGAGGCTATGAAGGGTCGTTTGGGGTGTACAATGGGCTAACGAGGGGAGGTTACTTCCATGACAAAAAGGGCTATACAAGATGGACAAGATATCTTTGATNGTCTGGCTGGTGGGATGTAACGAGGGGAAAACACAAGCGGTTTGTGGGGATTGTAGGAGAAGAGAGGGGTGTGTGTGTTCCGGTGTTGGCTCAGCGAGGGGGAGCAAGAGAACATGACAGGGAGGGAGAAAGAGACAGGGAGAAAGAGGGCTTCCCCAGTTGACTGGGAAAGTCTGGACCTGCGGTTACCTTTCCTTGCCTGTGGAGACGGGACAGGTGGCCCACGGATCCAGCGGAGTTTGGGGGATGGAAGAGGAAAGCAAAAAGGCAGACCAGAGTCTGGGAGAAATCTCAGTGCAAACACGCACAGAGTGACCTGCACGTATCTGGGTCCCAAGACTTCTCTAAAGTTTAGGAAAAAAACCAGGGGCAGTTAAAGGGTGCAGACAAAGGAGTTTTGGGAGGCTAGGAAGGGTCGTTTGGGGTGTACAATGGGCTAATGAGGGGAGGTTACTTCTATGACAAAAAGGGCTATACAGGATGGACAATATATCTTTGACACAGGGGGAAACTATAAACAAAAGACGCAGGGAGGGGAGGTAGGACTAACAACGGTCCTTTAGGGTACAATGGGTGTGTGTTTGGTTTCTCTTGGGGAATGCAAAGATAGGATGCTGCTGCACTGAGTCCTAACTACCAGTCCTTTGTTATAACAGGGTGAGTCTCTATCCTTAATGACTCCATTCTTTATTCAGAGAGCTCTCCCTTCTAGTCTTTTTCTCAACCGTAGGCTGGTATTTTTCCATGAGCGGTCCCATTTTGCTAGGAGCTAGGGTGGCTGGGCCTGATCCTTATTTTCCATGTCCCCCCTACCTCTTGCATCCAGTGTGGGGTTTGTACCCCAAGCCTTCTTGCCCTTGGTTACCCCTCTGGGTTTTGCTGACCCCTGGGTCCAAGACAGTTGGCTATCACAAGGGGGGAGGTTACCTCCATTCTGGGGGGACCAGGGGTCCAAGCTAACACCCTCACACAGAGGGGATCAGACCACCCTGGCGTTGTAACTGAGAAAGCCAATGCTGAAGGGATTTCAGTCTGACTTGGAGGCGATTTCTCCCTCAGACATCATAGGAGGCACTTCAGAAACAGTTTCAGTTTGCAGCCGGGACGCTTCTTGGGTTCTCCAGAAATCAGGAGATCATTACGTCTCTCTTTTCCACACAGAGACATCAGGTGAACCCAGTCTTGGCCTGTAAGGTTGCTTTTAAACGAGGTGTTGAAAAGCGGCTCCTGAGTCCCGTGTTGAGAGAAAAGCCATGGGGGGAGTGTTTACATGCTTCCTGCACTACCAGAAGTGACGTGCTGTCCGTTGCCTAAGAGTCTCAGAATGCCCAGAGCCCCTTCTAGTGGCAAAATTTTCTGAGGTAATTAGGATCCTCTAAGTAGTCCTCTTACTGGTCAGAGTAATTGTCTGAGGAATCATAATAATAGACTTCAGCCAGGACTGCTCTTGACCCTGTCACAATAAAGCTCTCTTCATCAGAGCTGCTGGGGGGAGGGAGAGCATGCCACTTTTTGGTGGGTTCTTTCCCTGCCTTGTTTTCTCACTCTCTCTTTCTGTAAGAAGGAGCTCAGAAGAGAGAGAGAGCTGTCAGCAGCACACCGCCTGCCCGTCCTGTCAGCGCTCTGTTCCCTCTGGTCACAAGAGACACGACACGGGGGTGGGCGGGAGATGTAGTTGTGGATCCATTTGACTCACAATCTCCTCTTAGGAGAAATTGACATAAAGAAAAATTGACATAAAGGCTAGGTTTGCTTATGGCTAGGGAATGTCTGACGAGTGAAGGACACGCATGCGCAACCCAGTTGTGAGAATGGGAGGAGCCACTCGAAGAAGAACAGGCACCACCTCCCTCAGCTCCCTGTGAAACAGACCTGCACTGCCACACAGAGCTTGAGGGGCGCGGTAATCCCCTGCTGCCCCACGGGGCCCCTGCCCCAAAGAATAGACACCCCCCCCCCACTGCTGCCCCACTCAACATTTCCAGCAAGCAAGCCCCGCCCTTCAGTCATTGGGCTCCACCCAGCAGTGAGTATTAAAGGGTCCCCCCCGACAAGGTTTCTCAAAAGGATTCCAGAAGGCGAGCAAGCCAGGAGACACTGCCGGCTCTACTCTGCTGAAGTATAACGCTATTTACTCTGCGAAGACTGACCTGAAATTGAGGATTTGAGAAAAGGATTAGTGTGCTAATGAATAGTGGAGCCTGAAAACCTAGAACCCAAATAAGACTGCTGTGCAGGATGGAACTGAGTCACATTGAAGCTGCAGTGAGACCCCACTTCCTTGTACCGGCTCTCTTTGCCACAGTATATAAGTATTTATTGTTCCCAGCATTTTGCTATAACAAACATAAACAAGTAATAAAATTAAAATAATTTAATACAAAAAGTCCAAAAGGAATTTAAAAATTCAAGATCAACTGGATAAAGGATAGCCAGATAGATATCTGGGAGCAATCCAAGAGCAACTATTCAATGTAATATAAAATGTCAGGCAAATGGTCACCCACTAGGGGGTACTAGCTAAATAGATAGCATAACCAGCTAAGGAAGGATGCTGGAGAGCATCTTAATAAAGCTAATGGATCTTTTACCACTTTGAGGTTCAGGATAGCTTTCTCCTTCTATCCACCAGCAGCAAGAAAAAAGCAATTGCTTTTATTGTGGGTTCGTCTGTAGCTGTATTCAAAAATTCTATTTTCATCTCTAAAGACAGGAATTGATCTTTAAATATAGGATCGACACAGGCACGTCTAAGGTCTTCGTACCTAGGGCAATTGAAGATGATATGAGTCAGGGCCTCTAGTTCTTGTAATTGGCAAAGTCTATTACTATATGGGGTTTGATCTCTTCTACCCCTTACTATTGCAGTTTCAAAAGGTTTGAACCGTAAGAGTGTCATCATTCTTCTTAGCCTGGGGTCCTGTATCAGAACAAGGTATTGTTCAAGTACTATGGCAGATTTAATACGAGCATATAACGGGGCTACCTTATTTAGATGGAGTGCTTCCATATCCTTCCTTGCAGCGCACTCTCTTATCCTCCTCTTGATCTTGCCCTTGGTAATTTTAAAATCCAAAATATCATTGATACCCATAGGGAGGGCTGATTCAAGGGCTAACTTTTTAACATGTCTCCACCAGTTATAGGGAATACCTCCAACCGGTGTTGTTTGCTCTAGATAGCATTTATATGTCAAGGAGGAGACCCTACCTTGGGATAATTTGTGCCAGAATAGTAGCGCTCTGCAGTTAGAATAGGACTCCACTGAAAAGGAACCCATCTCTGCTCGAAGCACTGGTAATGGAGTCGCCTTCGGCGCTCCAAGGATGCTTCTAAGAAGATGGTTCTGTGGGATCTCCAATCTACTACTATAGCCAAAAGAGGTTATTTCTGCCCCATATAGTAATTGTGGGAGAGCTTTAGCTATAAAAATATGCAATATTTGTTCTATCGGTGCCATGGGAGGGACGCGATAAAGACGTAAAATCCCTGCAACCAACTGTGATGTCTTAGCTATTAAGCTCTCATTATTCACCCTCCAGGACCTTG
The DNA here is from genome assembly GCA_003113815.1 of Sphenodon punctatus. Lineage (NCBI taxonomy): Eukaryota > Metazoa > Chordata > Lepidosauria > Sphenodontia > Sphenodontidae > Sphenodon > Sphenodon punctatus. The sequence goes on from QEPC01014615.1 coordinate 2,712,793, forward strand.
AAGAATTCAAATTCAAATTTATTCAGCTGAGCCATCGGCTATAGCCACAAAAACATAAAAAACAGCCATATACAAACTAAAATATAAAAGATATAGAATACAAAATGGCACATGTTAACAAATATAAATAAAATGGTAATATCGTACTCAAATATGTCTCCCAATAAGACCCCCTCACAATGGCGAATTATCAACTCTGATCTTAATTTTGTAGTCTAGGAAAGATTGTCGCACAATAAACGCCTGAGTAAGGAATTTTGTGATTGCCCGAGCATGTTCTGGGATTGTTAGAGCAGAGACCAATAGACACTTAGGGAGCCTTCCCGGATAGCGTTCCAAAAAAGATTTTAGATATAGCATTCTCTGAACATCGTACAGGTGACACTCGAAGAGCATATGTTGTGGTATCTCCACAGAAACATAATCAGCTGGACATAGTCTCTCCGCAAAAGGTATACCCTCCAACCGTCCTTCAAAAACCCTGGAAGGTAGCGCATTTAATTGAGTGCACATTATTAAATATTTGCACCTAGGTGGCAAATCTGCAAGCAGATAGGCTGCCATATTTTCCACACCCGGTGTCCATAAATGATAGTCAAGGAGGTAGAGAGTTCCATACATGGCAGCTTGGTCCTGTTGCCTTGCAACATCCCTTATACGGGTCACCACCTCTTTTTGTACAAAATCGAGGGGCTTCATACATATATAATTCATGGAGAATCCCAATTTGTACAGATATTCCTCCAGGCAGCGAAACCATGGGTCATTGAAGCTATCCCTAAACAAGTATGAATCCAATCCCCCTTCAGTCTTACCAGCTTTCAAACACCTAAACCAATACCTAATGGTATATTCCCAGGCCAGTGAATCCCAGTCCATTTGGCCAACTTCCAGCTGGATTGATGCCACCGGGGTACCCCTTGGCGGTCTCAGCACTCTTCATAAAAAGACAAATTGTATCGAGCTTAATGAAAAGTTAGATAAGGGTCTCCATAGTTCCATCCCATAAAGAAGTGCTGCAGCCATCTTTCGAATAGCCAACTTCAGGGCTGTTTTTTCAGTTTTTACAAACAGCCTGGCTATCACCAAAGATGGGGCTCGAGAGGCGTCCACCACCCTCCGAATATGCTCATTCTATTTTCCCATTTTCTGGAAGGATACCCCTAAATACTTGAATTGGGTTACCTGCTGGAGTGGATGGTTATCAATTTTCCAGCCATATACCTTTCTCTCAGATGAAAACACCATAACTTTGGACTTACTATAATTTATTTCCAACTTGTTTTGTACACAATATCCAGCAACTGCCTTAAGCTGCCGAGCTAATCCCACCTTTGTCTGGGAGAGTACTGCCAAATCATCTACATACAATAAGCATCCTAATGATGCATCTGCCAACTTTGGCGGAAAAAATTCCATAGCAGCCAATAACGGGGGTAAATCATTCAGATATAAATTAAAGAGGGTGGGGGCAAGTACACACCCCTGCCTAACTTCTCTAAAGGTGCAAACCTTGCCCGAAAGATACCCCTTCTTATCCAGCCTAACCCTCAATGTTGTATCCACATGGAGGCTACACAGTAATACCAACAGTCTCTTATCAATCGAGGTACCACTCAGTTTTCCCCAAAGACGTTGCCTACTAACGGTGTCAAAGGCGGAGCAGAAGTCCAGGAAGGCCACAAAAAGGCGCTTGTTCAAAGCCTTATATTTTTCAGATAGATATTGTAATATCTGACACTGACCTATTGTCGATCTTCCCTTCGTGAACCCTGCTTGTTCCACCCGCATTATATTCTCACTATGAATCCAGTGATTTAATCTCAATAAGAGGATCTTTCCATAGATCTTACTAATTACATTCAGCAAGCTGATTGGCCTATAGGCAGCTGGGTCTGATCTCAACCCTTTCTTATAGATAGCTACAATTATAGCACTCCCCCATCCTTCTGGAAAAATGCCTATCTCATTTATTGCCGTAAACAGTGCTGTCAGGACCGGCACCCACAAATCCGTATTAGCCTTTACACAATCTATCTGAACTAGGTCAATCCCAGGTGCTTTAGCATTGCAGAATGTAGCAATATGGGCAGCAACTTCTTCTTCCGTAACCGGCGGCCAGGAGGGGGTATTTGCAATATCTAATAAGGAAGATGGCTCAGGGAGCTCACCAACACTTGCGTATAACTTCTGGAAGTGGGCCTCCCAAGAGTCTGCCGGTACAGGATAATACCCCATAGAGACTGTCCCCTCCCTAGGACAGGCTACCAGCTTCCAAAACAGCCTGGAGTTCTTATTCTGCGCTGCTTCCAGAATCCCCTGCCAATGTTCCTGCCCAAAAGCCTGCTTTTTCTGTTTAAGCAGTATTCTATACTGTTTCTTTAACTCAAAAAATTCTCCTGGGATAACTGTGTGATAGCCCTGTTGGTACCTTCTATACCTGCCGGTATTTATTCCAGGCCTGCCGGCACTCGACATCGAACCATCTTTGATTTTCCTGGGTTCCAACAGGTGTCTTTGTCCCACCCCCAAATGCTGTTAAGTACTGCGTAACCTCCTTAGCCAGCTCATCAAAGATGTTAACCAGCTCCAAAGAGCCGGGCGCTGCCAACAAGTTGTTTCTCTGTCCTTTACACCCCTCTAACCACAAGTAGCCCTGTATCGAGTCTGTCAATGCCTGAGACCATCTAATTATTGGGACATAGCCCATGTCCAGCGTTACCAAACCATCCTCCATACCCCTGTCTTGGCTGGCAGCTCCCCACGTAAGAGAGAAAACCAATGACAAATGGTCACTAATAAGAACCTCATCGACCATAAAGGTCCCTATCCTACTAACTATACTAGGGGTTACTGCTACATAATCGACCGTACTGGATTCTTGATGGCCAACGAAAGTAAACTCACCTTCCTGGTCCTGCTAACCTGACCCATTTAAGATACACAATGCGAGAGTCTGTACAAGTGATGCCAGCATAATGCCTGAGGAATTAATTTTTAGGTCCTTGGAGACCCTGGCAGTTAAAGGTGGATGCCTAGGCTGAGCAGCAATGTCCACATATGGCACTAAGTCCTCATCTGAGGCCCCCAATCTTGCATTTAGATCTCCCAACAAAATTACATGAGCGTCTGGGTGGGTTAGTATTATGGATTCCATGAAATCCTGCAAATTATCCCATGCCTTGATGTCAAAGGCTCCAGCATTCGCAGGGGGAATGTAAATATTAACAAAAATCATATGGGTATGGCCCATCCGTATTTCCAGACCCTGTGCCATCTGTGGGGCCCCCCTTAAGGGGGTGACCTGGACTTGGATTGTATCCACGACAAGGCAGGCCAACCCCCCTCTAGCTCTATCCCTGTGTTGCGAGACCTCTGCATTAACACCATAGGCCCTGAAATTGGCCAATTCTATAGGTTGAACCTCCTAGGTTTCCTGCACAAAAACTATGTGGAACTTCTCAATATATGTAAGAAACTCCTCCTGAGACAACCGGGTACGCCACCCCGCTATATTCCAGGAGCAAATACTTAACACCTCCCCATGTCGTCCACCTGCACGATGTAATTTTCATGGAACAGTCCCTCCCATCCCTTCTGTAATATGTCTCTGCCCATCAATGCCCCCTGGCAACAACTGATCATGGTCCCACACATCCCCAGCACTATTCAATTCAATTCAATTTATTGCGTGGTTTTAAACCATTGCATGTATCCAACAACATACAGACAAACAAAATAGAAGGACATACATCTGTGTCTACAATTTGAACATATAATCCAGCAAATATGCATAGGATGTCTGAAAATAAAACAGAACTCACGGTTCTCTAGAACACACCAGCAAGAGACGCCTCTCTATAACCTATATACTTGCTCTAGCATAGGGCCTTAAAATCCAAAAAATTCTCCCGGTCCTTAACCATCAGAGTCAGAAATTCTGCAATGGCCTCAATTACCTGGGTCTTGGGATTATTTAGAAGGGCACTCAGTATAAATACCTCCGGGTGACCTGGATACTTGTCCAGATGCCAGGCCAGAAATTTAGTCCTAGCCCTATCATAAAGATGGCAACTCAAAATCATGTGCCCCACAGTCTCAGCCGTAGTCTGATCAAAAGGGCACAAACGCTCGGCAAAGGACACACCCTGAAATCGTCCCTCCAAGACTTGTGAAGGGAGAGCATTTACACGGGCCCGAAACAAAAGATGCTTGGCCCTAAGAGGGATGGGGGTCCGGAGGTAGCTAGTCATGCAGCCCTGTTCTTCCCCAGCACTAAGACCCTTACCAGGAGCAAAATTAAAATTAGAGATATCAAGCGGGTTCAGCAATGGTGGTGGTACCATATCCATAATCTCTGCACCCTCCTGAGTATCCTGCAAATTTTGCTCACCCCGGCAACCTTCCTTCCTTCCTCATCCTAGACTTAGATGATAATTTATCCGTACCCTGGGCAGCCATCCCTATTGTTTTTGGCATGGCAATCTGCAATAGGCGCTTAGTTATTGGAAGGGCCTCTTTTAGAATTTCCAGAACCTCGGGCTGTAAAGAAGCCCCTATGGAGGCATGTTTGTTAGACTTACCATGGGCATCCTCCATCTGGGGAACCTCCAGAAGTGGCTGTTTAACTTTATCCACCACAACCTTCCCCAGCAAGATACCCCAGGAGGCAAACAAATCCCGATTGGCCCATATTCTATATACCAGAGCCTGAGCCTTAAAATTAATCACCAGCTGCTGCCTCATCCTAGGTGCTGGAAGCAGCTGAAAGGACGCAATTTGCCAGTGATAAAATTTGTAGCCCAAAATAAAGGATAAATGATTTACAATTTCCCATTTGGTATCCCATCTGGGAAAGAGCCCATCGGGCAAGGGTCGAATACAGAAGGATAATGCTTTAGTATCCAATCTTGTATTCCTCTGCATATAAGATTCAGCTTGCCCAATTTGCCGGGGTCCAGCTCCCGCAACTGGAGGGCCAGGCTCTCTAGCCTGTCCTGGTTGACAAATTCTACCCTTCTTCTGATCTCTGTCCATAAGAAAAGTCCTATCAATCTGCTTTTGAGCCTCCTTGGCCGTTACCCCAGCCTTAAATTCTGCTAGACAATTTGTTATCACACTTAGCTGCTCCTTTTGCATCGTCAAAAGCCCCGCAATATATTCCTCCTGGGCAAGTAATTTCCTACCCAAGTCAGCGCTGAGGAAACACTGCGTTCCCAGCAGTTCATAGTCCGTGGTACAAGGGGGAGATTTTAAAACATTTCCCCTTTCTGCACCACCTTCCTGACTCAATCTAAATGGAGACTGGGTGGTAGAATTTAATAGGGCCATAATTGAAGGAGATAGATTTAAGTCAGAGGCCGAGGAGGATCAAGCCGCTGAGTTTTCCTTAGGGTGCTCCCTACCTCCAGCCAGCACATAGTCATCCATTTTAAGTTTTTTGGAGACCGATTGACTTTTATGACTCGACAGATTGTGTCTCCCTCGTTTTTTAGACATAACTATTGCAATAATGCACAATAGCACTCGTTTCTAAAGGGCAGAGAGAACAAGTATGGTATAGAAACAATCACAATATTAAATGGGAACAATTGAAACACACTGCAAAGTCCAAGTCCCACTGTCTTCTTGATCTTCTACCAAGCCTCTCTCACCGGGGCATTTCCCGGCCAGCCCTGGCCCTCACCTAAGGCCGCGCGCACAAGACACTGCCGCAGGCACCGCACTCAGTCAAATAGGGCTTGGGGTAAGGTGGGCGGTACCCACCGTACCTGGGTCTCTGGGACAGCTGGATGCAATTAGCCGCCCAACAGACAGTCTCGAGCAGGTCCACACTTAGCAGGCACAATCCCCAGGACAGTCTCACTCCCTTCCGGCACCTCTGTAGCAGGGCTGAAGATAGGCAACATCCCTGGTCAAGTCTCTACCACCTGTGACAGCTCTTCCCCAATTCCCTCACCGCCACAGGCACTACGCTCAGTCAAGTAGGGCTTGGGGTAAGGTGGGCGGAGTTACCCACCGTACCTGGGTCTCTGGGACAGCTGGATGCAATTAGCCATCCCGCAGACAGTCTCGAGCAGGTCCAGGCTTAGCTGATAGGCACAATCCCCAGGACAGTCTCACTCCCTTCCAGCACCTCTGTAGCAGGGCTGAAGATAGGCAACGTCCCTGGCCAAGTCTCTACCACCCGTGACAGCTCTCCCCCAAGTCCCTCCTTGGTTGCCTCGGGCCCAGCTCTGCCACTACTCTGCATCAGACTGACTTCGCGGACCTTGAAGATGAAAACCTCAGTCCTAAATAAGTATAATGCAAAGCCTGCGCCACCTCCTGACAACCAGTCACCCATTTATGTCCCCATGGCGCAGAGCCAAATGACATTATTTTAGATTTATCAATGTTGACTACTAAACCATTGTCCACACAAAAAAGATTCAATGCATCCAGGCTTTGTTGTAAGCCATACTTTGTCTGAGACATCAGAGCAATATCATCAGCATACAATAGGATCGAAATTGGCCTATCTTCTATTCGTGGTGGCGTTGAATTAGCAGATGTGACCAAAGGAATCAGATCATTTATATACAAATTAAATAAAAGTGGAGTGAGCAGGCATCCTTGTCTGACTCCTTGCTGCTGTGGAAAAGATCTGGAAGTTCTACCTTTCCCATCAAGCCTATTCACTGCCCTGGAATCGTCATGGAGCATTACTATCAAATCCAGGAGGAAAAAGGGAATCCCCAGCTTGATAAGTTTATTCTACAGAGGTTTCCTGGATACTGAGTCAAAAGCCTTCGCTAAATCAATAAATGCTATAAATAGGCAACCTTTCCTGCAATGTACGTACTTGTCCACCAAATGCGTTAGCACAAAACAATTGTCCAAAGTTGATTTACCATGACGGAATCCTGACAGTTCCTTACCTAGAAGCGAATGTAGATGTACCCAATGTTCCAATACTACCAGGAGGGCATGAACATATAATTTGCTTATTATTGGCAGGAGACTGATTGGCCTATAACAGGCTGGATCATTAGGGTTCCCATACGGGGATAATAACTGCCATTGCCCAAGTTTTCGGGACTGTTTTAGTTAAATTAATGGACATAAAAAGGGTTGCTAATATCAGAGCCCACCATCCAGCGTGGTCCTTAAATACTTCAGGCGGAATGCCATCCGCTCCTGGAGCTTTACCACGGCGGAGTTCATTGTTATAGTCCAAGATATCCTTCTCACTCACCACAAGGGAGAGGGAAACTGCATAATCATCAATAACTGGGGTTTGGGATAAATTCTTATCCTGCTGAATCGGTACCATATCAGATTCTTGGTATAGCTCCTTATAAAAGGTGACCCATTGCTCCTCAGTAATCCTAGAAGATCTAGTAGGGGTACTCTTTTGACTCCAATTATTAATCTCCAAAATTTGACTGAGTTCTGTAACCGCGCGGCCACCAGAATTTCTGCCCATAATTGGGAGAATTTTGCTATCCTCTTTGCCCTCAATAGTTGGAAATACGCCCTCCTTTTGCTAACATACATATTCCAATCGGCCTCAATCCGGTGTCTCTGCCAATTCCTCCTTAGGTTAGATAAAATTGACATTGTGTTCCTGCATTCTCGGTCATACCAGCTCTTGCCCTACTGCCTCCCACAAAATACACGAGGTACAGAAGAAGTTGTTAGAGAATGGAGTTAAAAGTAGTGTGAATAACTGCAGAATCCGATGTTTAAATAATCTTGTCTCGAAGAACCAAACAGTCTTGAGAGTAAAATAGCTGCGCAACAACAGATGCGACCAAAGTGGTCCATTTAATTGGAAGAATCGAGCAGGGTGGAGTTGGTATGAACAAGGGAGCAGGACTATCATCAAAGGGGATACTCAATTCTAAGCAGATTGGATTATGGTTCCCTTCTGGTCTCACCAAGACTCCAAAGTCTTTAACAATAGAAAAGTTAAGGAGGGGAGTGAGCATGTAATCTATAACACTGGCACCTAGATTTGAATTGTGAGTAAACTTCCCAAACGGATCTGAAAAGGTTCGGCCATTAATTACTGCTAAACTTTGCTCCATTGCTAACTGTATAAGTTTCTTGCCATGATTGTTCATGGTGGGATCTAATGATTTGTGTACAGGGATTTTCATCAGGAAGTGCAGGCGGGAGTCTATCTCCTCAGAACTGTCATTGCCTGTCCTTGCATTAAAGTCACCCATAAACAAGATAACACTATTTGGGGAAGACTGCCCTAAATCATCCCGCAACATGTTAAGTAAGTCCCATACTTGGGGTACATAGAAGGTAGATCCTTCTGGAAGAACATAGGTATTGATGATTATGTAGTCCCTTATACCTGGATATTTAACCTCAAGGACTAGGCAATTTCTTAGGGTAACCGGAATGATCTTAATGTTGACCAAGACCTAGGTGGAAATGAGAGTAACTACGCCTCCTGGACTCTGGTAAAATCCTAGGAATATCCTGCTGCACATTACTTTATCTATTACATTACTAGTTTGCATAGCGACATCTGCCGTAGACGGAGTGGGTGCATCAGTTAAATTAAATTTAGCAGACAGAGTAATAAATTCCAGCCACAGGCCCCCCCACCAACACCTTCATTGAAAAAAGGAGATTATTGGAGCTTTCCAGCTTCTCCTCAAGCTCCTTAAATCAGGTATCCAAATCAATCTCCTATCTTATATTAAATTCCTCAGACTTTTGGAGTAATACCCTAAGGTGGGAATCAACATTAGATAGGTGAATATGTGGGTCCAAAAGACCTGCTCCATGAGCTATGAAGGGGTGGGTGGGTTTCTGGGCGTAAACCAGAGTGATTCACAGCACACTTTTTCCCCTCCAGGATCAGTAAAGGGAGGAAAAATGTGAGTCAACTTAGGTTGAATCAGTATGGGGGGTTTTGTCATCTCTAAATTCCTTTCAACTTGATCTATTTCATCTGCCAGAGTAGAAAAGGATCGTAACGAGCGGGACCTCAGCTCCATACCAAACAGGCTAAATAGGGCTGGTTGGCTGAATTATATCTAACTAAACAGTATCTAACTAAATTGTAGACTCAGTGGAGGATATAAGCAGGGCCCCGAGTCTTCTGCGCTTCTGCGATTCGCGGAATTTTCGCAGAATCCTGCCCTAGGCAGGATTATCGCAGAAACTGGGGAAATCCCCGTGGAATTTCCCTTCCTTGGCGCTGAGTCAATCCAGGACCTGCTTTATTCAGGCCACAAGCCAATCAGGGGCTTGCGCGGCCTTTATAAAGCAGGTCACATCAGCACATGTCACTTATGGTCCGGAATTCACTTGAGACCGCTGCTGCCGCCGAGGGACCCGACTCCAGCCGCCGCTACTCTGGCCGCTCCGGGATCGCCGCTGCTGCTGTCACCACTGAAGGACTCCAGCCCAACCTCCAGCTTCCGCTTCTCCAGTCGCTCGAGGGATCGACACCGCTACAGCATAAGGTAAGTAGGTGGTTGGAGGGGGTGTTCTCCTGGGGGCCCCGCTGTGTGCTCTGCATTGTACAGTTGGGGGGGAGGGGGTTCCGCTGCACGCTCTGCATTTTACAGTTTGTGGGGGGGGGGTGTCCCGCTGCATGCTCTGCATTTTACAGTTTGTGTGGGGGGAGGGGGTCCCGCTGTGCGCTCTGCATTTTACAGTGTGTGTGTGTAATGTGTGTGTAACATGGCAAAAACACACTTTGCCATGTGTTTTTGTGGGTGGGTTTCCTGCTTTGCCATGTGGTTTTTCTGGGTGGGTTTCCTGCTTTGCCATGTGAGTCGCAGAATTTTGCCATATGGGTCGCAGAATTTTCCATTTTGGGTCGCAGAATTTTGGAAAATATTTTGCAGAAGAATCGGGGCCCTGGATATAAGTTAACAAACGTTCCAATTGGAGTCAATATTTGTTCAACAGGTTGCAGACTGTGGGCCATCGACCTCGCACGGCCTATGCCTAAGACCGCGCACACAAGGGCACTCCTGCAGCGTGAGCACTCGCTGCTGACCGTTTTCAATCCCGCGACGAGGGGATGATCCAATCCGCGCTGCCCGCTACAGTCCGCTTCCTTCCAGAGCTGCTGTCACTCAGGTAAGTCGCTGTTAACACACTGCATACCAGCCTGGAAACCCTCGGCTGCAAGCGCCAGACAATAAGGGAGGACCCACAAGTTCTTTACTCACATCCAGAGGCAGCAACCACCGAGCCAGCTGTCCTACAGCGTAGCTCTCCCCACAAAGGCCGCTCCACCTCAATCATAGTAAGTTACTGCCGCTGCTACTGCTGCAGGGGGAGTTTGCTGGAGACACGCAGTGAAGCCAGGAGAAGGGGGAGTGACGAGAAGGGGGGAGAGAGAGCGCGCGTACTGGCAGCGGCGGCGGCGAGCACGGGCTCCGGAACCTTCACCGAGACAGTCCGCGCGCCTTCCTCTTTGCCACAGATGGATCACTGTGCCGGCAGCGGGCTGAGCTCCCACCAACAGCAGGCTTTTCTTAGTGGCTGCTATCCCCACCAAGCTGATTCTCATGATGCAAGGGTGCTGGAGATGTACTGTCTTCCCACATGCATTAGCAGCCTTGGTCTCTGACAGACAAGTGTGTCTTGGCTGGAATTGGCAGACAGTCCTTTTCTAGACACCCCCTTCTCACTTTCTGCTGCTTTGGCTCCCGGCAGCCCTCACCTCAGCGCCCTGCTCCTCTTCCAGCTTTCCCTGGACCCACTGTTGTCTACTTCAAGTGCCTGCACATTTAAAAAATTCTCACCCACCCAAGCCACAGCCTGGTTTTTCAGTGGCTGGTCTCACGCTCCATCCAGGAAAAGGAAAGAGAACAGACCAGAGGCCCTTGGTGGTACCGGTATTCTGTTACAATACACTCCATCCTGTCACATGCCCACACTCCTGCACCCACCTCCCAACACATTCCAAGTGCATAAAGAGGGGACAGCTTCTCTCTTGTTTATCAATCCACTTGGTTTCTTATCATTCCATCATCTCCCCATTGTCCGCTCAAGGGCTTTTCCTGGGAGACAAACAGGAATGAAGGTCTTTTTCACAAAAGACACCCCCACCCATCTCCGCGCAGTTTCGCTGCGTGGATATGGGTGCAGGCGCCCATGTGAATGCCATGGGGGATGGGTGGGGGTGTCTCCACCCATCACCCATGCACGGAGCAATGGGCTCCAATGCCCGATGCTCTGTGGGTGGAGATGGGTGTGTGCCCTACCTCCACCCACTGCAGCTGCACACCCATCCCCCCCACCCACCGTAGTCCGTTTAAAAACAGCCAGAGTGTCTGGGACTTGAATACCAGTCTTTTTGCCTCTCTCTCCTGGAAGGAGGACTTTGTCTCCTGAGAGAGAGACTGTGGGATTCAGTCCGGGGTGATATCCTACCAGTTTGACAGAATCAGTTTTTAAAAGCCTACCAGACTACACATAAATGGAAGTATGGGACTAAGTAGTCTGGCTCTCAGCTCTTGCAGAACTGATCGTTGATTTGTTAGAATATTTGCCCTGGATTCAGGCCCCCCCCCCCCCCCCCCAACCGCCCCAAGCATATTCTGACTTGGGGGGGAATGCACAAGCCAGGATATGCATAGGGACTGTCCCTTCTAAATAGTGTAAATGTAATGTAATGTAAATTTTATTGATGGCCTGGCTTTCACTTTGGCCCACAAACTAAACAGTGACTGTTGAGAAGTATGTCCCAAAGACCCAGCATCTCCTACTGCTTTTCAGAGCCCCACAAAACAGACAACCCTGCTGCTCCACAGAGCCAGTAACCTGTCAACCCCAGAGCCCCACAGAACAGACAACCCCATAGCCTCACAGAACAGACCCCGTCTCTGTCTCACAGAGTCAGCACCGCAAGTTCTACAAGGACCTACAGAACAGACACTTCCACCACCCCACAGAGCCAGCATTTCTCAGATCCACAAAGCCTCATGAAACAGGTGCCCTCCCAGCTCCATAGAGCTACTCTCCAAATAAACCCATAGAATAGCTACCTTCCAGAGTGCCCAAGAATCCCTTATTTTTGTAATTTGGATATGGAAATACTATCAGCATCACTCTATACCCAATAGTATTACAATTCCACTCCCACTACCTGCTCCCTTCTCTACTGTTCTCATTCCGTGACAACATCTGGTTCCCAGTATTCTTCTCTCCTTCTACCTGCTGTTGGCAATTCCCAAGAAGTCTAAACCTCCCTTCTCCTTAACAGAACCAACTTGTCCCCACCACACACACTTGTTTTTACCTCCATTGCACTTTTTGTACCTAATAATGTACTGTACCTCCTGTGACTTGATAACCAGATTCCATCATTGCCCCAGTAACTTTACTCTACAATCACATGTGCCCAGAGAGCATTTTAGATTTTAAAAACTAAGTGTTTAGTGCTTATGTTTCTGGAGAAAAGTTTGAAAAGCGAACTGTAGCATGTCTTAAAGGCTCAGAAATGGGAAGACATAAAAAATGTAATGTGTACGTAAAAAAAATAAAATCTTATGACTGTTAAGCCATGTTTGTGGGTGGTGTTTCTGGGAGTGGAAACCCCTGCCACATTTATAATAACTCTCCCCCATATTCCATTGATACCCCTATGATGTATATACCCTAACCCCATAGAGTTAATGTTAACAGTACTTTTATACTAAAATGCCAAATTTATAGGTGTATTGGCTGTCCAAACAAATAACATGTTTAGAGTATTGTCACAGAGGCTAGATATTGACTTGGTGCATGATGGATTGCTGTTTGGTAAAGAGCAGAATATTCAAAAGAAAACTATTAAATGCCACTGTGAAGCATAAAAGCATTAAGTAGACCTTTAAGCAGTGAGTACAAATGGAAGTTTATGAGTTGAAGAAAGTAGCAGGCTGGTGGTGTACTTAAATCTTTAGATTTTAAATATTAGTGCCAACTACATCCCATGGAAGTGCTTTCCCATATCCAGGAAGCCACCACAGCAAGCAGATTTCTCTATTTTAAAACGATTTAATTCCTTGAGTTGCCACTGTCATTAAGTAAAGCTTAATTTTCATGAATGGAATATCAGGATAAGCAGTATAGGTCTTTGGGGCCAGATGAGTGCTCCTTCATTGGATTTATGATGCAATTCCTGGGGCACTTAAGGGATTAACAGTCAAATCAGTGTGGGCTAGGCTGGTGTTGTAAATCCAATGATCCAGTCTAAACTGGCGCCTGGGGAAGCCAATCTCTTCCAGTACTTCCATGTCTTCAGTCTCTGATTTAACTTTGGGTATAATTTGTTATAGAAGAAAAAAGTCTACAAAGAAGAGAATTTCTGTGTGAGGATGCATGTCCCAAGCAAGAAATCTGAAAACAAGGAGTTTTAAAAAATAAAGTTAACATGGTAAAACCAAGAAGGGAGGGCGGGGGGAGAATATATATAAATTCAGAGCAGTGAAAAACAAAGCTTTGAAAAACAGAAGGGTAAGTATAAACTCAGAGAGAGATGGGATGTAACAATGTTGACTGATAGAAGACTTAGATGGTCATACTATTATAGGTACAATTGTTACCAGGAGTAAATCATTCTCTACATATATCTATGGGTGAAAACAGACATAACGCTAACCACCCTTTAACCACCCTTGGTGGTCATTTATGCATGTTTCAGGGCTGCATAGGGCACCAATACAGCCCTGCAACATGCATAAATAACCACCAAGGGTGGTTAAAGGGTGTTAGCATCATGTCTGTTTTCACCCTATATCTATCAAGAAGAAATCGAGTTAGAATCTAGCTGACACTTATGGTCAACATGTTTCTCCAAGCTTATTTAAACTTTGATTGTTTTTTGCTTTGACCCAGAAGACCACAGTTTTGGGAAGAATAACTTCCTGAAAATTCACTTGATGCATTTGCTACAACTAAATGTCAGGACTTCAGTGCTTCCTCTGCCTAATGTTGTATGTTGTGAATCTCTCTAAATCACTGATCAATAGCACTTCTTGGATAAGGCTTTGTGTGACCGGCTGCTGTCAGATGTTCCCCTCACTGTGTGGTGGGGCAAGCAGCTGGCTGCTATGTGCTGCGTCCTTTGGAAAAGACCGAGGCTGTGGCAGGGTGCCAAAGGCACGATAGCCTGTGTGCCGGGAGTCCTACACCCCATGATGTGCTGAGCTCCACAGTGGGTTATGAGAGGTAGGCATTGACACCCATTGCGTGCTGCTACATCACAGCCGGGGTGGGATTTTGGTTGGGCCGGGGTGGGAAGAGGGGCAGGGCCGGACTCCCACTTGTGTGGCCTGCACCTCAGCTGTGGCAGGAGTTCCAACAGTGGTCCGGCTGCCCTGTGGGGGGTGGGTGGGTAGGTGGGGGAGGCAACTATCTGCCTAACTCCCCACTCTGACCCTGAAGTGTGGTGGCAGTGCTTGCCCACCATGGGGCCATGCAAGGATCGGGCCCTCCGAGCTTGTGTGACTGCACCCTGTGTCAGTAACACTAAAAAATATTAAGTACGTACAAATGACTGTGCAAAATAGGGATTACTGAATCCCAGGGAGGAGCCTGGGGAGAGGCTGAAGCTGCTGCACCCACAGCCATGTGGAGAGACTGAGGCCACAAGGAGGAGAGTGGGACCCTGTGCAACAGGCTGGGGGACGCTCCCTGCCATTTGACAGCTGGGGCAGGTTGTCGGCATCTCCCCTCCCAGGAAGGGGGCGGGGCTGGAGAAGGCCGGTTTCTGGGTCGCCCCCTCAAGTGCAGGGAGTGACTGGCGGCTGTGCCGAAGGGGCATGTCCTTCGGCTGGGTTGGCGCCTGGGGCCAGCAGATGGAGCCAGTGTAATCAGTATTTGGAGGGAGCGGGAGGGATATGTGTATATTGCCCGTGAGAGGACTCTCCCTCCTGGCGAGAGCAGGAGGGTTGAGAGTGGGCCTCCCCCTGGTGGCAGCAGGTGGGGGTAAGGAAGTAGTTAAGTCAGGCCCTCTGGTATTATCTGTGAGTATATTTGAGAGGACTGCTAGATTGATGGATGATGCATTTGTTATTGTTTTGGGAGAGGGTAGTATTATATTGTATAATTATATAAGGGTTGTTACTTTGGGGGCTGTTATTGCTGTAATCATAATGATGTTTATGATGATGTCTTATGCTTATTATGTGCTCCTATGTATTATACTGTTTGTGAGCTGCCTCGAGCCATTTTTTAAATGGGAGAGTGTGGGATATAAATTAAAAGTGAAATGAAATGAAATGAAACTTGAGACACTCATACAATGTCTCCATATGAATAGGGAGGGCCTGATTCCTGCGTGGCCCTGTAGTAGGCAATTCCCACTGCCATACTGCAGAACCAGTGTGGGGAACTGGCCAGACGGTTGTGGGGAAGCTGGGTGGACTGGCTCCTGATAGAGCCGCCACCATGGTTGGGGTGGGCTGTGGTGCCAACTAAACAAGCATGTGCCTGGCTCTGCCCCGCCGCCTTCCCCCAGCTGGACCAAACGCTCACCCCCAGCCATGGTGAAACCATGTCTCCAAAATGCAAATCACATTCAAACGTCAATACACCAATTTGAGAGCAGCCAGACAAAACAGGGAGGGGAGGCTACCATGCCTTGGGTAGCTTACCCCTCCCTGGGCAGCCGGGCCATGTGATGCGCATCATGTGGCCAGCGGCATCCAGATGTTCGAACAGCTGCTAGCTACGCAACGCATCCTCAGAAAAATTCTGAGGACATGTCATGGAACAGCCTTACCCCAACTGGAGTAAGGCTACCCAGGGCGGGGCAACCCGTGTAGTCAGGCCCCTTCTGACTGTTGCCCTGTGAGTGAGAGCAATGGGCAGTAGCACCCATCGTGCACAGCTATATCACATCCCCATCAGAACTG
The DNA here is from genome assembly GCA_003113815.1 of Sphenodon punctatus. Taxonomy (NCBI): domain Eukaryota; kingdom Metazoa; phylum Chordata; class Lepidosauria; order Sphenodontia; family Sphenodontidae; genus Sphenodon; species Sphenodon punctatus. Next base: position 2,728,662 of record QEPC01014615.1, read on the forward strand.
GAAACAAGTCCACTCATATTTTTAAAGTTTATAATATGGGGGGTTGGCTAAACTCTGCTCCTCTATCACTCTATGCAGCCATCAATATCTTAGCTTGCAAAAGATTTTGGCACATTTTTTATTCATCTGTGATGTGATCGATGTGTGGAAGGGATCACTGTGGTTCCACATGGTAGAATTTTGGGATTTTTTTAAAAAAAACAAACGTTTGTCATATAATAAGGTAGCAAGTGAAATAGAAAAACAAAACAAAACTCTACAGATGCAGTGGAAACATCCAGCTGCTTAGCACTTGGATTAGATCTTAGCACCAATGTGAGTGCTAGCATTAAGTACCGTCATTAAACAGCTGGAGGATTCACATCCAAAAGTAAGGTGCAAAATCAAGCACTTGAAAATTAGCAACTGTCAGAGTCAAGCTTTTTCATTTGGTTCCATTTTTCATATGAATAAAAAATGTGCCAAAATCTTTTGCTTAAGCTAAGGCATTGATGACTGCATAGAGTGATAGAGGAGCAGAGTTTAGCCAACTCCCTTATAAACTTTTTTTTATTAAAGTAAAATATACAACAGAAATGAAAAATTAGTACGTAAGTGTAACAATAGAGAGTATAAACACATATTTCACCATTGACCATATGAAAGAAAGGAAGTGAAATAATAAAGTTTAGGGGAAAGGAGGGAATACAAAGAATAGGGGTAGGATGCAGGTGTGCATGTCATCGGTCCTTGAGCTCTATGTGTCCATGGCTTCCTGTTGTTTTATAAACCCCGCCGAGATTCTACTGTTCTTTTTCAGGTCGTTCTTTCACCTTCAAATCGATTGGAGATTAATTGAGAGTGGCTGTGAATCAGTGTTAATGTCTTCCGTAATTATCTTCCAGCAGTGGGACCAAGTTGTGTAGAACTCTTCCAGAGAATCGTGGATACCCGCAGCAATTCTGTCCATGGATAATACGAACCATAACCTTTGTAACCAGTTCTCCATTGCTGGTTCTTTCTTGGATTTCCAGCTCCTTTAGATTACGTGTATGGCTGCAAGGAACATCACCTTGCAGGCAGGTACCTTTGAATTTTTCCTTAGTTCCTCTGGCTAAATGCCCAGCAAGGCAATGTTTGGGTCAAATGATAGTGAGAATTCAGTAGATATTTCTATTTCTTTCCAGATCTGCCTCCAGAAAATCTCCATCTTTGCACACTCCCACCAGCAATGCAAATAATTACCATTCAACCCACAGCCCCTCTAGCATAGTGGGTATATGCTCTATTTATTTGCGCTAGTCGTTCCGATGTTAAGTAAAATCAGAGTGTGAGTTTAACCGGTGGTTCTCTAACCATTAAGGATTTAGCACATTTTTTCATGTGCGTGTGGATTTGTATCATTTTTTCTTTGGTTATCATGAAATGTAGGTCATCGTCCCAAGCATCTAAATATCCCACATCCGGGGTGGTGGTGGTGGTGGCTTAAAACAGTTTTCACTGTCTGATAAATTCTAGATATTATACCTTTATTGGAGCCACCTAAAAAGAATATCCCTTCTAATGGGTATAGGGTTCTTTGGAATTCTTTTCTGTTATGTGGGTGGCAAAAGTAACTGTGTATTTTATGATATAACCAATGGTCCACTTTGCACTCAGTCCGGGTCTGGATGGTGTCAGGTGTCATAATATCTTCTCCTACAAAGATATTTCTGGCTTGAGTTAGACCCTTACTCTGCCAGTGCTGTAGTATTTTTTTTTTCTTTTATGTTAAGTGATATTTTTTTTGCAATTTAACGGGGTGAGTGGAATGATGTCCTGTCTAATTTCTAGTTTATGCTGGCAAATTTTCCAGATTTTCATTGCTGAATCAGCAAAGGGATGTGAGTTCCTATATTTTAATTTAATTTGGTCTCCAGTTTCTTCCTGGAAGATATTTTTGAATTTGGATATATTCAGTATATGCCTCTAATTCAATCCATTGTGGGTCTTTTGCTGACTTGAAACACGTTTTTACTCCTCTAAGATTTGACACCCAGTAATATGCTTTAAAATTCAGTAGACTAAAGCCTCCAGAGTCTGTGGAAGTAAATAAGATGGATCTTCTGATATGGGGTTTCTTTCCCCCCCAGATTATACTGAATATTATTTTATTGAGAGCACTGAAAAATTCACTTGGTACTCATATAGGTAGTGCCATTATTATGTATAGTAATTTAGGTAGGATGAACATTTTTATCAAATTTATTTTTCCCCTCCAGGAACATTGGAGGGAGGTCCAGGTGTCTCTCAATCGTCTACATTCTTCCAATAAAGGTAAGTAATTACTTTTGTCTAGTAAACCCTTTTATCATTAACTTTAAAAATATTAGTGAACTTGTTTACAGTTCTGACCGTACTGCATGGGTCACTTTACATGCCAGACCTGTGTACATTACAGATGCTTTACCGAGAAGGTGCACACAACACTCATGGCTTGAAAAGAGAAATGTAAACATTGGTACATTAAAGTCCAAGTCGCTGAATGGTTTATGCAGCCTCTTGTGTACGTGCTGCATAGTATAGAATAGAAAGACGGCAACTTTGGGTAGATAAGAAGAGGGAGTATAACTATCACTGTTCCTTCTTCCATATGTGAAAAGAGTTGGGTTTTAGAAGTTTAAATACCACTTTTATTATCCACTAACGTGGATACTGTAAAGAGGTTTCAGTCTGACTCAGTGAGGTCCCTTTATTGATTTGTGGTCTATGCCAAGTTCCCTGAAAGCCATCCCAATGAGGCGGGTGCCTTCTCAGTACCCAGGATCCCCTGCTGGGGTATGGAGTTCAGTGTCCACTTTTTTGGGTGTCCAAAGTTTCTGGTCCCTCCTTCAGGACACACTGTTCACGTCCTCATGATCAGCCCTGCTGTTCTCTTGCCGCCCTAACAGAGTCCAGGGCTAGGCACTCAGCCTTAGCCCCATGCTCTAGCCTCAGCCCTCAGGCAAGCCTCCCACGTGTGTTGCCGCTGCAGGGGTCTCCTACTCCTCCTTCAATGCCCTGTTAATTTCACACCCGGGCTGTGGCTCTCCACTCCAGCTCAGCCTGCTTCATCCCTCGCCGCTCAGCGACCATGTACATTTCAGCCGCTGCCTGGTTTCCCAGCCCACACCGGCCTCATCACTTTCAGCCTGGCCAGAGTCAATTTAATGATTGCTGCTACAGAAGGTTTCCTAGCCTTCTGACAACGTGTCCTGCTACCTCCTTAGCCGAGGGACGTATCCCTCCTTCCTCCCACAGGCACTGCTGCTCTCATGCACCTGCACAGGTCTTCCCACTTCCAGATCCCTGTGTTCTCACTATAAGGGCTTCCGGGCTCATTCCTTAAAGGACCCACTCCTGATCTAATCTTGGAACAGGGTGAGTCCTGTTCACCCTGTCACAGATACACTTTGTAGAGAAGTGAAGGATGAAAAAAACTTGTGGGGTTGTGGGAAGTGAATATGCACCATATGGAGTTTTTAAAGTTGATTGTGAAAAAATAGGAGAGATTGTGTAGCGATAGTACCAAAGGAAGACAGAATATAGACAGCGATGAGCCATCTGGCAACAATGATTAGACTGGTAATAGGAATGTAAGATCTTATACAGTGCCTTAATCACTGGTTAATTGGATCTTCCATTTAATTTGATAAAACTTCCAGAAACCAAATTATTTGCATCAAAACAATGTAACCATAATACTTGCAACATTTTGGCCCATTGTTTTTAGATAATTCAATAGATAATAGATAATGAGCAATAAATAGATATATTTAAAGCAATAAATATATAGCGCCAGCGATAAATTTAGATAATTCAATAAATTTAGATAAATGTAGATAAATTTGGATAATTCAATAGATAATAAGCAATGAATGGATATATTTAGAGCAATAAATATATAGCACCAGCGATGTACCTGGCACTTTACAGAGAATAAGATAGACACGGTCCCTGCCCCAGAGCTTGCAATCTAAAGACGGGGGCAGGGGAGACAGGGAAGGGGGAACAGAGGGAGAGACAAGGGATGCAACATTCATGAGGATGCGAGAACTCAGGTACACATTCTTTGCTTGGTTACAGTAAATTGGGAATTTGCAGATAACAGGTGGGGGATAATCCTGGGTGGGAATGATTAGCAGGAGTTAGGAAAGGCGGAGCGGAAGAGGTGGGTTTTGAGGAGGGACTTGAAGGTATGAAGGGAGGGGGCAAGGTGGACGAGGGCAGGGAGGGAGTTCCAGGCTGCGGGGCAGTGAGGGAGAAGGGACAAAGGCAGTTGGGGGAGCAGGGGAGGCGTGGGAGGGTGAGGGAGGGGATGGAAGAGGAGCAGAGTGCTCGAACAGCGGTTCAGAGGTAGTTCAGGGCAGAGAGGTAGGGGGGAGCGAGGTTGTGAAGGGCTTTGTAGGTGAAGACGAGGAGCTTGTACAGAATACGCTCGGGAAGAGGGAGCCAGTGGAGAGAGGAGAGGAGAGGCTGCATATGGTCAAAGCGATGGGCTAGGAGGATGATCCTGGCAGCGGAGCTTTGAACAGAAATGAGGGAAGCAAGGTGAGAGTAGAGAAGGTCAGCAAGAAAGAGGTTACAATAGTCAACGCATGAGATGACTAGGGCATGAATGAGAGTTTTGGCAGAGGAGACAGACAGAAAAGGGCGGATCTTAGCAATGTTGTGGAGGGAGAAGTGGCAGGATTTGGCCACGGAGTCAATGTGGGGTTTGAAGGTAAGGTGCGAGTCGAAGATGAAGCCCAAGCTACGGGCTTGGGGGACAGGGAGGATGGAGACCCCATCAATGGCAATTGACAGGGAAGAGGGAGCAGAAGGATTGGGAAGGAAGATGAGTTCAGTTTTCGCCATATTCAGTTTGAGTTGGTGTTGAGACATCCAGGCAGAGATATCAGAGAGACAGTTGGTGAGATGAGCTTGAACAGAGGGGGAGAGGGAAGGAGTGGAGAGAGAGAGTTGAGTGTTGTCAGCATATAGGTGGTATTGGAAACCCTGGGAGACAATGAGTTTGCCTAGGGATTGGGTGTAGATAGAGAAGAGAAGAGGGCCAAGGACAGAGCCTTGGGGAACCCCGACCGAGAGGGGCAGGAAGGAGAGGGGGAGTCTGGTTTGGGTTCTCCCATGGGCAGCTTTGAAACCCATGCAAGGAGCTAGGTTTGACTGCTATTACCAGGGTTCCTAGTTCCATTTTGCATGGAAAACCACAGATTTTGCCTTTCACCAGAAAATCCCATGGATGATCTTTGAAAGTAACAGGCCCCATCCGGGACCACTGCAGAGCCCAGCTCTGTAGCAGTTCTGGCCAGGACCTGCCACTTTCAAAGGCCGCTTCTCCCCTACAGCACCTCTCACTGGGGGAGGGGGGGGGGGAGGAGGGGAAAAAGCTCCAGTAGTGACAGGCCCTGACTGGGGCCTGTCACTTTCAAAGGCTATTTCCCTCCCCACAGTAGCTCTCACCCAATTTTACTTTTTAATCAGGGAAAAACATGGATTTTTTAAAAAAAATTAAAAAAAAATTAACCCCCCTTCCCCATTTATAAGTGTACAAACATTACAAAGTAAGGCTTTACACAGAAAACCAATTTATACATTTTTGTCTTATGACCTAAGTTGTCTGATAGGTTACACTGATATCATTCAATGATGGAAAACACAATTTCTTGTCATCCTTAACACTTATAACCGCAATTACAAGAATAATTCCCCCCCTCCCTCTCAACTCTACCCCCTCACCCACCAACACATGAGTATGCTGTGCATGAAGGTATAAAACATTCTCTTAGTACTCTTGTATAGCACCTGTATTTTATTTGGCCTGTGTGAACCGCTCTTCTGTTTTCATATAATGTCTTTCTCATGAAGATAATGTACTTTTCCATCAGGTCTCTTATATTACTGTAGGAAGTCTCAAATTGGAGACCAAGTAGCGAGGAAGTCTTGCAACTTGCTATGGAAATACGCTCTCAGCTTTTCCATCGAAAAGGTGAACCACACCCTGTTTATCCAGGCAGTCTCCGTCAACCCCGGTGAGTTTTTCCAGTTTCTCATGAGTACATTAATACCAGCTAGTATCAACATAACTATGGTGTCTTTATGGTAGTCTAGTAACTGGTTTTTGGGTAAACACCAAACAGCATAATTTCTGGGGTGAAAGGGATAGCACAGCCCATTTTAGTAATTATATGTTATGAATCATTTTCCAAAATGCATTTACTTCCACGCAGCTCCAACTGCAGTGCAATAATGTCTCCTCCTCTCCACATCCATGCCAGCACTTAGAAGACAAGGTGATGTTACTCTTTGCCAACCAATGTGGTGTCCTGTAAAATCTGATTATCAATTTTAGTTGAGGTTCTCTAACCTCCATTGAGCTCGCTGATTTATACATTCACTAATTAAGAATTTCGATATGCTCCTTAGTTCAGGATGTATCTAGTTCATTAACCCATTTTAAAAGTACATTGGGGTCTCAGAGTACCACATATTCACTAACGCCTTATAAATTCTAAAAATCACACCTTTCTGAGAACCAGGCCTCAAAACCACCACCTCCACTGGGTGTGCAGGTCTAAGGAATTCCTGCCTGGCTGCCGGTGCATCAATTGAGTGCTTAAGCTGCAGGTATTCTAAATAGTTCACAGAAACTTGCACCAAGTTTTCTAAACCTGTTAGAGACATGAATTCTTCTCCTCTGTACAGTTGTTGGATTTTGTATATATGTTTGCTGCTTAGTAAACTTTTGTGGAGTTTTGGAATTCATGTTGGGTGGTCCTCTAGTTTATCTTGAATAGTAGACCAAGGAGAGGTGCCATCTTTCAAACCAATTTTGTTTTTTATTTTTTTGCCAGATTTGCCATACTGCTTTAGCAAAAGGATGTTGATTCCATACTGGATCTTGTCCCCCCCCGCCCCCCTCGCCCAATAGAACATGACTTCTGAATTTGCTCACATTTAACATCTCCTTCTCAATCTCTATCCATTAAACCTCTTTATTGGCTAATAGCCATTCTCTAACTCATCTCAGCACTTCAGCTTTGTAGTAGAGAAAATTGTCAGGACTGCCCATACCACCTTCTGTTTGATGTTTGTATAGTATTGTTTTTGTTTTTTTACTAATATGTGGGGTTTTGCCCTTCCAGATGAATTTAAGCAAAAACATGGATTTTTAATTTATTTCAGCAGACTTATATACTGCCACCTCCTGGTCACACAGCAGCTCAAGGTGACTCACAGCCCACAAATATAAAAACACAATATCCAATATAATAGTAAAAGCACGGAAATAAGAAATCCCTCCCCACCCCACCCCACCCCGCTGTCCCTCCTTTACCCATCTCCCTCACCAAAGGCCTGGCAGAACAGTGAGGTTTTACACTGTCTTCAGAAAGAGGGGAGGTCTGGGGCTAGGTGGGCCTTAGTTGGGAGGGAGTTCCACAGCCTAGGTCTGGTCACCAAGAATGCACTCCCTATCATTGCCACCCGGGAAACTCGGGGGACCTCAAATTGGGCACCCCCAGTCAACCGCAGGGGTTGCTGCAGGACCCGGGGCGTGAGGCGGTCCCGCAGGTAGGCAGGACCCAGGCCGTTTAGGGCTTTATAGGTCAAAACCAACCCCTTGAATCGGGCCCGGAAGACTATAGGCAGCCAGTGCAGAGAATCTCCGGAGTACTCACGTAATGTGATTGCAACAACCCATCCTTGTAAGGAGACGGACCGCCACGTTCTGTACCAGCTGCAGCCTTCGAACCGTCATCAAGGGTAGCCCCATGTAGACTGTGTTGCAATAGTCCAGTCTAGAGGTAGTGAAGGCATGGATGACAGTGGCCAGGTCAGAGTCTGAAACATACGACCAAAGCCGTTGCACCAGACGTAAATGGTGAAAGGTGCTCCTCACCACAGCTGCCACCTGGAGATCCAGGTGGAGCTGCAAATTGAGGAGCACCCCAGACTATGGACCTGAGTGACCAAAGGAGGGTGAACCCCATCAGTGACAGGGGCCACTACTCTTTCAGCCCCACCCACCAGCATCACCTCCATCTTATTGGGACTCAGCTTCAGACGGCTCATCCTCATCCAGTCCCCCACAGCCTCCAGACACCGGGTAAGCACAGAGACTGCCAGGACTGGGTCAGCTGAAAAAGAGAGGTAAAGTTGTGTATCGCCAGCATACTGATGACAACGTACACCGAACCCTCTCACGACCTTGCCATGGGGCTGCATGTACACGTTGAACAGGAGGGGGGACAGAATAGAACCCGGCAGGACTCCACACATGAGGTCCCAGGGGGATGATGAGCACTCCCAGCACCACCTGCTAAGTTCTCCCAGCCAGGAAGGAGCAGAACCATTCGAGAACAATTCTGCCTACCCCGGCATGGTCCTGCAGGTGAGTCACCAGCATCTTGTGGTCAATGATATCAAATGATGCTGACAGATCTAATAGAATCAAAAGAGACGATCTGCCCTGATCTAACTCACAGCGCAGATCGTCAACCAAGGCCACAAGTGCAGTCTTGGTGCCAAACCCAGGGCAAAAGCTGAACTGCAAGGGATCAAGAAAATGGACACGATCCAGATGCCCCTGAAGCTGCTGAGCCACCACCCACTCAATAACCTTCCTTAAAAATAGATGGTTAGAGACTGACCAATAGCTGGCAAGGGAGTCAATGGGTGATTTCAGACGTTACGGGCGCCCGGTTCACCACAGTGGATTCCCGATGGGGGTGAACCAAACAACCACCCTCCGAGGCCAATAAAAGCCCCGAACAGACGTGATGGGACTGGAACCACGGCAGGGATTTGGGCCGGCAGATCACGGGCTGGGGCAGTGCAACAGACGTGACGCCAAGTCCCGGCCGTGGTCAAAACATCCACAAGGCACTGGGCAGGGGTGGGACACAGACATGGCCACCTGAGAACAAATGAAGTCAAAAGGCACAAAAGGGAATGCCCACACAAGGGAAATGGGGGGGGAGAGGGAGAAGAGCCGGCCAGGTACCACACACAACAGCCACACAGACAGCGGGGGCACAGTGGAACACACAGCACAAGCACATGCCCACGCCCAGGCATACACACACACACACACACACACGGAAGGGAAGGGGGACACGGGCACCCAGACAACACACAAGGCACACCGGGCACAAGGGGGGGAGGGCGCGGAACAGGGAAGGGGGGGGAAATGGCACAGGGGCAGGGCAGGACAGGACACTGGCAACAGCAACCACAACCCCCACAGCAGAACTGTCCGCATGGGCACCCCCACAGCAACACAGACAGTCCTGGAATAGGGGGCCCCAGGAGCTCAGAACCAAGGCACAGTGGGAGCCTACATGGCACAGCGAGTGGGCCGGGAATGGTCCAGGAGGCACATGCAGACCCCACACATCGGCGAGGGGGCAATGGAGGGCAGGCAGGAGAGCCGGTGCAGCGCAGCAGGTCCAAGGACACAAACCCCTCCCCAGGAGGAACCCGGGAGCGGCTGTTCAGGGCCCCAGAACCCCGAGGTCACACAGGCACCCAAGGGGGGGGGGAGGCTGGGGCTGCAGGTGGCAGCGCTGGTGGGTGAGGACAGTCTGCTGGACACAGACGGGTCGGTGAGGTCATGCAGAGGGTCGGACCCAGGCACCGGGGAAGGCAACCATGGAGGGGAACACCGGGTGTGGAGGCAGATGGGGGGGCAGAGGGGGCCCGGAGCCACAGGCAGGGGCAGCAGCACCCTGGGAAGCAGGCAGCACAGCAACATGGCACAGACATCAGGGGGGGAGCAGCCAGCGGAACCCAGCCCCCGGGCAGGGACGGGAGCCCACACAGGGGCAGGCAACCGGGGGGCTGCGAGGCACACCAGGACTCACAGTCAGCTGCTGGGGGTCACGACGGGCCCAGGGGCCCCGCCTGATGAACCAAGTGAGGTCAATGGATCATCCCACGGCGGTACCCCAGCACGGACATGTGGTGGGTGATCAGGTAGTATGCCTTGGAGGGATCCTGCATGGACAACCCCAACTGTACATCCGAACGGGCCCACATGCCTGACAGTGCTGACAGCTCCGCCATGGTAGGCTCAGACATGCAGCAGTCAGCAGCAGGGGGTCACGGAAGCTGTCCCAGCTCCAACAGCCGGTGATACACTGCCCCATGGGAGTGATGGTACCCACGGGCCCCGTGCACACAGCCAAAGTAGGACACGGCCAAGGCAGGCCCCCCCTCTGCAAGGCATATTGTGTAGGCGGCCAGGCTGCACACAGACAGCACAGACACGGTCTCAGCCGCGGACCAGGCCACATGAGAGCACCTCATCTCCGGGATGCGCCCATCGGGGAAGGGAACCAGCCCCAGCGTCTCCGCATGCAGCCGGCAATCCCGAGCGCTGGCCTCTTAGCCAAAGTAACGAAGACCAGAGCTCAGACTCACATAAGCACCCGACTGACTGTCCGGGCAGCCCAGGAGCAGCTGCATGGCCGGGGTATGCCACAGGTCACATAGGGACATGGTCTCGTGGAAGATCCCGCTATGGGGGGCGCCATGGGGGCCGGGAAGTGGGAGTCTGGTGGAAGCACAACCAGCCATGATCCAGCTAGACAGGGAGAATAACACCATGGACAGGGGGGCACACATCCCCTCCAGGGCTGGGGAGGGGGGCTCCGAGGGGTCCCAAGGACAAACCAGGCAGCCACGGGCTGCAACACTGTATAGCAACAGAGCGAGGCATGGGGTGTGGACCCGGCACAGCTGCAGGAAACATGTGCGCAAAGAGGACCGCTAATCAGGCTGGCAAGGACATGGTGTTGCAAACAGGGGGGTGTGTGTGGATTGGCAGAAGGCATGCAGCTGCACAAGGAACACACAGCTGCGCCCCCCCATGTGTGCGCTAGGCCCCATGCTCGGACAGCAGGTGCACCCACCTGCATGCCTACAGACACCAGCATCGCAGTGAGAGGCCTGGGCAGCTGGGGGCGGGGCCCCGGGCCACCCAGGCCATCACTGGGCCAGCATAACCATCCCCCACCCCCGGGGCCCCCACCACCATGGAGTGGGACAGGGCAGCTGCCTACTGGATGCACCTCATGCTCACAGCCGAGTGGTACTGCGACTACACCAAGCAGCTGCACCTCCTTACCGCGGAACAGCACCTGGGCGCCCACCAGCGGTTTTCCCTGGCCTGGAGAGCTGCATGGGCCTTCAGAGCCCACAATGGGTGCAGGAGAGCCTTTGCCCAACTCAGGGCACAGAGGGTGTCTGCGGCAGACCAGCAGGCTGTGAGCCAGGGCCGAACCCAGCCTGCGGCGATCTGCGAGGTGGCCGGGCACCTCCAATGGGGGTGGGAGACCATGCGCCAGGCAGCCCTGCTCGCTATGCCCATTGACAGGCAGATATGGGTCACGGAGCGGGCACAGGGTTGGTGGGCCAGGGTGCTGGCCCAGTGGGACGAGACAGCCTGGATGGCCCACTTTAGGATGGACAAGCTCACCTTGCTCCAGCTCGCTGAGCTCCTTATGCCCTGGCTTGAGCGACAGCACACCCTCATGAGGACCCCCATCCCCATGGTCCAGTGGGTGGCTATAGGGGTCTGGGCCCTAGCAACACCCAACTCCTGCTGGTCCGTCTCCCAGCACTTCGGGGTTGGTCTGAGCACTGTTGCCTGTATCCTCTGGGATGTGTGCGAGGCTGTGGAGGGTGTGCTCCTGGACAGAATGATCCAGCTGGTGGAGCAGGGGGCTGTGATGGCAGGATTCATGGCCAGAGGCTTCCCCAACTGCATGGGTACCATGGACGGCACCCACATCGAGATCCTCCACCCCTCCACAGGGGAGGCTGCAGAGTATGTCAACAGGCACGGGTATCACTCACTGCAGCTGCAGGCGGTTGTGGATCACCAGGGCCGGTTCATAGACATCTTCACGGGCAACTCCGGCCGCAGTCACAATGCTCGGATCATGACCATCTCCCCCTTCTATGTCCGGATGTTCCAGGGGGACTTTGCTGACATGGGGATGACCTGGATCGAGAGGGTACCGATGCCCTCCTGTATCCTGGGTGACCCTGCCTATCCCCTCACCAGGTGGCTAATGAAGGTGTACCCAGTCGCATGCAACCCTGTGGAGGTGCTATACAATACCCACCTGTGCTCCACAGGACCGTGGTGGAGCGAGCCTTTGGGGCCCTCAAGCAGCACTGGAAGAGCCTCGCTGGCCGGCTAGACTACACCGTGGAGACTTCGGCCCTGGTGATCGGTGCCTGCTGTGTGCTGCACAATGTGTGCGAGACTGAGGGGGCAGCCCTGGAATACCCCGAGCCCACCCAGCCCCCCGGCCTGGTGCCCCTGTACGTGAACGCTGAGAACCCAAGGGAGTACCATTATGCCAAATGCATCCGGGATGCCCTGGCGAGGCATATCAGTTGGGAGGTCGAGGTGTGAGGGCTACAACAACCCGGCCCACCCCTGGGGGTTCCCTGACCTGGCCCCTACATGGGAGCCGGTCCGATACCCCACCGCCCCACCCCTGTCGCCCAGTAATGGGCACGGGAGACAATAGAGTGCAACCACAATTTATTTCACCTGCTTGTACATGTGCACCCGACCCCTCTCCCTCCACCCCAGCTGGACCCCGCCCCCTATAGTGCCCCCCACCTCACACTGCCCTCCCCCTTCCACCCCAGATGCCCCCTTGAGTGCACAGTGTTCGCTACGGCCCTGGGAGGGTGGGCCCTGGACCCGGGGGGCCCCCCTTAGCAGCTGCACCCTCTGGAGGGCAGGGGGGACTGGGAGGCAGATGCGCGCCCCTTGTGGGCGTGGGGGTGGCTGGGGCGGTTGGGAATGGGGTGGGGGTGCCGAGGGGCCCAGCATGGGGCCTTGGGCAGGCAGGGTGCCTGGGGGGCTTTCTGCCATCACATAGGCACACATGGTGCCCGCGTGCAGGAGCAAGGAAGTTCCAATGTCATGGGACCTGTCCATTTTGACGGAGTGCTCCTGTAGCCTGAACACACTGTTTATCAGGACTGCGAGTTCAGGCGTCACACAAGCCCCAAAGGAGAAAAGTGTACAAGGTCATATGTACGTTACAAAGTCTTAGCGGCGCAGTACCCGTGACACTCGACTGCCCTGGAAGAAGAAAAAAAACAATAACGAAACCATTAACAGAATCCCTAATCCCATTCTTTAGTTCCCATTGTCAGGTGGCATGCTGCCTAGAGAGAGCATCTGCAAGCACATTGGTAGTGCCCTTAATGTGCTGAACTTTCATGTCATACTCCTGGATGCTCCAAGCCCATCTCTGCAGCTTGGAGTTCGAGTTTGTCATGGTCTGTAGGTATTGCAACGGGGCATGATCAGTTAGTACTGTGAACTGCCGCCCCCATAAATATGGTCTTAATTTCTCTAGCGCCCAGACCAGGGCGAGACACTCCTTCTGCACTGCAGAGAAGTTACGCTCTCAGGGAGTTAGCTTTCTGCTCAGGTAAGCAACCGGGTGTTTTTTGTCCCCATGCTCTTGCAGAAGAACTGCACCCAACCCCACATCTGAGGCATCTGTGGCTATGATGAACTGCTTATTAAAGTCTGGGGCTCTCAGGACTGGGTACTTGCTGAGAGCAGCTTTAAGGGTGTCCATTGCCTGTTGGCACTCGTTAGTCCAAGTGACTCTTTCAGGGGAACCCTTTTTTGTCAGGTCATGTAGGGGACTAGCAATCCCCCCAAATTCCTTTACAAACTGGTGGTAGTAACTTGCCGATTCTACAAAGCTTCTGACCCCTTTCTTGGTCTTGGGGGGTTCCCATTTTAGGTTAGGCTCAATCTTGTCCCACAGGGGTCTGATTACGCCACCCCCAACCTTGTGTCCCAAATACACCACCTCTGTCATCGCCAGTTGACACTTCTTGGCTTTTACCGTTAGGCCTGCTTTCTGAATAGCAGACAAAACCTGTGTTAAGTGTAGGAAGTAGGGGTGGGACCCCGGGCCCAATACCGGCTACCGGATTTACCGGTTACCGGTTTCCCGAAAACCGGATTCCCGGTTTAAATCCGGTATACCGGTACCGGATTTATTGCATTGGTTTCAATGGGGCGCTGTGTCCCCATTGAAACCAATGAAATAAATTAAAATAAATTCCCTCCCC
>QEPC01014615.1:2742957-2758201 GCA_003113815.1 Sphenodon punctatus
GCCCGCTCCCTGCCCTGGACCACAGCGCTGCCCACGAGGCGTGGGGCAACTATGGAGCCCTTCATGTGAAGGATGCGGTCCAGGGCATCGTAGTAGGGGGCGGTGCGGGCCCCGTGCCCGGAGCGGCTGTTGTTGTCCTTGAGGGCCTTGTACCCCCTCTTGAGCTCCTTGGCCTTGGAGCGACACTGGTTGACTGTGCGCTCGTGCCCCGCCGCCTCCATGTCGCGCACGATGTCCCGGTAGACGTGCTCTTTCTGCTGGTTGATTGCGAGCTCCAGCAGGTACTCCAGGGTCCCCCAGATCCGTATGAATTCCCGGGTCTCCTGCAGTGCCCCCTGTTCCCCTCCCCTTGGTTCCCCTTACCTGTTTCCGGGGTGCCTCCTCCCCTGGTCCAGCTGCTGTCCCTGGGGCATCCTGTCGTGGCTGCTGCAGGTGTTGTCCCTCCGCCTCCTCCATCCTCAGTATGACCCCTGCCTCCCCCTCTGTCGCCTGCACGTCCTCCACCACTGCCCCTGGCTCCTCTGCCTCCACCCTCGCTCTCTCTCCCACCGCTCTCTTCCGCCTCCCTCCTCGCTCCATCCCGCCACACTTCCCTGCTGCTGATTGGCCTTTAAATCTCCCTTCGGTGCCTGTGTTGTTGCTGGTTGCCTGGCAGTGATGCTGCATGGTCTGTCCCTGGTTGGGAATCATTTTCTTTGCTTCCGGCTGGTGATTGCCGTCCAGACGTTACTGGTGGGAATCTCTTTGACCACGCTTTCAGAGATTGTCCCGTGGGGAGCCCCGGAAGCGTGGTTGAAATTGACCCCATGTGGGTATTGACCGTGGTGAACTTCTGGCAGCTGCTGAACAGACGCTCAAGGCGCTTTGGCCCCACCGTGGAATTGAGCGTGGTTCACTGTGGTTGAGCGTGATCTCGTAATGTCTGAAAATACCCTCAGTCTAGTGATGTTTTTTTGAGCAGAGGCTGCACCACCGCCTCTTTAAGACGGCCCAGCACTCTGCCCTCCCTAAGGGAGGCACTGACAACCCCAGTCAGTAACGGTCCCAATGTCTCCCGGCTGGCCTTAACCAGCCAGGACGGGCATGGATCCAATTTGCAACAGGTAGCTCTAACAGTCCCCAGGACATCCGCCGCATCAGCGGGTGCCACCCACTGAAAATGATCCTATAAAATAGGACAATGCAGGGCTTCCATTACCTCTGGTTCTCCCATTGCACAAGTGCAGCGTCGAAATCATGGTGAATCAGGACAATTTTATTCATGAAAAAGTTGACAAACATGTCACAGCAAGCACTGGAAGATTCCAGTTCCCAGCGGAGGGAGGCCAGACTGACCAGCCCCCGCACCACCTGGAAAAGCTCAGTTGTATGCGACTTCGCAGATGCTATGAGGACAGCAAAGATTGCCTCCTTTGCTGCCCACACAGTCACACCATAGGTTCTTAAACTAACTCTATACTGCAACTGGTTGGTTTCAGTATGAGAACTGCACCACCGTTGCTCCAACTGTCGCCCTTCCTGCTTCATCCACTGCAGATTCTCCGTAAACCAGGGGGATCTGTGTTGTCAACATTCAGGGAGTGGACGCCTAGGAGCCGTTTGGTCAATGGCCTCAGGTGTTCCAAAGAGCTACGAGGTCATCGAGCCAACAGAGCCAAAATGGCCAACAGAGAATTTCCAGTTTCTTGTTACAGAAAACTAGAAATCCTGTTACGTAAAATCCACCTCTTAACTATTCTTCTTAAGCCCTGCCCTTTACCTTCTTTTATCCCATCAGTATTTCTTAGCATTTAAAAAAAAATGTCTGGTTTGCCTTTAGATGGCAGAGTATGTGCGTTTTTACATAAACTTCATTTCTGAAACAAGCTTCCGTGTGTGCGCGTGCGTGTGTGTGTGTGTAGATGTTCACCCCCGCTACTGGAAGTCAGCCGTGTGCCATTGGAAACAGTGGATGCCGGGGAACTCACTCATGCTTGGAGACCCGGACCTGTAAAATCCTGATACTGAGATTTTTTAAGTCCGAGTCTCTAAGCATGCACGAGTTCCCTGGCACCCGTTGTTTCCAATGGCTCCCGACCGACTTCCGGTGGCAGGGTGAATGTCTAACACACCACCAACCCCATGTGAATTTGTTTAATGAGGCATGTGTAAAATGCTCTATTTATGAAACATGAATAAAGTAAGAGCTTTTTTAAAAAAAGTAACACAAGTTTGGCATACTCTGTAATTTTCATGTTTTCCACTAGAGGGTAGAGTAAGATAAGAATTAAAATGAGAAAAGTCATGCACATACAAAGCACTGTGGCTCCACCAAAGAGGCTGTCTTTTCATCAGATCCCACAGACAGACCACCAGAAATACCTCCCTGCTGTTCCAAAATAGTTATTTATTTTTATTTAATTTATTTTTAAAAACTTCTACCCCGCCCCCTGAGCCTTACGGCAGCTTGGGGCAGCTTACAAAACATTTTAAAACAATTAAAAATACAGGACTGTCCCTCGCTGAATTGATCCTGGGTGCTGTTCCCTGGGGGAGTCCTGGTGTGATTTCTGCACACTGTAAACTTTGGAATTTAAAACACTGCTTCCTTCCAGGCAATTGAAACGTGACCTCTTTCCTTCTCTAAAGGTTTTTCCATCAAAGACACCATTCTTATTTACAGTAAGGCCCCTTTGCTTCATCCTGTGAGCGTGCAATCACTTTTATTGTGGCTGCAAACCTAAACCCATTAAAATCAGTGGCATAGTTCCAGTGACTTTAATGGGTGAGGACTGCACCTTGAGTGTAAATTACCCAAATGCACTGTAAGACGGTTTAGTGTAACTAAGAATCAGATTCATAAGCATTTAGGGGTAGATTGTCAAAGGCACACTTAGGTGTCTTACACCTATTAAAAGTCAGTGGCTACAATTTTCAAATAATTCCAGAGTAGTTTCATTGACTCCACCCACTCTGAAGTCATCTGAGATTGCAGCCAATATAATAAAATAATAATACATTTTATTTTTAGAGTGCCCCACCACCAAATGGTGCTAGGAATGCTTTACAAGATAAAAATACAAATACATACAATTTATTTAAAATATAAGTTATGTAAAAACAATTAAAAAGGGGAAAGAAACAGGGAAAAGACAACACACATTAAGAGAAACAAGCAGTGCATTCTAAAAGCACCAGAAGAATAAATGAATCTTTAGGCACTTTATAATAAGGAGGGAGGGACAAAGATGGACATCTGGAGGGAGTAAATTCCACTCTGAGGGGTCTGCCATAGCAAAGGTCCGAACACTCGCCAACTTAAGATGCAATGGTGGAATCCCCAAAGAGTGGGTGGTTTCTGAGCTCACACAGCCATCAGTATGAGGCTCCAGGAGGAGGTCTCAAATATACTCAGGGCCTGTACCATTCAGGGCCCTGAAAACAAGCAATGCAATCTTACACTCAATCTGTTGCTCTACAGGCAGCCAATGTAGAGAACACAGGACACACGTAATACCATCACGGCTGCCCAAACCAATAAGCAGCTGCGCTGCTGAATTCTGAACAACCTGCAAATGATGGATAAGCCCTGCTGGCAACCTGTAGAAGAGGGAGTTATAGAAATCAAGTCTTGGCAAGGGCATCGGTCACTGTGGCAAGGTCAGCCTGGGATAAATAAGGGTTTAACTTATGCGAAATGCATAGCTGAAAGAAACATCTTTGAGCCCGGTCAAAAATGACACCCACATTTTTTACCTGGCCTGCTACCTCCAGCCAGAACAAGCAACATGCAGGGGCCTGAGGGAGGCAAAGGTATCCTCATATTGGCTGCCCCTCCCCACCAGCATCACCTCAGTCTTCCCTGGATTGAGCTTGAGGTAGCTCCAAGCCTCCAACACATCCAGCTGGCTGTATCATTCAAGCATTACTCCAAGGCAGAAGCTGCGATGGCTGAGAGACTTAGATGTCCAAGTTCTTTTGTACCTCTGAAAGCCTATAATTACAATATACTCCCACCAAAGAAATTATATCAAAGTAGGTTTGCATAGAGAAATCATTTGAGATTGGTTGCATTTGCAGAAATAACGTCTGCAGCATTGAAAGTTGTGTGCAGCGATTTGTCAGACAATTCCCTTGGGATTGAAAGGGCTTTTGAAGAAAATTAATGTGAATATAATTCAAAGAAACAGTTTAAAAAGACTGCATATTTTTTATCCCTAAAACTTGAGACTATTTCTAAATTAAAATGTCAGAAACTCCTATCGCAGAGAAACTGTAATGCTAATTAGCACAGCATTATGACTTAACAATGTTTAATGCCTTTTGCTGTGAAATCATAGTAAGTAGTCTGCGGAATGATGTGCTTGGCAGATCACGTTGTCTTATCTTATATTCCAACAGGATTCCATATGTTGGAAGTACGCTGCATGTGACCAAGCTAGTTATCTATGGATGGATGCTACAATTGCTCTTTAACAGACTGTACTTTATAATAGACAGACATGGTCATCATGTTTTCATTTATTATTACCAAAAATGTCACAGCCTATTTATATTATGCTTTATGGGTGTTAATCAAACATTGCATGACATTTCATCACAGAGCACTATTAATGTTGACTCAGATTGTGACCCAGCACCGTTCCATGAATGGGACTCCATAAGGTTGGACTCTGGCTTCATGAAGAATGTAGCATGCTTGACTTACACTAGAACCAGTGTCACTGTATTCATAAATGGTAAACAGTAGTCACAGAGTCTGTCCTCCATAACAGGACACATTTAAATGCTTACACATTTATTATGCCTATTTTCCTACATGAACTGGACAGTTCTTTCTTTTATTACATTAGTTTGGGGCTATTCAAACACATATGGGAGCACCATGATCCTCTAGGACTCAACACCAGTGCTTATGTCTAGCACTGACATAAGTCCCATTAATTTCAATGCTGCTTCTTAGAAGCTACATAAATACAGCAGTAAACAATGGGACTTAGAATTTATTTACCAGTTGGCCTGCAATTCTTATTAGCAGAAACATTTGTTCTCCTATTTCTGGATACGAATTAATGTTGTATTCATTTAAATCATAGCATTCAGCTAGCAATACTTTTATCAAATAAAGAGAGACGTTAAATGGAGCACCCCATAGCTGCATCAACAACACAAAAAGAAGAGAGACTTGCCTTTTATTAATTCAGCAGTGCAGCTCTGTGGAAGAAACTGTGCCTTGCTGATTGGATTCTTGGACGAAAATCAATGGCTTATTAATTTTAACCATATCAGTCAGCTAACACTAATTATGTCAGATAAAATGAGGAAACACACAGTTATATATCTGGAAGATCATTCACCCAAAGTTCATTCTTTCTTTTAGAGTGTATAAATACAGTCTTGTAGTCACACATAAGCAAGATGAAGAGAAAAAATGGATACTATACAAGGGGTGTGCAAAATTCCTAAACGCAAGAACTGCATAACAAAATTCTCTTACCAGTGAGAGCCACAAGACACATTGCATCACAGATTCCACCAGTCCTGGCTCCCATGGCCTGGTACGTTTGTACAGCAGCAATAGAAGCACAGGGCATGATCCCCCTCAGCCGACTCTAGTGGTGAAAATGGTGGCTCGACTTCTCTTGCTTCTAAGGGCCTTTTCAGACACACCCACCCACTATACATGTTACAGGGCACCCATAGGGCAACACTGCAGCCCTGCAACATGTATAGTGGGTGGGGGGTAGTGGATGGAGAGTGCCTTGCCTGAAAACGCCCCAAGAGACCTATGGGGGACTCACGGTGAGAGCCGCAGTACAGGTGCCAGAGAGCTGTATGCAGCTCCTGAGGCACCATTTTCTCTCCTTGTACTGTGTGTGCTGGCTAAGCGCCGCCACAAGAATGATTCCTGAGATGTGTGGGTCAGTAGCATAGTGTGGAGCAGCTCCAGGCTGCTTCAGTCCATGTGCCGGTTCTGCACCTCATTAGGATTGGGAAGCCACCAAGACAGCCTAAAATCAGCCTATGGTTGTTGGGTGTGATTTAATTTATATGATGACTAGTACAAGGGATGGGACAACGGTCATCAATGAAAGCCAAATAAACCATCCAGGTTTTTCCTGCCTTTTGTTTCCAATCCTGAAATGGCCAATATTGGTCTTTTACATTTCAGGTGGCGCACCCTCCTACTGAGAACATTCCCTGGGGCTCAGTTCCCCCCTTTGAATCTATACTCTACCCTCCTGCTCTAAATCATTAATGAAAATGCCGAAGAGGACTGGGACCCAGGACAGACCCCTCTGGGCTACCAATTGATACTTCCTCCCAGTTTGATACCATTCCATTCATTATCATTTATTTTGTTTGAGTACAGCTTTTCAGCCAATTGTAAACCCACCTATTGGTAATTCCATCCATCCTGCATTTCTCTGGCTTTCTTATGAGACTGTCATGGAGAACTGTGTCAAAGGCCTTCCTGAAGTCAAGATATCCTCTTTGTGAACCAAGCTTGTTCCATTGTCAAAAAAGGAAACTCTTCGTTTGGCATGATTTGTTCGTAACAAGTCCATATTGGTTACTAGTTATCACTTCATTGTAACCAAGCTGCTCCGAATCAATTGTTTTGGCTGATGTGGGGAGAAAAAGAAAGGGGTTGTTGTTGTTGCTGCGTTTTTACTCTTTGCCTTGCTCTATCTCAGCTGTGCTACTCCTCTTCCACCTAGTCTCCTTTCAGGCATTCTGTAGCAGAGGACAGAAAATCCAAACATGCTGTAATTAAAATACAGCATAGTAGAACACAACAGTTACTCTGAGAAAAAGAGCAGTAGGAACAAATAAGGGTTCCAGCCACACCCTTAGCTGTAGGCCAACTCTAATTTCGCCTTCACTTATGGCTTCTATTCGCTTCCTATTTCCTTCCCCACTAGGCTTTCTCATTCCACATATTCTATGTTTTGGACACTTCCTATTAGTTTCTCATGTGCACATTCCCATCTTCACTCTACTCCCACTATTCTTTGCTCACGGCTTCCCTGTCCTCTTGCTCCCCCTTCATCAGCTCTGACCGATTCGTTCTCTTTGTCTGCCTCTTCTTTTACTCAGTCCCATGAAACGGAATCCTTTAATCACCCATTCCTTGAGTGCCAAGGAGGAGGCAAGTCAGAAGGAGAAGTGTCCATCAGTGGCTATTATACAGCTCAGAAAAGACTGAGAATAGTCCATACATTATTTGCACGATGTTGATAGGAGGTTTTTTTTTTTAAAAAATGGCTCACATCCTAAGCCATTTGAGAAGGCTTAATTAAGCAGGCAGACATGTTTCTCATCCCCCTCCCCCCCCCCCGCAATGAGGCTACCTTCTCATAGGCATCATTATCTAGTGAGACCTCTTATTATCAGTGTCTTTCCAAGTAATACAATTAAACTGTCAAGAGCAAACAATTATTTTTAATAAAGTGAGTCAGCTTGTTCTCCCTTTGTCTGAGGAATTCATGTGAAAGCTTCTCAACACAAAGGTCTGTTCTGAATTATGCCGAATCTTTAGCCTCTGTTGACTGCAACTCTCAGAAGACTTAGGGTTTGCTCCTTGGGGAAAGCAATCATCAGTCTGAAGGTGAAAGTGATCATTATTAATAATCATTCCCATAACATTTTCACTTTGCAAAGCATTTTACAGTCCTTATCTTAGTTCACACTCACAACAACCCTGTGAGGTAGGTCATGAAAGAGTGCAACTTGCCCAAGGCCACTGAGTAAGTTCATGGCTAGGAAAAGATTTGAACCTAATCTCCCAGTCTTTGCTCCTTGTCCAACACTTTATCTACTAGGCAACACTGACTTTCTTAAAAGAGTTAAGAAACTCAAGCCTTTTTAGGTCCCCGCTTTTTTTCTTTCATTGCAAGTGCATTAGGTTATGTTGCTGTTATTGTCTTCCTACTCAGCTATTATAGACTCTGCCCTTTCCAGCTAAAGAGAGATGAAACAGCAGTGTAATTACACATAAAGAGTCTTGCCAGTTTCTTTTGCTATTGGCAAAAAAGCCAAATTCAGCTACGTTTCATACTAAGGGGCACCATTATAAATGAAGCATTAAAGATTACTCACAGTGTTTTCAAACAAGATGCTACCATGCACAGCCACTCAGGAACCACTCATCCCAATGCCCATCTGAAGGTGGTGCAAGGGGATGTGCGCTCCCATGAGCTATGCAGCTCCCACTCATAGCCACTCACGGCACATTGCCAAGAAATTCAGAGTGCGCCCTGTGGGGCAAGCCAAAAAAGTGTGTGGCAATGGGCACCCAAGCATCCCCTGCTCATATGGGGTGATTTCAGACGTGACAGGGTGCCTATAGGCCCCGTCATGGAATCACCTTTTGATTGCCCGCCGGAATCAGAACGGCCCGTCAACAGACGAGCTGGCTGATTCCGGTGGGGAATCTGGGGAGGGGGCGGGGCTGTGCGGCACAACATGTGCTGCACAGCCCCGCCCCCCCACGCTCCCCAGGCTGCCTGCCCTCCAGGACACGGGTGGGCGCAGTGGCCATTCCGGCCGCTGAGCCCGATTCCATCCCGGGGTCTGGACCACGGCCCGGAATCGGTGGCAGTAACAGATGTTACCGGCCACCGATTCTGGGCCGTGGTTCAATTAACCACGCTTTCGGAGATGGTGCCCGGACCATCCTCGAAAGCGTGGTTAATTTTCTCACTGACGGTGGTTCACTGTGGTAAACATCGGGCAGTGAGCAAACACACGTTACGTGACCATCCACCACCACAGGGGATTGTCTATGGTTGACCGTGATCGCGTAAAGTCTGAAATCACCCATGAACTGGGGCAGCCACCCATGCCAGCAGACAGGTCCCCTTCTCAGAGGCACTGTAGGCAGGGGACAAGGCCTTTGAATGTCACAGGAACTGGCCGTGACCAGCACTCAAGTCCAGGACATGTCAATTTCAAAGGTCAACCCAGCACACTTCTCCCTTCCCCCATGATACGGGGGCAGGAGGAGTGTGAGGTGGCTGCTGCCGTAGCCATGCTGGGAGCCTCTCATCAGAATCCCTCCCCATGCACTCCACCTGAGTGGCTGCTCCACACCTGTGCCATTCAGTGGTCATGGACCTCCCCCCGTCACCGTCCCCAGCCTTGCTTGTTTAAAAACACCCTAAGCCATTTATCGATATTCTGGTAATCAGTTTTAGAATAGCCATTTCTATGCCATCTATTAATGTCTTTTAAACCATCCATAACACATGACTCATGTCTGTAGCATGCTTAAAATGAGTGTTAGTTATTAGCCCTTGGTGACATTTGTAAGAATACCTGTCAGTATGCAGGTGGTTGCATACCCCAGGCAGAATCCAGAGAGACAGCTGTTCCCCTGAACCGTTTTATTCACAGTCCAATCCTTGCCCTCCTGGGATTTACTCATACTGCTATATGAACACAGCTGAGCCTCAGGGATTTGTTTGTTTTTTTTACACATAATGGCTTTTAAGTAACAAGGTCTTTCACAAGGCCTCTCATCTAGGGTTGCCCCCTTTTGCAGTTTGACCTGAAGACTCTCATTTTGGCCTATCGGAGTCTCAGAGTCAAACTGCAAAAGGGGGCAACTCTATTCTCATCAAGTGTGTGGTGAACTTCACCTACGCTTGTATTCCCAGATGACATCTGAGCATGCACTATTCCCAGGGCCTTCCCCTCCCATAATTTTTACTACAACTTGCTGGTCACTGGAGGACTAGCTGATGCTACCCACCGCTCATTGTCTTTGTGTCACCATTGCTGCTTGATAGTAAATGAAGGCGCCAATAGTTATTAATAAGCACATTGATAAAAATACACAAGGGGCAGAGCTTTACACATAAAACGACTCAAGCACATAGGTAGCAATGAGGGCCTATTCAAGTCAAAATCACCCCTGAGCCATGGGTGCAGATCTGCAAATTTGAGAGGACACTACAGGTTACAGGGTTGCACTTCACTTGAATCCAGTGCGGCCCTGCAACCTGGATTTCTCATGAGTGTCCTCTAAAATTTGCAGATCCAGTCACCCTAGGTTAAAGTCAATAACCATTTTGCCATTGACTTCAGTAGGTGGAGGATTTCACCCTTTCTGATGAATTTTTATTGAAACTGACTCAAATCTATTAAAATAAAAACATCTGGCAATCTTAACTTCTGAAAGGAGTTGGGCCTTCTGTATTCCCAGCCCCTCCTCTAGTAGCAAAGTGCTCAGCACCTCACAAGATGAGATCTATATGCTGCCATAAAAATGTAACCCATTACACTCATTTGATCAAACTACATGTAACCGTTTTCTATCTTTTGCGCTGTCAAATTTCTGTTGCTGCAGGATTGAATTCAGAAAGGAAAAACACTCTTCAGTACAAAATATTCCTTCAAACTCCTCCACAAAACAAGGTGATGAAATATGAAGGGACCAAGACATGGAGGAGTCCATGGAGATTACATATAATAAGTGCAGATGTGAGGGAGTTCTGGAGGGAGCCAGCTTGTCAGGCTGTTAATCAAATAAACCCTGGTGTCAAGAAACTCTGAAAGTGGCTAGGTGTTGGTAGAGAGGCCAGCTCACTTGCCTTGGCAATATAGGTTCATTTTATCATGAGATTAATTTATAAATCTTGCAGCGAATGAACGAGAGAAACCTGTCAAACTTTGTTCTAGGAGAGGGGGACATTTCAGCTCTTATAATAAAAGAGGAGCAGATTTTTAGACTCTAGTTTTCAGTGTCTTAAAATACTTCATTTGATTCTGCAGACAGTGTTAACCATTTGTTGGTTTATGATTGGATTTGCAGACAGTTGCCAAGAAAGCCTGCTGCTCTCCGATGTTTGAAGAACCCTCTAGCTCAGATATGTAACTAGTAAAACATCTTGAGCATGAGTTGCCATTGCACTATCATGTAAAAGAACTCAGCTCCCCCTCCCTTTTTGCATGTGCATTGTCTATATCTATGTGTTGGATGCAAAGATCCAGATTCTAGCTTGGTGTTTTTAGTACAGTGTACAGTGAAGTTAACTGGGGTCTTATGCAAGCAATAGCTGGAATGCAGCTCCAGTGTAAAAATGTCATCCACAAAGTCAATATACGTTTGTGTCAAAAACTGTCTGCCTTCCCATATTGAATGACTGTGTGTCTTGGACAGAGGTCTCCAACCCAACCCTGGCGTGACCTGAATAATCCTATGCAGGGTCAGCTGCACTCTGCCCAAGGTCTCTTTTAAAACATGAGTAGTCTTATTGATTTTGATGGTTCTTACAGGTGTGAATGTTCACGAGACTATTAGGGTTGTCATCTGTGGTGGTTTTTTACTTGACACTCCCATAGGCCAAAATGGAAGTGTCAGGTAAAAAACAACCAAAGGTGGCGACCCTAGAGACTATGAATGTGTAGATGTCTGGTATATCTACATCTTTCTTTATAAGGATGTTTTGAGAGGAGTGCTGTTTCTCATGGACTGCAGAGTCCAGGAGAAACAAACTTGCACACGAGGGAGGCTGGGGAGGGGCTGGTGGGGTTAGATCTCTCCTCTCCCAACCCCCACCCCACCCAATTCTGGACGTTGGCTGGCACCATTGAAAACAGCGCACTTGCACACCTCAGGTTTCATAAGTCTGATTTCTGTCCATGCACAAGTGTGCTGTTTTCAAAGGCGTTGACTGACTGACTTTTGGAAATGGGGGGGGGGGGGGGGGGAGGGACATGTCTTCCCCCCCACCCCTGTGCAAGTTTGTTTCTCCCAGACTCTGCAGTCTGCGAGAAAAGGCTCTAAGATTGCTCCTTGTTATTTCAGACATCAGTGTGTTCTGGCTGGTCCGCCTAATCTTTACCTGTGTCAAAAAAAATTTTTAGGTTCTGTTTCTTGTTGGGTAGATTTTTCTGTGGGTACTAGTTTGAGTGTGCTGAATCCTGCATTGGTGCTAGGGTTTCCACCTGTGGTGGCTTTTTACTTGACACTCCCATAGGCCAAAATGGAAGTATCAGTTAAAAAACGACCAAAGGTGGCGACCCTAATTGGTGCAGGGGGCTGGACTGATCTTTTGAGGTTCCTTCCAGCTCTATGACTGATCAGGCTAGAGTGCTCAGTACCTTGCAGATCAACAGTGCTGGATCCAGGGAAGGCGAGGACCCATGCAAAATGGTGGCAAAATCTCCCTCCTAAAATAGGAATGTTTGATGGTCGCACATTGATTCTCCTGTTAGAAAAAGAAAAATGCTGCTGTAATTAATATTTGATGCTATTTAAACATAATATTCCTTTCAGTAGCTGGAGCCATTAATGTGTTATTTTTAGTTAAGTTTAATCATGGACCCAACTGAATTGCCATAGGTCCTCCACAGGCCAAGGCTCCCTATGTTTGAAGCTCTGGGGGCTTGCATTTTACACAAGTGTCTCATGCTGTCTTTTCCTTCAGTCGTTTTTTTACCTGACACTTTAATTTTGGCCTACGGGAGTGTCAGGTAAAAATACACCACAGGTGACAACCCTATTCATGGACCCCCCTCAGCCTCCTCCCCCCCCCCACATGGGACCTATGTAGTTGCAAAGTCATCTCTTGCCTGATACACTGACTTTGAAACGTTAAGATCGCCCAGTAATTCCAAATGAAGTGGAAATGAATCTGCTGAGCACCCACCTCTTTCAAAAACTAGGTGTCTAAATGGGATTCAGAGTGTAGTAGGGCAGAGTGCCTCTGAGCTCCCCAGCCCTTTAAGAGCCCAAGAAAGAGGGCCAGTAAAGTGGCTAATTGGGGCCAGGTCAGCGGAAGCCTCATGAGCAGAGCCAGAGGGATCAGCGAGAGGAAGGTTGTGGACCAAGGCAGAGCTGAGTGGGAGCTCTGAGAGAAAGAGACTGGAGCTGAGCAGGAGGGAGCTCTGCCTCAAGGAAGAGCAGGAGTTTAGGGGGCGGAACGCTGCTGGAGAGCTGAGACACCCAGGACTGAGTCCGGGAACCAGAGGAGGAAGGTTCCAAGACTGAAGGCGAGGCAGTGGTAAGGGGAAAAGCCCTGGCCAAGGACTCAAGTCTCACTATTCACATAGCAGATGGACCACACAGCTTTTCTTTCTTTTTCTTTCTTTCTTTCTTTCTTTCTTTCTTTCTTTCTTTCTTTCTTTCTTTCTTTCTTTCTTTCTTTCTTCGAGGAAGAATATTCATTTGTCCTTCAACTTGATTACAACCCATTTACTAACACTTCTTTTTGAATGTCTGACCTAGCTTTACTACCATCAAGAAATGTTGCCTTGTTTTTCCTAGCGCCTGGGGCGGCCAGTCCAAAAATAAAGTTTATTTAATAAAACAATTAGTTCCAGTCGAATTCACTTTGTGGAATTACAGGTCCATTTGAAGAAAAAAAGGAGACAGTGGCAGGTTGAGGTCAAGAGAGAAGATAATGACTTCGGCTTCAAAGTGCATCCGACAAAACATCTTAAAAATTTAATGTTTCCATGGGGGCACTTTCCATTTTTATGGTTGTTGTCCGCATTGTTTTTTCATCATGCTTCACAAGAGGAATAGAGCCCAAAGAATGTACTCTACTGTGGGGGTAAAAAGTTAAGCTTGAGGCTTTCTTAGCTGGAATATGCATGCAGATTTAAAATAAAAATAAGATTGTATACTTCCCAAGTGTAATTGGTTTCAGCTGTCTAAAGCAAAGGCATGCTTTTGTTACAGCATAAATCTTTAGTATGCTGATAGACAATAGATCCTAGGCCTGCAGCTATGACCTTGACACAGTACTTTTTGTTGGAATGGATCTTTTAGCCCATAAAGTAGAGTGTAAGACATAGAACAGAGGTATCCTTTGTTATGTGTAGCTGTCGGCTAGGTGGTCCCTTGCCAGAGTCTCGGAGTACATTGACCAGCATTGGATCTTCTGCTGGAGGAGTCCCACCATGGTCTTTGCACAGGGCTTTACCACTCATAAGAATGCCACTGTCCACTCATAAAAATGCCACTGTCCTATGAAAAATAATTCTAGAAGTTGCAGTCTCAGATACATCTGAAAAGTTTCTGTTTTTCCCCCCTGCAACACAGTGATCTTTTAATCCTCCATGACTGGCTCATGGAGGGAAGGAGCAGGGATGGCTCCTCCTGCAGGACGTTATGGGCGGTGCCCCCCAAAGCCCTGCGGGGGCACCGCTGCGACTTTAACAGTTTAAAAAAAACCCAAAAAAAAACCCCGCGCTGCCGTTTATGACAGCTACAGCAGCAGGGTCTTACAATCTAGGATGGACAAGAGAAAGGAAACAAGGAGGAAAGGATGGACAAGGAGAAAGGAAACAAGGAGGAACCACTGTTCATTCAAGAAGTCGAGATGTTACAGGTGCACATTCTTAGTTTAAACTACAAGGGGAGGGAGGGGAATCCTGGAGGATAAGAAAGTATAAGGAAAAGCACAAACCAGCAATCTATGGAGATGAAGGTGCGAGGGAGCTTAAACTAAGCATGTGCACCTGTAACATCTCGCCTTCTTGTCTCCCTACCTCTCCTCCTTGTCTCCCTTCCTTCTTCAATATATATATATTGAAACAGGATGTAGCCTGGGTCAGGGGCATAGCAAGGTTGAGAAGGGCCCAGGCGCAAGCCTTAGTTATGGGCCCCTCAAGTGTGTGCGTGCAAAGCGCGCGTGCTCTGAAAACCCAAAGTGGGTGGGGTTTAAGGGAGGGGAGGGGCTTAACGGAGGGGGAGGGGCCTGCTCATCCCTGGCATCCATCTCAGCGCCACGCAGAACCTTATGGCTGGCAGAGCTCTAGGGAGGGGCTTGTACATTGTAGGTAGAGCCTCCAAAAATTCAACAACAAAGAGTTTTCAGTGTTAAGATGTGATGGGCAGAACATTAGTTTACACTGGGAACTCCTTGCTGCTGAGTAAAACCCTACCACTTGGAGACAGATAACCCTCTTACTAGCACTGCATCCCGTAAGTGGATGGGACTCCATTAGGACAACTGCCTCCCCCCTCTCTCTCTCTCTCTCTCTCTCTCTCTCCCCCCCCCATCAGTGGTAGTGCCAAAGCAGGATTAAAAAATCCTGTTCACATATTTAAGACAGGTAATACCAGACAAACTTAAAAGGGAGAAGCACAACACAGCAAAGGCAAAGGCGAGCAGCAAGTCTCTCTGCTAACACAGAAGCGAGAAGGATGACACACACCTATGACCACAGTCACAAAAAGGAACATAGGATCACATAGGAGGGAAGGGGGATTGGGACAGGCTGGGAGGGGGAGTGGGGGCAGACTGGG
>QEPC01014615.1:2776803-2790409 GCA_003113815.1 Sphenodon punctatus
TTTCTTGCAAGCCTCTCCACCCCTGGTGCCTGGAAGTCTGCTCCTCAGTGACTGACACCTCCCTGTCATGTTTGACCTTCCAGTGAACCTTTTTTTGCCAACCGAACTCATCCGAATGCGATCCGAACTGACCGAACTGTTCAGCCATTTTGTCGTTCGGTGTTCGGTTTGTTCGGTATGTTTGCGTTCGGGTTCGAGTTCGGTCGTCCGAACAGGCCGAGTTCGGGCCGAACTCCGAACTGCCGAACCGCGTTCGCCCATCCCTAAAGGCCACATTCCAATTTCCCCGTGTCTTAAATATCTGTGGCTCTTTTTCTGAGTGTTGGATCCCATTTCAGCCTCTGCTTCGCTACCCTTGGGTTCATCACCTATGAGCAAGAAGAACACGTTGATGAACTCCCCTTTCCAAATCTGCTCGCGTATTGCAAGTGAAAGGTAGTTGCCAGTGAGAGAAATGGATACAGCATAGTGCATGTTCAATGGGTTAGAGGCATTACCTTCCTGACTGACAGGGTGGTGGTGTCCCATACTGGTAGGGTGACCTCCACATCAAGTTACATTCTAGCTGATTTCCCCCAGCACCAGTTAGCCATAGTGCCCCCACTAGGATTGGAGGTGGGTCCTGCACTGGCGCTTGGCTCAGCCTCACTCCCCTTACCTTGAATTCTGCTGTGGGGCTGCTCTCTGTTCTCTTTCCAGTCACCTGGGTGGCTGCAGGAATGGTCTCCTGGCTTGGCCCCAGTAGACTTGCCCCCTTGACCTGCTTGGTGTTGCAGGGGTTGACTCTTGGTCATCCCTATTGGTTCCATTGGCATCCTAGTCTTTTTGGGTCAGGTGCTGGGGTCATGGGTTGCTGGCCATGGGCACCTGACAGGTTCTGGATAAACCTGAACAACATATTGCCCACCATTAGGGGCCGCTGATACAGCCCGTGCTGGAGCGGGGTGTACGACCCCCAATGTAACTGCAGTAGGGGCCCCAGGCACAGCAACCAGACCAGCAGAGGGTGGGTGCGACTTGCCCCCCACTGCTTGAGCAGACTCAGGTTTCATGTCAGCATTTCCCTTGTGTTTGGCCTTTTTAGGGGGTGCAGCCTTTTTTGTGTGTGTGTGTGTCATCTTCCTGCTTAGTGGACAATAATAAGACAGAGGTTACCAGGTAAATATATTCATCAAATGTTTACAAATTAACTAACAAATCTTAATTCTCTATTGCACCACATAAAATATCTCCGTTAACTAACCCTCCAATTTAATTTAGTCTAAATTCATTACTTGTACCATTAATTTATTATTGTTCCATTAACTTAAAATCACTGCATTCCTAAAAAAACTTCAGTTCATCAAATTCCCTATATTAACTATCCCAGTTAATCATCCATCCAATTTCATTTTGACCTGAATTCATTCATTGTGAATGTTCTATTGAATTAATCCAAAATTCAATTTAATTCATATAAACTAATTTTAATTGATTCTTTTTAATTCATTTAAGTTTAATTCATTTAATTCCAATTCATTTCAATTAATTTTAATAAATTCATTTTAAATTCAATTTAAGTTCATTTTAAACTAATCTCATTAATTGTCATAGACTTTAATTGCTTTCAGCCTATTCAAAGATGGTGGCAACTACCTCACCAGGTGTCAAAATGGCTGCAATGCTGCAGTTCATCTGACAAAATGGATTCTTTCCATGAGGGCCACATGGCCAGTACCAAAGATGGCGCCAAACTACCTATCAGACCCACAGTGGGCACGCTCAAACACAGATGGAGCTACCAGGACCACACTGACCAAGCGTACATGCACGGCCATAGTGAGAGCAGTCGTGCCACCACTGGGAACAATGGCAGCACCTATGTGAGTCACAAGGGATGCCCCCCAGAGAGCGCCGGCACTCCCTCAGGTGATGCGTACAGCCTGGACCTGGAGATCGCTGAGAGGCTGCCCCATGATAGAATGGGGGGTGGGGGTGGAGTTGGAAGTGCCGCAGTATCCGACAGCAGTGCACCCAGCCTGATAGTTTGGGGGCTGGGATGGAAAGGGCTACATCAGTTGCCCAGGAGCGTTGCAGCAACCTTGCAGGAATGAACAAGCATCTGCAAAAAAAAGGCCCCCCAGAACCCAGAAGGGATATGCCCATTCCATTATCTCCCCCAAACATCAGACTCCATTTCCCGGAGTGTCATGGCCACCACAATCAGCCACCTCCTCA
The DNA here is from genome assembly GCA_003113815.1 of Sphenodon punctatus. Lineage (NCBI taxonomy): Eukaryota > Metazoa > Chordata > Lepidosauria > Sphenodontia > Sphenodontidae > Sphenodon > Sphenodon punctatus. Next base: position 2,779,021 of record QEPC01014615.1, read on the forward strand.
GGGCTCAAGTCACAGAGAGCTGGGGCCCCTCAGGTAAACAATTGGAGGTGAGCGGAGGGAGGCAAGAAAGTGCTCCACAAAAGATACGGAGCAGCAAGGAGGGGAGAGGAAGGCAGGAAAATGTTCTGAAAAAATATGGAGGCTGCCTCCGTAGGGTTCCCTAAGGATCCCTAGGGAGTGGGGTAAAGCTAAGATGCTACACCACCCCCTTGGACATTCCCTATACCCCTGGACATGGGTCCACCGGACCTAGACCCCTTTTTACCTCTACAACTTTTTTCTTTTCACCTGGGCAGCTGTTGGTCAGAAAGACCGCCCAGGTGGCAAAGGGGCACATATAATCCCTGCTCCTCCACGCCCCTTAGGTGTTCCTGTCCAGCCAATTGGCTGCATGCCAGATGTGCAGGGGCAGCTCTCCTGGTGGCCACCCCTCAACTGTGACACCTGATATGAGATGGGGCACTGGTTCCAGGTCTAGCTTCCGAAAATGCTGCCACCTGCTGAGGGCAGGGGCTTTCTCTTCTTCTGCCCGACTTGGATTTAGACTAACACGTTATGTCACAATCCCTGCGCAACGATTTATCAGCATTTCTAAGTGAACAAGACTCTCCCCACACAATCAGAGCAAAAACACATTGGCTGTATATTTGTAGCTTTCCAATTCGTGGAGAAATATATATGGATATGCGAAAAGATGACAAATTGGACTGTTTCAATTTACAGCCTGTTATGGACATGGCTCTAGTTCTTGTCAGCAATACAAGATCAGCCCTAGAGTGTAACAGAGAAGCTATATTTTAAATTGGGAAATAATTATAGAATCCTTCGAGAACACCGAAGAGCAGAGATTTTCTTTGAGCCTTTCACCCAATACTTCTGTCTTGAATAAAATCATTGGGTGATATTGTGGCTCCATTAAAGAAAGCTGTAGCTTTTATAATAGGGTGAGAATTTCTCTCACTGATTAACTTTGCCAGAGTAAGAACAAGAAGATTGTGTTCCACAGAAGAGAAAATGTGGAGTCATGAATATGGCTTTGATTTCTTGATCAGCATCACAAAACTATCTCTATAGAAAATTCACTTTCCAGTTTAAAAATAATAATAATTGTAGTCTCATCAGTAATTAACAATTAAATGTTAGCTGTGTGCCCCTGAGGTGGAAATTAAGGAAGGATGCCACTTTCCCCCCTTCCAGACTGTCACCACCAGCAAACAAATGTATATGGTTCAGTTTATTTAAGTGCCTTGCAAAAAGCAGATCATGAAGGGCTAGATTAGTACTGGATACCCAGTAAGACTTGCACTTCCTTCAGTGGAAGTAAGGGGCTGACAATCTGGCTGTTTATATTACTTATTTTGGGAATGCAGAAGAAAAATGAAAGTCAGAAGTGTGGTATAAACTCTAATTGACATTATTGGTATAACTGAGAAACTCACTATCAACACTGAGCATTTAAACACAATGCATCTGTTCTCCAAAGAAGACCGTGAAGTGGAGATTAGGGTGTAAACAAATGAGATGATAGCCCACTGGAGTTCATGTTCGGTCTGTGTAGCTGTCAACTCATATGTTTAGTGGGAGGCTACACAGGCAGCCCCCACTCAGCCCCCGGTTTAGCACGATAATGCACGTGCCGGCATATTTCCCTGCCGCATAAGTAACGGGATGCAAATAAGTACGTGGGTGCGTATTAGCCCACATCTGCAACCTTACTGATGAGACGCGAACACATGGGGGCACATTAGTCTGCATTTGCAACCTAATTGATGGGACATGGCCATGTGGGTGCACATTAATCTGCATTCGCCCACATGGTGGGCTCCACATACCTGTGAGTCCCCGCCATGACTGGGGATTCAGTGGGTGGAGGACACGCGGCTGGTGGGGGTGAACAGACACCTAATAGACAAGCAGGTGGACCCCCACCTGTTGTGGGCTATCATGCGCTATAGACTTGTTTGTTTACATCCTTAGTCACTGCACTTCCCCTAACTGACTGTCAGAGCTTGCTCTTCCCTTGCAGAATTTAATAGGAAAGATAAGCTTCCTGTGGATTTGTTGCTTTTGATTCTGTTACATTTTATAAACTTTAGAGAACCATATTGGCTTTAACCCTGTTAAAATTGCAGAGGACTCTTTGAAAACTGTTTAAGAACAGAAAGAAAGTGTATTTGCTTGCAACACTATTTAAATAAGCAAGAACCAGACAGAACTGTAAGGATCTGTGCAAGGACAAATATTCAAGGGCATTATAGACCCGTGGCTCTCAACCTTTCTGTGGGTGAGACTCACCAATATTATATCTAGGACCTGCTTTAACAAAATCCAGGACCAGGAGTTTGTGAGTGCACGCACATGGGGAGGGTGGCAAGGGGGGGCTGGTCACAATAGCAGTGGAGGTGGGGAGAGGTTTGGGGATTCTGGTTATGTCAGCTGTTGGGGAGCAGGGGGAGTGTGGCTGACCGCAGGGAACAAGCATCAGGTGGCTGGAAGCAGCAGCCAGAGTGAGCCAGAGAGGTGGGGAAGCTGCAGGAAACAATACTCCTCCTGTCCCTCTCCCATCCCCAACCCTCAGCTGTGCAGGGGGCCAGAGTCCGTGGCAGGAGGGAACGTGGCAATACAGCTGCACCAGAGTTTGTACCCCACCCCCACCCAATCCTGAGAGCCACTAATGCCAAGGTTGCCCAAGATCTCATTCATAACCCACCTATGACTCTCCTGGGACTCACGGGTGGGTTGTGACCCACTAGTTGAGAACTACAAGGGCTTGGAGGTTGGTGCACTCCGAGCCCCTGGTGGGCTCCGGCATGTTTACACAGGTTGCACATCCCTAAGAATGGGAGGTAGTGTGCTGTAGTAGGTGGGACTGGAATGCAGAAAGTCGCAGTTTGATTCCTGCTTCTGCTTCTGACCTGTATGAGCTTGGGAAAGCCAATTAACTGTTTTGTGTCTCAGTTTCCCTATGCAAAGTGCTTGTAATGTCAACAGTAGCAACATCTTCTGCATGTTCTTCTCCAGTCTTCATTGAGATTTCAATTGATTTCAATTTTTTAGGAATTGCTCTTTTTATAAGATTATAATTAAGGGGATGGATGTCACAGGGTTTAAAGTATTAGCTTCATTCCTGCTAAAAAAAAAGAAAATAGATTGAAGATAACCTTTTTAAAGTGTGATTTTTTTTCTTTTAAAAAATTGATTCTTTATGATCCAGATTTGATAGAAATGTATATATTTCTAGCTCTGAATGCATTTAAATTAGTCTCAATGTCAGTGGTGGTGGTTCAACCTTGGTGGCCTTTTCAGCTACGGAAGGTTGTACATCACATGTACGTAGTCCTTCGGTGTAGCACCACTCCACAGCTCTGCCTTGTGGGAACCTGACCTGGGTGGAAGGGGGCCTGGGTAGAGGGCAAATTCCTATGCTTCCTCTTTCACTTGTTAACACGTGAGAGTGCAAGGTGTCTCTCTCAGGACTGAAAGGGATGGTAGACATGGATATGTCTTAGCTCATTGTGCCTGTTTCAGCTCTAATGCAAGATAGGCAGGAGCTGGGATGGGACATTGAATGTCAGAGTTGGAAGGGATCACAAGGGTCATCTAGTACAACGCCCTGCTAGGATGCAGGGTGATACAGCTACAACAACATTCCTGACAGACGGCTGTCCAGCCTTTTTTAAAAAAAAAAGCTTATGACCTCCCTAGGCAGCCTGTTCTATTGCCTCATAGCTCTGACTGTTAGGCAAGAAAACCAAAATCTATCTTGATGTAATGTGAGGCCATTATTTCTAGCCCTGCCCTCTCTAGCAGCGAAGGGCATCTTCTTGGTGGCGGCCTTGTCGATAGTTGAAGACTGCTATCATGTCTTCATCCTCTCTTTGCTAGACTAGGCATACCTAGCTCCTTCAACATTTCCCTCATAATCATTGGCTTCAGACACAGATTTACTTTGTTGGGGTCCAGCCAAACCCAGAACCAGTTCCCGAACCAATGCAATGGTTTTTTTTATCAACTAGAAAGTTACGCTGTGATCCACAAACCACTTACCCTAGTCAAGCCCTATGAACTAAATCCCAATCTGTCAATAGTAAAAGGCACATTTTCAGGATAATATTTTGAACAAACTAGCAGCCCAATCTTGCACTGCTTATTGAGAAAAACTCCCGATACCGGGTGGGGACTCGTACTACTTTGCACAACTTAGGAGAACCTCCCATTTAATGCCGACACTTCCCTCTCTCCGAATTAGTATTCTCACAATGGTGCTCCTCCAATCTGTCTTTGCTAAAAGCATTAATTAAGACTTTAACATTTTTGATCCCATCAATTTTCTGTTCTTTTTTTATTATTATTAAATAAAAGTACTGAGGGAGTTTGAATAATAACGGCCTGAAGTTCTGGGATAATGAATAATGAACTTAGTCAGCCTCTGGCTAAGCATGGAATTTATTGTGTAGTTAAGGTGCTGCGGAGGCAGCATTTAGATTAGCCAACCTGTTTTCAATGCACAAATTTGCCGCACTGAAATGTTTTTTTTATTTACTGGTTTCTAACAAAATCAGACTGACATTTTCATGTTAGAAAAGGTGAAAAATAAGCTTTTGGATGTCTTTCAGCTTTCCCATTTGAGAGGGTGCCCCTCCTACCTTGGCTCACACTGGCCATGATCCACAAAACACTTACTCTTGAGTAGTCCCACTGAAGCCTGCAGGGTGATTTGTGGATCATGGCCATGGTCTTCATTGGGACTTTTGCCTGGGTGAGAGTGTCATCAGAGCATGGCCAGGAAAATGTTACTTTAAAAAAAAATATCGGCAGACTAATCATAGAAGGGACCTCAAGTGTCATCTAATCTAATTATAGCCAGGATGCCCCTATATGGTCGTTTTTACACGGACGCCACCCACCCAACAACACCCATCAGATGGGTGGGAGAGCGTCCGTGTGAACATCAATGGGTGAGTGTGCATGCTCCCGTGATCCACCCACCAACACCCATCAACACCCATGGAGCAGCTGGGAAGGAGATGGCATACTCCATGGGTGGAGATGGGTGTTCAACACCACCCGTCCGTGTAAATAGCAAAACACCCCCCTCCCATGGGAAGGGTCTGCTGAAACCAGTGAGACACAGTTCGAGAGGCCCTGCAGGAGTCCGCAAGCAGACACACCCACTTGGAGAAACGCCCAACGCCTGCCCGTGAGCCCTTTAAAGGAGAAGCCAGCAAAGACATGGGTGCGCCAGCTTCCAACATGTCAGGCAGAAAAGCACTAGACAAGACAAAGGGAGCCAGTGCCATGACACGTGTGGGAAGGGGCAGGGTAAGCAGAGGGACCCCGGGACACCCAGGGGAGGGGGGCCTAGGCCAATGGCACCAGGGAATGGGCAGGAAGGCTACTGACAGCACACCCTTCCTGACACAGGGCAGAAGGCACAACGCAGCTCCAGCACTACCTGCATCCCCGTCCCAAACCACAACTATGGGGCACATGGAGGAGAGCACCTCAGAGAGTGAGGTAAGAGCAAGGGTACCCACCCACCCAGGGGAGTGGGGCGATGACAAGCCCCGAGCACCTGGGGGGAAACCCAGGCAGGCAGCTGACAGCCACACTGTTCCCCATCCCCCCCCCACAGGAGATCACCCAGACCCTGGCACGCAGCACCACTGGGGAAACAGCTGAGGAGGGCTTCTGTGGCAGTTAGGTAAAACTGTGGGACCTGCCGGGGGAGGANGTCCCAAACCACAACTATGGGGCACATGGAGGAGGATGCTTCGGAGAGCGAGGTAAGAGTGAGGGCACCCACCCACGCAGGGGGGGAGGACTCTGACAAGCCCCGAGCACATGCTGGGGAAACCCCAGGTGGGTAGCGGACAGTCACACCGTCACCCCCCCCCCCCACAGGAGATCACCCAGACCCTGGCACGCAGCACCACTGGGGAAACAGCTGAGGAGGGCTTCTGTGGCAGTTAGGTAAAACTGTGGGACCTGCCGGGGGAGGAGGGGCTAAGGAACACCCCACAAAAGCAACAGGAGTGCAACAGGACAACAGCTCACCCCCATGCATTTCCCCAACAGGAGACCACCCGCTCCACTGCCACAACAGTCACCAGGCGGGCCACATGTTGCCAAGCTGGATGGCCCCCCACACTTGGAACCCAAAAGGGGGAACTTTGGTCCAAGCAGGAGGCCCTGCACTTCATACATGTGTGGGGAGCTGAAAAGCTCCAGTACAACCTTGTGAACAGCTACAAGACCAAACAGGTCAATGAAGCCAGTGCCCAGGAGATGCAGCGATTGGGGTACAATAGGGATGTCACCCAACGCATGCAGCAGGCAAAGGACTTGAGGTCCGGATATAAACATATCAAGGACAACAATCTCAAGTTTGGCTGTGCCATGCGCACAATAGAGTTCCAGGACCTGCTGGATCGGTTCCTCTGCATGGACGGGGACATTGTGGCCTCCTGAATCCATGGCACCACCTTCGCCAGGGGCAGAAAGAGAGCACTTACACCACCACCACCACCCTGCTTGAACCACCAGACCAGGGAGAGCCCTCAGCCCCTGGTGAAGCCAGCCAGGATACAGGAGGGGACAGCCTCATCCTACCCAGGCATCCCTGGAAACTGAAACAGGGATCACCCTCTGCGTGCGCCACTGAAACCCACAGGGTTAGAACCTACAGGGACAGGGGGCACACTGAGAGTGGACGGACACCAGGGACTCCCCCCAGGAGGCGAAGGAATATGATCCAGGTAAAAGAACTACCACAGGGAAGGTTGGGGGGGGGGGGGAGAGGGGCAAACAGCAGTCAGGGCCCCAGCTGGGAAGCACAGCCCAACTGACAGATCGCATTTGCTTACGCAGCTCAAGGGGACCTGGAGGTACACAAGGAGGAGGTGGTGGTGGCCCTGGAGGAGGATGTGGAGGAACCTGAGACCATCCCAGGGCCCGGCAACCAGGAGATCGATACACCCAGACATGGGCATAGTGGCAGGAGGCAGCAAGGTGACGTTAGGTGGACAGGGGCAGAGCAGTGCTACTGGCCCCATCACCATCAAAGGACAATCAAGGGATGGGCTAGGTGACAGCAAGGAGGGGCACTGGGAACACCACAGGACAATGGTTGGAGACAGTACAGGGGACCAGGGGGTGGGGTGGGGGAAACACGGCTGTGGATGAGGGACATGGGGATGTGGCCATGACAGGGAAGGGAGTCAAACACACACAGGGATCAGGGGAGCAGGAATGGGGCCATCGCCACATGCCGAAGTGGACGTGGGAGCAAAAAGGGAGAATGCCAATAGAGCCAAGGTCAGAGAGGAAGCAACCGGGGGTGGTGGTGGTAGATATGCCAGCACAGCCCTGGGAGCCAGAACAGATGAACAGGGGGTAGGTCCCCATCCCCAAGCTAAACACAGGTACACTTGCTGTTCACAGAAGAGCATCCCGGTCCATCCAGGGGTGCCGCCGCTGGGAGTGCAGAGAGGAAACAGGAGATGAGGGCCTGCAACCGGCGGAGGAGGGAGGACCTAGGGAGGGAACTGCTGGCGGAGATCAGGCATCTGGCAGACGCTCAGAGCCTATCATGGAGGTACAGCTAGAGGAGGGGGAGAGGGACTGGGAACAAATATCAGCTATGTTCATCTAGTCCCGCACAGTGCACCTGTGGGACAGGCGCAAAGCTGCCACCCTCCTCCATGAGCAGGATATGTCATGGCACACAACAGGTTGCCATACCACACATGCACTGTGCGGTTGGAATGGTGTGCAAGAACACACACACACCCCACCATGGCCAATTGGCCTCCAATACAGGGGATATCACATGAGAGGTTGAACGGGATGTCCAGTAAACATGCAAAGGATGCAAAAATGGGCAGCCCTGCCATGGCATGGGGGATCCAGGACCCACGCTGGCACCACACCGGCCAACGGACCATGGGGGCCTCCCCATGTCAACAGTCAAACAAGACAGCGGCAGGAACAGGGGTACACAGCACAATGTATTGGTGCACGGTTTACAGTGATACGGGACTGTTGGAAGAGGGCCGCCTATAGGTCACGGTCAGTCCCTGGCCATTTGGGCAATTATACGCCTGCATAGGGCGTCACGGTTCTCCTCCGAGATCCGCCTGAAGGCCCCACCCTGAACATGCTGGTACAGGGGCGCTGGGCTCCATCTCTGTACAGGAGGGGGATAGTCAAAGGCAGCCCCACCAGTCTCATAGGTGTTATGGAGTACACAGGCCACTAGGACGAGGATGGGGGTGTGTGGCACGTCGAACTGGCTCCAGTTAAGCAGGAGGCGCCACCTCATCTTGAGCAGGCTAATGGTCCTCTCCACCTCGATCATCCTGAACATGTTTGGGGCTATCTCCCTATCGAACATCCTGGCATAGAAGGAGGAGAAGCGCATGATCCAAGCATCATGGCTCCTCTCCAAGTGGCCTGTGTACACACTGATGAACAGGCATTGGTGGTCAATGACTGCCTGCATGCTCACAGAGAATGCTTGCTTCCTGTTCAGGTAATCAGTCTTGGTGTTGGGGTGGGTGGGTGAAAGATTGGGATGTGACTGCTATTGATAGCACCGATGCAATGAGGGAAGCCCATCGCATCAAAGCCCCAGATCACCACCTCTGGGTCCTGGAGCTGGATGACCCACTCCAGGAGCAATTTGACTTTGAGGTTGCAGACATCGTGGAGTGCCCTGTTCACCATTGCTGTCCCCACACCAAACTGCTCACCCATGCTCCGACAGGAATCGGGGTTTGCTAGGTGCCACACTGCCATTGCCACCCGCATCCCTGTGGGTAAGGGGACGTGCATGTTGGTAACCTTCCTGCGGAGGTGGGACCCGAGGATCTCACCAATCCGGGTCAGCAGGAAGTGGGTCATCTGGAAGTGATCAGTCCAATCCTCAGCGGTCCAGGTTGCCAGCATGTTCTCCCACCAGTCATTGCTCTGTGACTGCTTCCAAGCCATCTGTCACATAGGTAGGGTCACCTGACACCCATACACATTGAGGGGCAATCTGGAGAGGACGAGGCAGATGTGGAGCGATGCTGCCGTCCCCGCCATCACTTGGTGCCTGGTCTTGATCCTCCTTGCCCATTGCCATGCAGTGCAGGTTGGCTGTTCTCTGGGGGTGTGGGCCATGGATATACCAGTGGGGGGCTGGGCGCAGGAGGTCGGGCAATTGCTCTAACACCTGTGCCAGGAGACTGAAACATGCGGTCAGGATGGCGAGCAGGGCAGCTCATACATGTGGGGTGCCCTGCCCACAATGGGCATTGTGTTCCCACCACCGTGACCACTCCCCATGAACCCAGCTACACATCCAGTGACCGCCCACCAGCCCCCAATCCAGCAACCCACCCTGTGCTCGGGTACCCTGAACCAGTTATTCTCCCTGTACTTTCACCCCTTGCACACACCCTCTCACCCACAGGCACCACTCCACACTCAACACCGCTCCCCCACATGCCCCACAATCACACACCCTAACATGCCTCTCACACTCTCCGCACGCCCCCGCTTCACTCCCTCCGCTCCCTCTCTCGCTCTCACTACACTCTCTCCTCTCCACAACCACCGCAACTAACACGCCACGCCCGAGCGGACAAAACGGAGATGCCTCTGTGCATGGGGGATGGGTAGTGGTGGGGGGAGGTCGGTGTGCATCTGGCAGAACTTTCTGCCCCCCCAACACACACGGACCGTGGTGCACACCAACCCCTCTGCGCCGTGGCCCATGTGAAAAGGGCCTTTGTCATGCCACTACCCCAAACACCCACCAAAACCCCCATTCCCTATCCCTGTCTGCCAAATGCCTTAACAAAAAGAAAAGTCTTACACTTAAGGGGTTTGCTCAGGAAAAGGAGAGCCCAGATCATGGCTCTACCCCCTATCCCTGTGTGCAGGCACTCATTTCTGCTCCCTGACACCGAGCTCAGTCTTTCAGTGCTTCAGGGTAGGAACTGGATCCAGTAACTGGAAAGGGCCCAAATAAAAAGTAGTCATGGGCGACATCCTCACTCCAACATACACCCATCTCTAGGACAAAAGAGATCAGATGTTGGATTTGTCCCAACAGATTAAACCTTGTTCAGATTTGGCTGCTAAAAGATTTTCACCAAATCCTCTGAATGCAGCTTAGCTGTTTCCAGCTTTCATACATAGGTCTGAAATTCTTATTCTCGGCAGTGCTCAACTTAATTCCGATCCGAGTATTGATAATGAAGTTATTCTTAGTTGCAGGTTCTTTTAATGTGATTAAAGTCTGAAACAGTACAAACCTTGATAAGTACATACTATTTCCCAGCACATACAAAGCTTTTAATTGATGTCAAGCTCATATGCAGATAATTGATTCTGTGACCAAAATACAGAGTTACAGTAGAAATATGAAGTCAAGGACAATTGTTAAAAGATGTGCTCCAGCCTAGTTTCAATCTAGTCACATTACTCACTCTGATATCCTGCTAATGGGTGGCAGTATAAGAACCTGAATAGTCAGAGCAAGATAAGAAACTATGTAATTTATTAACACGTCCGTCACTATATCTGGTCTTGAGAACAAGACTGAATAACAGCATAATTAGTTTGATTTATGTTTCAGCAATTTATTTTCATCACCCCTGTCTTGTCCCGATCCCCACTCCACCAGAGTTTTCAGCCATCATCAAGGAGTCGGTGAGTCATGGATGAAAATTCATTGTCCTTGAAGTAAACAGCCTCATTATTGAACTCAAAGCTAAAGCCCAGTCACATTTCACTTACAGGAACCAATCTTGCTCAGTATATCAACAAAGCTGAGTAGATCAACAAGCATCAGAGAGACCCCCATGTATTTCCAGGGGGAGATTTATCCGTGAACAATTTTTTGGTCCTGAGCAAGACGTTCAGGGTGTATTTACATGAGTATATGTTCCAGCATTTTTAATTTCTTGCAGGTGGTAACTACTGCACTTATTGCCTCCCCCACTACACATTTTACCATAGGAATTGCCCCATCTGCTGTTATCAACCCCATAATGCTGCATGGCTATTTTTTGTGTGGTGTATTGCAAGGCCTGTTATCCCACTCACCTCCTCCTCCCGCTCCCGTACCACCCCCTCCCCCTCCGCCCTCTCTCCTCACATCCTTCCTTCCTGCCTCTCTCTCGGAAATCTCCACTCTGCTCTCTTCATCCAACCCCTCCACCTGTCCCCTTGACCCGATCCCCTCCCACCTCCTGACCTCTATTGCTCCCACTGTCGCCCCCCCACTTCTGCACGTCATCAAATCTCTCCCTTTCCACAGGCTCCTTCCCCTCTGCCTTTAAGCATGCCACTGTCTCCCCCATCCTCAAAAAGCCAACCCTGAACCCATCTGACCCCT
>QEPC01014615.1:2800900-2815254 GCA_003113815.1 Sphenodon punctatus
TGGTATCAATTCTCCCCTTAGTCTTCTCTTTACTAAGCTAAACCTGAGTGGTAGGAAGCCTGGTATCAATTCTCCCGTTAGTCTTCACTTTGCTGAGGGCTAAACACAGGGCCTGTGGAATACTAGTGCAGCTGGTGTAGGAATGAAGAAGCCTTACTGTAGGATGCATAGCAAGGGACAGTGATTTTTTGCGTTTGGGGGCCACAGAGCACTGAAACTGAGTGATTTGGGGAGCCAGAGCACTGAAATGAGGGCCAGTACCCCCACCAGTGGCAGTCTCCCCTCCTTGCCAGCCCCCCATAACCTCCCACTCACCCCTGCCAGGCTGCTGAGGATCTGAGTCTGGGGACTCAGCTCTGACACGCCCCAAATCCGGCACACTGTGCCCCCCCGAAGCCACGACCCCCGAAGCCACGCCCCCCCGAAGCCACGCCCCTTTGACCCGTTTTCGGCGGGCCGGCGGCTTCGCCGCCGGCACAGGGCCACTAAGACTATATTCTCCCGGGCCACTTTGAGTTCCCAATCCGCCCCTGTCCTCAGGAGCTCTCCTGTGGTGTCCTGCAGCATTCCATCTTGTCTCCCCTCTTGCTCAATGTGTATCTGAGGCTGCTGGGCGAGATCCTTCAGAGGTTTGGAGCAAAGTGCCATTAGTAAGTTGAAACCCAGCTCCTCTTCTCTTTTTCATCCAAGCCAGGGCCTGCCGTCTCAGTGCTTAACCAATGCCTGGCAGCTGTTGGGGACTGGATGAGGCTGAGCTGACTGAAGCGGAACCCAGAAAAGACTGAATGAAGTGATGGGGTGTCTTTAGACATAACGCTGTTCAGTGTTCTGTAACACAGTGTCCTACTGTTACAGTGTTTAGACATACCGTTCACCCCAAACACTGGAAGGGAACAACTGCCAGGTCTTGACAGTTTAATCAGTGTTTGGGGTGAACACTGTGTTGACGGTATGTCTAAACACTGTGACGGTAGGACACTGTGTTTCAGAACACTGAACAGCGTTATGCCTAACGACACTATGGTTGGCCAACCCTGTGACTTGGAGAAGATTGGGACCCCTGTTATTGAAGGGGTCTGGCTCCCTCTGGTTACCCAGGTTTGCAGCCTTGGAGTGCTTCTTGGACCCCTTGCGGTGCCTGGGACATCAGGTTGCGGCGGTGGCCAGGAGCACTTTTCACCAACTGCAACTGGTGAAGAGGCTTCAGCCCTTTCTTTCAGATTCAGATCTGGCCACCATCATCCCACAAGACTAAACTACTGCAATGTGCTCTATGTGGGTCTGCCCTTGAGGACTGTTAGGAAGTTGGGGCCGGTGCAGAACATGGCAGCCCAGCTCCTTTCAGGGGTGGATCGTCATGAGCACATTATACCTGGCTTCGTATAACTTTCTGGGAATGATCCAAGGTGCTGTTTTTGACCTTTTAAAGCCCTAAACAGCCTGGGCCCCACATATCTGAAAGACAGCCTTTCCTACCATCCTCTACTGTGACCCCTGCGGCCGGCCAGCAACGGTCTCTTGTGGGTTCCACCTGCCAGTCTTGTTCATAGGACAAGGGTCCACAGAGGTATTCTCGGTTGCTGCCCCAGTATTGCCGGCTCTGTCAGACCCCGAGCATATTCTGGAGGCAGTGTAAAACCTCTCTTTTTGGCAAATCGTTTGGTAGGTGGGAATAGGGGTTGGAATGGGCAGGTATAGGGGCAAGTTTTTTTTAAGGGGGGTTTTAATGTGTTTTGTGTTTTTAATATTGTAAGCTGCCCTAAGCCCTAGGGGAAGGATGGGATAAAAATGTAAATAAAATAAATATCCTGGTGAGCAACATACATCGCCTTTCTCACTAATTGTGATGAAATTTCCATTTGCCACTCACCTTTGCTGCTTGGACGCATGCCTTTTCCTGTGCAACATCTCTGAACAGCAACATGGTCTTCAAGCTTGGAGCTGCAGTTGATTGTGCTCCTCGTCTCCCACCCTGCAATAGGGGCTCGGCTTCATAGCCACAGCAGACTCTCTGAATGGCTCAAGAGATCACCAGTGTGGCACCGAGTCTTATCACCTCTAGGTGATCAGGATGAAGCAACTCTAACATGGCAACAGGTCTTAGGCCACATTACACTGAACAGAGAGGTAAATGGAAGTATTTTCTGCAATTTAATTAAATCCAAGTAACTACCTCAGTAGCGTTCAGATGACCAGTGTAAGCCCAAGTAGTACTGCAGAAATGTCCCTGCTAGCTGAGATGTAATAATGACTGAAAGAGGTGTGCATTTCGTTTTCATTTTTATAAGAACAAAAATGAAAAAAACAAAAATAAAATTTCTTTTTTTGTTATTTCCCATTTGTTACTGTAGTCCGATCGAGATAAGTACATGTCTCAGTCCAATACCAAACTAAAAACTGTTCTCGTTACAAGTCTATCACTACAACAGTGATTGCGCGAATATCTGCCAAGTTCTTCTTCACACAGGAACGAGAAGATTGCACAGAGTAGAGATAGTGAGGTTTTGGAGTGAGGTGGGAGAGAATGAGTTGGTGGAGGAGGGGATTTTTTTTGTTTCAGTGGGAGAAATTGAGGAATGGTGGGTGGATTAGTTGGAGGTGTAGTTGCGTTTTGGATTAATGAAATGTTGGGATATGAAATTTGTTGTTATTTGTATTTTCATTGGTTGGGTAATGTTAGTATTATTATTATATTAGTACCCCTGTGTGGAGTACCTAGATGGTGTTGTATATTAGGATGTATTAAAAAACTGTGGGGTATGTAGGGGTGGGTTTTGTTGTAAAAGGAGGTAGAAGGGGCTGGCTCCCCCCGGTGAGAGAGGGGTGGAGTCAGCTTGTACCCTGGTGAGAGGAGGATACTGGATGATGGAGACCGCCCCGTTGTTTTGGGATGGTTTGTGTTGGAGTTATGGTAAGGTGGAGTTTATTATGTATAGTGTTTTTGATTGTATTTTGTCTTTTGGTATGGCTGGGTCCCCTGCGTGGGAAAGGATCCCCAGCATATGTAATTTGAATTGTTGTCAGCCGCCTCGAGTCGTATGAGAGAGGCGGGGTATAAATAAACTGTGATGATGTTGATGATGATTGCAGCTGAAGCTGAGCTAAGTACACAGAGTCTGGGTTTGGTAATCACGGTGGTCAAACTGCACGTTAAATGTTTGTTAGATAACAGAGGGGAAACTGTGGTGGGGCTCATCCACATTGCTATGCGCACCTCCATGTGCACATGGTTTGAGAAAGGGGAACGCATGCCTTGTGTATGAGGGAGGCATGGTAAGCAGGCTGCGTATGCCTTGCTCAGCAAGTGGGCATCATTTCATTTCATTACACTTTTTTCTCTCTCCCATTCCCTGGAGGTTCAGAGGGAGTTGCAACATATAAACATTTACAATACACAAAATAAATCTAAGTATTAAAATGCCCAAATAAAACCAAGTAAAACCAGGTAAAATCCCCTAACCCACAACACCCCAATCCTTCCCCTGCCTGCCAAACAAGAAGCCATGACATTGCCTCCAGAAGGTAAGCACGGGTTCAGGCTTAGACGAACCTCCAGAGGGATGGAGTTCCATACCTGTGGGGCAGCCACCCGAGAGCACCTCTCTGCGTGCCCTAGTTGTGCACAATTGTCAGGCTGGTGGCACCTGCAAGAGGGTGCTCCTGGCTGACATTGCGCATGGATGCTTGTCTAGTGACCTGGATTTGTCCCAATATCTCTGTTTAATCTATTGTTTTGGGTATCAAAAAGAGTTATGCATTGTAGTTCCCATGCTCATCCTTTTTAAGGTGTCAAAGGTCTCCCATTGACTTCAGTGGGATCAAGATTTCATCCAATCCCTTTTTATACAAGCAGCTGTTAAAAATGTGTGTGTTGCTAACTTGGCCTTTTTAAAAACAAAGGTGGCCTCTATTTTTGTAAGGACTTTGTATAAACTCACAGAACTGGAGGGAACGCCAAGGGTCATCTAGTCCAGCTTCCTACCATGAAACAGGATGCCCAGTACCTACACCATCCCTGAGAAATGCCCAAAGGCCACCAGTAATAGGGTCTCCACAGCATCCCTTTGTTCACCATCAGCCATGTGGTGATTTCTTTCGCAGGATTCAGTCTGGTAACCACAGCTGTTTTAAGATCTTTCTTAACAGGAGATATAATCAAACACAGGGCTGCTGCCATGCAACAGAGCCTAGCTCTGCCTTAATGAGGAGGTTTGCAAGGGAATCTTATACATCTACTTCCTTGGGTGAACCTTGCTGGAAATAAAGACATCTGTTGCAGAAGTAGCCCTTGAAATATCAGGGCCTCAGCCCTTGTACCACAAGCGTGGAAGACTCCAAATATGTAACAGTTCCTTCCCAGAGGTGGGAGACAGGCAAGCCAATAATTAAAGTGTTCCACCAGCACAAGCCCCACGGAGGTGAATTTTTAGATTATTTATATAGTATTTTCACTGTTCAAAGCACTCTACAATCTTTCGCCCTCACAAGGTAGGTAGTCCAGTATTCGTCCCGTTTTACAAACGGGGAACCAAGGCTCAGAGATAGCGACTTGCCCAGTGCCACTCAGTGAGTTCCAAGCAAAGACAGGATTTGAACCGCTGGTCTTCTAGGTCAACCACCATATCCTCTAGACTACACTGACTCTGCTGAATGGGGCCTTGCACCAGTGCAGTGCAGTGCAGTGCAGTGACGACCGAGTTGTAAGACAGATTTTGCTGCATTGTTGTCCAGTTATCATGACTCTCTAGGGATGTGACAAGCTCTTCAACCGACATAAAAATAGAAGCCGGATGCTAGCCAAGAGATCGGCTAAAGCAGAGGCTGGACAGCCATCTGTCAGGGATGGAGTAGCTGTGCATTTCCTGCACTGAGCAGGGGGTTGGAATAGGTGACCTCGGAGCTCCCTTCCAACTCTAAGATTCCATGATTAGCACAAATCTGGAGCCTGTGACTGGATGCTCTAGTGCTGAGTTAACTAGGAATATTCTCTGCCGCTCTGGAATTTTCTGTTTCAATACTGCTTAGCATCTCACTGCTTTTCTACTGGAGGTTTTTATTTTGCTACTTCCTGGCTGTTCAGCTTTCCCCAAGGTGATATTTTGCAAAAACAGTAGCTAACTGTTTAATCTGACATTAGCACATTGCAGTACTGAAGGAACTATAAAAACAAAGATCTTTCAGGGCAGATTCAACTTATCGCCAAGTCAAGGAGATTACGTTTATAGCTGGATTTGTTACTGATCAATAGGAATTACATTTGAAACAGATTACCGTATCCAAGGTACTATGACCCATATCTGCTGACATTTATTCACCATTGCCCTGTGCGTTTTAAGTGCTGATCTCCATAATGACAAGATTCCCCCTCACTATCCCTTTTGAAATAAAATCCACATTGATTTCTAAAAATTCATATTGCGACCAATCCATGTCTTGCATACACACTGTGCGCAGGGTGTGTGCGTGCAAGTGTTGCACACGCAACTGGCACACGAGGTGTGCAAGGCTTGTACAATGCATGTGCAACACTTGTGCACACAGAGCGTGTGCACGACATGGGTTAGCCCCATTGACTTCAGCGAGATCAAGATTTAATCCAATCCCTTTTGTATAATACAAGCAGCTGTTAAAAATGTGTTGCTTTTTAAACAAAGAAGGCCTCTATTTTTGCAAGGACTTTGTATAAACTGAGATGTTCCTAAACTTAACCAACCTTGGAAGTTAAACTGTCCTTTTGACCTTGAATAATATAGGAGCTTCCTCAAAATGAGAGGCATCAGCAGTGAAGGTAACAACAGCCCAAGGTGTGTACGTGCATGTGTCCCTGCTCCCTGACCTCCTCCCCCAACAAATTCTGCCACCTAGCCCTCCAAAACCCCACCTCCAGAACTATCAAGTAACAATCAGCTGGGGACAAAGTGGATATGTCCCCCCCCTACCCTCATATTTGGGATGTAGTGACAGTCTCTCCCCATTCATTTCAGCCTCCTTCACCTCCCCACACAGTGTCCCTTTTGTCTTCTTCATCCCCCATTTTTGTACACCTCTGGGCATCAGCAGAACAACATACAACTCTGTTTTGCCACGCGACGACAGCAACAGCTCCTTGAAGTGGGATTTCATTCTCCATCTTTCTGCTCTGTTGCTTTATTGAGCAAGCAGGAAATAGAAAAACCCAGGAAACCTGCTGTCAAAGAGCTACAGATCGTAGGGAAGCTGGCAGGAATAGCGACAGAAGGAACTGAATGGCATGGAGCAATTTGGTGCCGAAGGTGCAAAAAGGCTTTAAAATCCACCCATCGCTGTAGAAACATTATTTCAAAATCTTTTTTATTCAACTGTTATTCAGCAATATACAATACAGTTTATAAACAAATGTCTTACCTTGTTCCCAATCTTTATTTAAAAATAAATATTATTGACAGTGAATAGTAATTATGGTAAGATGTGCCTTCTTTTTTTAATAAAAATGTCTCAAAAAGAAATAATTTACTTTAATTAAAAAAAATGAAAACAGAAAAATAAAGGAAATAAAAAACAAAACAAATGAAAACCCAAACCCTAAAGCACAATCTACTAAAAAATATTCCCCTTCCTTTGAAGGGCTTTGACCCAACATCTTTACATATTGTCATAAAGATAACTGTTCAACAGTTCGTGCAAAATGAATAGTCAGAGGGAAGGTTTAGAAAAGAAAAAAAAAAATACATTAAAATAGAGAAATCATAGGTGCCATGCACAGAGCAAGGCTTTACACTATATAATCTGGAAACTAGATGCATTATTTTAAGTGTAACGTCCCCCCAAAATACACTTTTTCCACTCATGTTGAATTTGTCATGCTTCTTTTCAGTCTCTCTTTGTCCATCTTTAAAACACTAGTTCTTATCATGGGTTCTTTTTTTTAAATAGGTTCCTTTTTGTTTGGCTGAGGAGTATTGGATAAAGTAGTCCATCAGTGGTTTACTAATAAGTGTACAAGCTTATGCAGTATTAACAGGAACATATATAGGAGTGGGTCTGTGGCATAAATAGGTCCTGTACCTAGGAAAGAAAAAGACAAAGAGGAAGGGGGGAGATTAATTTTCTGTAATTTTAAAAATCAGCATTATATATATTTTTAATGCAGGAAAAAAAAGGACAGCAGAATTTTATCATTTCAGAGTCAGAGGCTTAATTTTAATGGCAGGAAAGCATCACTATCCAGCGCAAATGTCTTTATTCCCCAAAGCCTAGCTCTACTTTGGTCATTTCATTTTGTATTACTAATGGTCTGGCCTAGCCTGCCTTCTGGTATCCAGCAATTGAGACTGCTATAAATACAACTTAATCTTGTATATAGTTTCCTGACAGATGACGGGTATCAACCCCCCATTACTCTAACAGAAAATGACAGACACTCTGGCTATACTCCACAGCGTTTCTTGATTAATAGGACATGTAACAGTTTTGCTTGGAATGGAAAACAGTAAGGCTCACCTTGACATTTTCTTTACCTTCTGCAGATGTAGCATAAGCTACAGAAACAACATGCAGGACTAGAAGTTACAGAGGCATGGGAGTGAGATGTGCAAGAGAATTTTAAAGGCCATCTAGTTCATTCACTGAAGATAACCGTAATGTCTTAAAGGCTGTATCAAATTCAATTACAAATGTCACAAATGATGGGGATGGAAACAATGTAGTTTAGTTGGTATCTTTTATTGCACCAACTACTGTTGGGGAACATATGCAAGCTTTAGGGCTGCACAGGGCAGGCATGTCACAAGTCCTAGCTATGGATTGAGAAAATAAACGACAGGTATGCTTCCAACTTGTGACATGCCTGAGGAAGGGCTCTGCGTGGCCCCAAATCTGCACACTCTTGCCAACAGTAGTTGGCTGAATCAAAGATGTTATCTGAACCACTTTGTCTCTGCACTGACATTCTGGACCAATATGATAACCACACGCTCTTTCTAGATTACAAATGATGGGGAAAGTCAATTTTTCTTGGGAGACTGTTCCACTTTTCTTGGGAGACTGCTCCACACACTAAGGCCCCAATTCAAAGCGTGCGCAGTGTGCATGCGTCACGTGCACCCGACGTGCACCCGCATACTGTATACATTCAATGCGAGTGCATGCATTGTGTGTATACTGTGCACACGTTGCATATGCTGGGTGTATACAGAACTTGGTTCATCTCTGAACAAATTTATTTATTAGGAAGAACTTGCCTCATTCATGTCAAGTTTATTACAGTCCCTTAACCCACACCACGAATACCCTCCACTCCCTGCTGATTTTTACGTCCTTCATTTACTTACACAGCTATTTTTATCCACACACAGTTTTTACTAGTGAAAGCATATTCTAACCTTCTCTGAATTGCCTCCGATTTGCCTGAATTGCTCTGGGACCAAGGTGCTCTGACTTGAACATACTAGCACTTTTCAAAGTGGGGTCCCAGGACCTCTGGCTGGATGGTACTGGCTTCCTTCCTCGTTTTCAGATGCCCAACACCTGGAATTTGATACGGTGGATGCGGAGAACTCTACCCCAGATCTTGCAAGGCATTGGCTTAATTTCTAAATTAAACCTGTGCTTTAGTGACCATCACCTCCTAGAATCAGCCCACAAAGGAAGACAGCTAAAAATAGGTTTCCTTCCTAATATTTTTACATGTAATCAAATTGGTGTAGCCACCACAACAGGGACGTTATACAGACAAGAGATGCAATTATTTTATTAAATGTATATCCTCCCCTATCCTGAGACTCAGGGTTGGTAACAGCAGCATAAAAATATAAAAAGAAAAGTCTAAGAACTCCAACCCTCCACAAGCAATATCCCTTACCTGTCAATTGCTTGGCCATACAAAAGAGTCTTGCATAGCCTCTGGAAAATGCTTAAGCCTGAGCTTTGCTGAACCTCCAGGGGAAGGGAGCTCCATAGGTGTGGAGCAGTCACTGAGGCCACCTCTCTCCACCCCCTTCCTGCATGTATTTGACACACTAATAGTGTTTGCAAGAGGGTGCTCCTAGCTGACCTCAGGGATTGCAAAAGAGCATGGCAGAGAAGGCACTTTTCAAATATGTGGGGCCCAGACCATTTAGGGATATATAGGTCAAAACCAGCACCTTGGATTGTGCCTGGAAAGCTACTGGAAGCCAAGGCAGACTCTGAAGCACAGGTGTTAATGCATTGGATGACCCAGCCCCACCAGAAGACAGACTGCTGAGTTTGCTCAGTAGAGCCAAACCAGATACATTTTGTAAGGCCACCTGAATCTGACCCTGTACTTTAGTGAGACTGTTTGTGGAATGAGGGCTATTCTCGGTGAGTAAAAGTATCAGAATTTGGCCACAAACCTAGGAATATGGTAAAGAGCTACAAGGAAGGAGAATGCCTAGAACATAGTATTCAAAGTATATTCTGTGCTGTTACCACTTTTCTCCAAAATTTTACTGATCAGAGGTTCCCAAACGGAGGACTTCAAATGGGGTCATGTTATCGGGGGGAGGGGGTGGATCTCCCCCAGCACCCAGGCAAAAGCCCCTTTGCCCAGTGCTGCTAGGGTCGGGCAGGGAGAAAGAATTCATGCCTCTAGCAGTGCTTGGCAAAGGGGCTTTGCCAGGACGCCACTTCCCTAGTGGGTTCCCAGGGGGAGTTACGTACCCATACCCCAGTCGCCCCCATTCAGGAACCTCCTAGGGAAAACAGTGCCCAGCCAAAGCCCCTTTGCCGAGCGCTGCTAGAGCCATGGAACTCCTTCCCTTCTCTCTCCGCCTGACACTGGCAGCACTCGGCAAAAGGGGACACACACATGTCAAAATTTCATGGTGAGTTTTAATTAATGTTAAATTTGCATGCACACATACAATTTTAATGTTAATTTCAACTCATGTGTGTGACCGGGCTGGATTTTTAGCCCTGTCATCAGTGATGACTAATGTTAGTTTCACCAATGCTTGAGGAAGAGGGCATTCCCATGTTATGCAATCTCACGTTAGATACAAATTATTGTGAGATTGTGTAACGTGGACAAGCAGCCATAGTATCACTTTTGAACTAACAACTAAGAGTACTAGATAGGGAGCCTTTAAGGGACATTAAACAGGGACTCATATAATACACCTTACATAGCCACTTTTCATAGTGGGAGACTTCAGTGGCAGCTTTACATTTAGGTAGCCACGTGAATTTTGTAGCTCTGTGTGTGTGTGTGTGTGTGTGTGTGTGTGTGTGTGTGTGTACGTACTTACGTACTTACGTACTTACGTACTTACGTACGTACGTATTCCAAGGCTCCAATATGGAATTTAAAAAAAAAAGTTCTTCTGTAAGTAAGGCAACACGGTCTCTGCATTCATTCCTTAGCTTGAGGCCTGTTTGCGCCTCACCGGCAATGATGCTTTACCATTCAATATCATTACGGCACAAATCTGCAATCATGCTATCAAGTTTCCACACAATCCAATTTCCAAGCCCCAGTGAGTACACAAGAAGCCATCTTGCAAGAATGCTGCCTTTCCTTCTTCAGTCATTGGCATTTTAATTAGAAGTTGTTGCATAGATGTTTGTATAGATGTCTGTTGAAGGGGGCATCAAGGAAAAGCTGAGCATTAACAGAATTTCTTTTTATAAGGAATCATTAACAAATGCAATTAACTGAAGAAGCAAAAGGAGCAATTAATGAAATTGTTCTTAAAGGCATCAGGGATACATTTGGATGCAGGGAAAAAAAATGAGCATTGGGTAGATGGGTACAGCAGCAAATGGCTCACCAGGGGAAAGAGTTACCTTACTTTTGTCTATGAACTAAATACACTTCAGGAGGCAAATGCAAAAACACAGCTCAGCATGGGCCTGTCCTATGTGAGCGTGCAGAGACACAGGTAGCTTTCACAAAGCCTCCTGCTTTTACACCTGTGCCACATACCAGCTCACTGCTTGTGTTCAGACAGCATAATGGCCATGCACAGTCTGCAGTGACAAATCCCCTAAAAATGGTCAGGGAGGAGGCATATTCACTGCTAAATCACTGAAACTAACCCCATACAGGGAACAACAATGACAACTTTAAAAAAAAATTAAAAAAAAAAATTAAGCCCATAACTCTTTAAAATGGCCTCAGGCACTTTCCCTCATCCTTGGCAGGTTTCCTTATCCCTAGCACAGCTATAATCCTGTCCCAAATATCCATGCTGTAAAGACTCATGATGGACTGACCAGAACAACAGTGATTGGAAAAATGGCATCTTCATACACAGCTAGCTCTAGGCTCCTGCAGATTCTGCAGCATATATTCTGCAGATGCCCTCCCATTTGGAGTTGGGAGTTACCTGGTTCGAGAACTTCTCCTCTTTCCTCCCCATGAGCATTTCTCATTTGGGGTAATATTAGAATCAAACAGATGGTCAAATATGCTTAAAACTAACAATCCAACAAACACAGAATGTGATAAACAAACACATCATCCTCCGAGGTGCTGAAAGTCTCCTGTGACTTGCAAGTGCTCTACAAACCCATTGTTTTGTATGGGAACCAAGGGGGCTCAGTGCCTCAGTAAGGCTGGGTTCCCAGGGCACAATCTTGTGTTCAATACACATTCAGATCTGCCCTGAATGTCAAACTAGAGCAGGAAACATATCATTAATATAGCCCTTTTAGGGTTCACGCTCAGAACAACCCTATGAGGCAAATTATTATTCTTCCTATTTTAGAGATGGAAAACTGAAGCTGAGATATAGGGTGCTTTTAGATGGACAGCAGCTCCGGTTCTGCCTGCACCAGCCCACTTTACCCTCACATTGGCTGGTCTGATTAAAAGCGCCCTACCAGATGCAAAGCAGGCTGGCGAAGCAGGCAGCTCCGAGGGCAGGCTGCCTCTGCATCCGTCTAAAAGCATCCATTGTGACTGTCTGATGGGTGGACCCATATTGCAGCTCCACTCCTGGCTGGCCGTTGCCCCGGACAACACCAGAGAGTTTCGGGCACCAGCGTAGAGCGTTGGACAATCTCCCACAGCTCTATGGTGTGTTGGTGTGGGCGCCATGTGGGTGGACCATGGCCAGGGAATCTGCCGGGTCCATCTAAAGTGGATCCAGGTGGGGCTGGAAGTGGGCGGATAGGAGGGTGCACCCCTCAGAGCAGCTCCTGGGGCAGGCACCTCCACATTGGTCTAAAAGCATCAATTGTGGCTTTCTCCAAGAGCACCCAGCGAGTCCATGGCTAGAACAGAACCCCTTAGAACCTATGTCTCCCAGGTTCAAGTCCAACTGGACTACGGTGGCTCTCATTCAGTGTTACAACTATACCTACATGTTGGCCAGAAAATTCTTTTTTTCTTGCCCAAGGTGGAACAGCGGGCAGCAGACTAGAATGGCCTGTGAGAGCAAGAGGTTTTGATAAACATCTGACTGTAAAAACAGTTCAACTAGATATGCAAAAAGATTGTGATTAAATATACTGACACGTGCTGGGCATGCAAGACCCAATCTGTCTTGTGGGGAGGGTTCAAAAGCCCAGCTCACCCCTGAACTTCTCCAGTGTACGGGCCGCCAACTTCCATATATAGCGATAGGGAGTGGAGCAACTTCAGTTAGGGGTCCACTCTTGGTGACTTTACCTCAGCTTACCACCAGGCCGTGAACAATTTAGCCATTACTCCTTATTGATTAAAAAGGTGGATTTAAAATACTACAAGAAAACTGCATAAGTCAACTTATGTTTTCAGTTACACAAGTGTGAGTGAGCGAGTTGCCAAGTCTCCCTTATTTTAAGGATTGTTTTTTTTATTTCAGATCCCCCCAGCTCTATAGAACAAATTGGACATCCCCTATTCTGTACACTACAGTTATGTGGAACAAAACAGATGTCCCTTATTTTGATCCATAGAGTCCCTTATTTTTGATATTGTGATCTGATAAACCTAGTAAAGTGCTTCCACTGAAGTATGTGTGTGATACATACTTCAGTGAGTTACCACAAATACAGACAGAGCGTGGAATGTGAACCAGGGTCATCAAGGTCTTAATCTGAGAAAGGATAATGGGGATTGCATCCAGATCTGGGGGTAGCAAGTCACTTCTGTTCTCGATCAGTAATCTCTCTCAGTGCATGCAGTGTCCGAGTGATGCATCACAAGTTTATTCAGGACAAATTTTTTTTCCAGTTACATGAGTAGTTCGGCAGGTAGTTTCTGCACAAGTTTGTTAGTATAAACAGTAAATGTATATTATAATGTACATTGCCAACTTCACAAGAAAGGTGGGGTGGATATACTAAGGACTAAGGAGTACTTTAAAAAAGCCTTGGAAGTCAGATGAAATTTTTGTTGTACGTGCATTTTGTTATAGTTTCCCTTCAAACAATATGCCTGTAGCAATTATAGTTGCCTGCATGGGAAGTAGCATTAGTAAAAGGGTTTAAAGTGCTGTATTTTTAGCTTTGTACAGTGCTATACAGCAGCCAGAGAGAATAAAAAGGAGATAACATTCTAGTTTTTTAGAGACCAGATTCTGACAATTTGAAAAACATTATGTTTATGAATACAATCTTTATAAATAGATACCATTCTTATCAATGGTATAGCTGGGTTTAAGAAAGGATAGGATGTTTCTGGAGGATCAGTCCATTAGCAGCTATTAGCCAGGTAGGTTTGGGGACTGTAACCTCTTACTGTCAGGAGCTGGGAGTGAACAACAGGGACTAGATCACCCCATTGTGACCTGTTGGGTACTTCTTCCAAGCGACGGAGATTGGCCACTGTTGCAGACGGGTGCTGGGCTCGATGGACTGATTGTCCGACACAGCACGGCATGACTTACGTTCTTGTCTTCTAGATTTTTATAAATAGATTTTTTGTAAATAGGTTTTTATCGTTTAAAAAACTTTCTGAACAGGCTTTATTTTTAAATGAAAATTCTGGCAATGTAGGAACTGCCCTCCTCCTCCCCCTATTATTAGGGCACATAAGAACCAGAGTATCACAGAAGTGAAGAATTGCTGGGCTAGAAGGCCCCTCAAGAGCTTATCTTATCATGCCTTTGCAATGAGCTAGGATTAAGCAAACCTCAATCATCTCTGACAGATGGTTTATCCAACCTATTTTTAAGAAGCTTCCAACATTCCACAGCCTTCCACAATGTTCTGTTGCCCAACCACTTGCAATGCTGGAGATTTTCCCCTATCATTTCACCTAAATTGTCTTTCCTTTAACTTTACTTCATGGTTTCTTCTCCTGTGGTAGAGTAGTGGCCAAAATGAACACCCATCTCGATCCTCTTTATAACATGTTATGCAACTGAAAACTGATAGCATGTTCCTCAGAGGCCACTTTCAGACATGCCTCCCCCCCCCCCCCCCCC
>QEPC01014615.1:2815275-2830105 GCA_003113815.1 Sphenodon punctatus
CCGCACGGCTTTGCCAGCAGGGATGCACAGCAGGAAATTGCGCTCTGCACGCCTGCATATTTGGGCTGGGAGGCGGAGGGGGAGGAGATGCGCAGCCTGAATATGCGTGGGGATCAGCCGGTCTGAAAGGCCCCCCCCCTGCATGGCTTGCCGACAAAGCCGTGCGGGATGCAGAGCAGGAAACCGAGCTCCGCATCTCGCTTGGTGTGTGTGTGTGTGTGTGTGTGTGTGGCCTTTCAGACCGGCCAATCCCCGTGCATATTCAGGCTGTGCATCCCCCCACCCCCGCAGCCCAAATATGCGTGGGTGGGGGCATGTCTGAAAGTGGCCTCAGTCTTCTCATCCTGAGACCAAATGCAACCAGTTCTTTAAACTTCTCCTCATAACTTTGTAGCCCTTTATCTATCCATCTCTAGGTGCTGATGGTAGCTACTTGAATTCCTGGGGTTTACGTGAACATTTGTACACGTCAGGGGTGGGGAACCTCAGGCCCAAATGCAGTCCACAGCTCGTTTTTACTTGGACCTGTTCCAGTTCCTGGAACTGGCCACTGGATCCAATTCCTACCTTCACCATGGGGGGGAGGGGGCAGCAGGCATATCTCAAGTAGTAAAGACTGAGCTCAGGCTAAGGGAGCCTCTCATGGGGGTATGTACACAGGGATTGGAGACAGATCCATGATCTGGACTCTCCTTTCTGAGCGCACCCCCTTAAGCATCCCCTGCCTTCAGCTTCTATGCAGCCCTCAGAGCTTGTACTAATTTTCAAAATGGGCCCTGTGAGAATGGTTCCCTGCTGTAGCAAAGACATAGTTATAATAGGGGGCTGCACCAGGGGCCATGAGCCTGGGGCCCCCACATTTTCTGGTGCAGCTGCATCCCCTGCAGCTAGCGGGGGAGAAAGGGGGCCAATCCATCATCTGCCCCAGAGTCCATTCCAACATATTTATTTATTTAAGCTTATATGCCACCCTTTCCAAATCAGCTCAGGGTGGCTTACAATTAATAAAAACCCTTAAGATACAAAAAAAAAAACAACTCCCTCCCCAGAATCTTACCCCTAACACCCCCTCCAAAAGCTTCCCCATCCTCTCCCCCCAACCACATATAATCTTCCAACCAGCCCCAATCCCTATCCCCACCTGCTAAATGCCTTACCAAGCAAGAATGGGTGTTTACACACACATTTCTCCTGTATGTTTGCCGTTACATCCTGAACTTTCTGCGCATCTAAATTGCTCACCCAGATCTTAAACATCTGGCTCTTTGAGCTTCTGCGTAGAACTTCTCCCAGAACGTTTGTGTGTAAAAAGTTCTCCTGGTAAACTGCTTTGCTCCAGGTAGCTGTGGTCACTTGGTTTCTATGGCAGCCCCACACATCTATAGCTGCGGCTACTTTAGGCTGCCTCAGGGCAGTGTGTGTGTGCGTGTGAGTGTGTGTGTGAGAGAGAAAAATGCATCCAGAACTTTCTTGTGGACTTGTAAACCCAGAATATTGAAAAACCTGGAACTTTAAGGTGTGTGTAAAAATGCCCAGTGTTTTCAACCACCTCTGGAAGATGCTCAGACTTGGTGCCAATCGACTGCAAGGGCTGCAATGGGGCATGGTAGGGCAAGCAGTCTCTCATATGTGGGGCCCAGGCTGTTTAGGACTTTAAAGGTCAAAACCAACACCTTGAATTGTGCCTGGAAAGCTATAGTCTGCATCCAGCCAGTCCAGACTTTGGAGCACTGGCAGGGGTTATCAACACCTCCCTCAGGGAGGGGAGAGTGCCTGAAAGAGGTTGTGGTTCGTCCTCTCCTCAAGAAGCCATTTCTTGACGTTGATGCCCCTGAGAGTTACCAACCTGTCTCTAAGCTTCCCTTTTTAGAGGTTATCGAACGGGTGGGTGGCCCATCAGCTACAGGTGCATATGGATTGCATTGGTCTTCTGGATTCCCATGCAGTCCGGCTTTCGTCCGGGGTATGGCACGGAGACGGTGTTGATGGATGATCTCCTTGTAGAACTGGATAGTGGTCGTATGATGGGGATGGAAGGGATGGGGTAGAGTGGGGTGATGTCGCCTCCTCCCTCCGCTCCTTCAAATCCCTCCTCAAGACCCATCTTTTCCATGCTGCCTTTCCCAATGCCCTCTAGTCTTTCCCCTTGCTCTTACTGTCGGCCCTCCTCTGCTGACTGCTGCTACCGACCACCTTGTAACCAAGCCAAGTACACGCGCCTGAGACTTCGCATCCGCCTGAATGTTTGTTTGTCTTCTCCCATGTCTCTCCCACTGTCCCCTCTCCTTGTCTCCCCCTCCTTGTCTTTTAGATTGTAAGCCACAGGTAGGGACCGCAGCTGATTATATGTTCTGTACAGCGCCAGGTTGTTACTGGCGCTTTATAAATGTTTAATAATAATAATGTCTTGGTAGTAATTATTTATTATATCTTCTATTTTTGTATTTTTATACCTTGTACTTGTTTATTTATTGTGTTATTTTAGTGCTTGCATGTTGCTTTAGGTCACCAGAGGTGAGAGGAGCGGGATAGAAATGTGACAATAAATAAATAAATAAATAAATGAATGTGCTCCCAGCAACCCATCCCCGAAAGGAGCCGGCTGCTGCATTCTGCACCAGCTGCAGCTTCCGAACAGTCATCAAGGGCAGCCCTACGTAGAGCGCACTGCAGTAGTCTAGCCTCGAAGTGCTGAAAGCATGCAAGACAGCGGCAAGTTAAAGTCAGAAAGAAAAGGCCACAGCCTCCTCACCAGATGGGAGTTGGTGAAAAGCACTTCTGGCTACCACCGGCACCTGATAGTCCAGGTGTAGCATGGGGTCCAGAAGCGCTGCAAAGCTATGAACCTGAGTGACCAGAGGGGGCTGGGCCCTGTCAAAAGCAGGAGTCCCAACCCCCCTTCCAAGTCACAGGGCCGACCGACCATCATCACTTCAATCTTGTCAGGATTCAGCCTCAAATTGGCTCACCCTCATCGCATCCTCAACTGCAGCCGGCCAATGGGTAAGCATCAAGACAGCAGGACCTGGATCAGATGAAAAAGAAAGGTAAAGCTGGGTGTCATCAGCATATTGATGACAACTCACACTAAACCTCCAGATGATCTCACTCAGCAGCCTCATATACACATGGAGCAAGAGGGGAGACGAGATGGAACCCTGTGGGACCCCACAGGGGAGGTCACAAGGGGATGACGAACAATCACCATCCGCTGAGACCTCCCCGACAGGTATGAACAGCACCGCTCAAGAGCAGTCTCGGGCACCCGTGCCAGGTCCCGCAGTCGTATCAACACCACCTCACGATCAACCATTTCAAAGGCCGCTGAAACATTTAACAAGATCAACAGGGTACAATTCCCCTTGTCAATCTCCAGGTGCAGAATGATCATCAACCAAGTCCACAAGCTGTGTGTAGCCACAACCTAGCCGTGCCCCTGTACACACAAATGTAACAATGGCTATGTGCCAGACCAGGAATGGCAGACACAGACTTGGATCCCCACGTAGCCAATGTTACATGGGGACTCCCGGACGGACCACCATGGTTCGGGCAGAAGGGGGCTGATCTACTGCCCGCTGAGGGCAGGTTAAAGGGGCAGGAGGTGCAGACTGTCCCAAGGGCACAAAATCACTGGGGCTATCCTGCTCTGCGGGCAGTGTCCCCAATCTCTTCTCAGCTGGGAATGCTGTTGGCAGATCAAGAGGACACTGCTGAAAGTTGTTCCATGGGGAAAAATCCCAGGGCTACTGTCCAGTGGCGGCTGGTGGTTTTTGAGGCTGGTGGGGCAGTGGGTGGGTTGAACCTTCTGCTGGCGGCTTTGGCACCGGCAGGCCAGAGCCAGGGGCAGTGGTAGGCAGAGCCAGGGGCAGCGGTAAGCCAGGGGCGTGGCTTAACCCAGCAGCAAGGAGTTCCAAGGGTTAACATTGGATGGACATTACATTAGTTAACGCTGGGAACTCCTTGATGTTGTGTGAAGCACTCCCACTGGGGGACAGAGAGCCCTGTTACTGGGGTCCCATCCACTCTCTTCCACCAGATCCAAATTAACCATAGCAGGTTACAAAAATAGAGTACATTGCCATCGCCTACCTTTATCCTGAACCCTCGATTTTCATGGCATCTTTTTCATTCTCTTCTCAGAAGAGAATGAAAGGGAAGAGAAGGGGAACAGAGGAGAGTAGGAGGGAAAGGGTTTGGTTTTGGTGCATGATAAGAGTAAGGGGAAGAGATGGGTTCAGTGGGAGATAGGGGAAAGGGGTCTCCTTGTTGTCTGCAGCCTGCTCTTCTACCATGCTCCTACCTACTTTCTCCTCTGTTCACGAGGGGAGCAGTTGCAGGCCTGTATAGCAACCAAACACTCCCCATCCAAACCAGCATACCCAGTACCCCAACACTGTATCCCTAACAGCCAAATGCCTGTCCAAGCAAACAGGCCTTTTAAAAAAGTTTGGCCAGTTTCAGGGCTGCATTGCCACCAAACCAGCCCCATCAAAATTTAAATAATGCATTTCTGTTTCTCAACGTAAGCCCCCAGGCAAGATGCTCAAAGTCACACAATCACAAGCGGAGAGGCCAGAAACTACTTTCCAGCAGGGAGCAGCAGTGAAACAGTGAAGGGACCATTTTAAGAAAAGAGTAGCCATGACCAGTAGACCCACAAATTTACAAAATGGCCTCTTTACTCATGCTTGGGAGAGGAGAAGGAAAGCAACAATGCATCATGCAAACACAGAGCAAGCAAAGCAAACCATCTTAAAGCAACAATGTTATGTGCAGTCCTTAGCACACCATAAAAACAGCAGCAGGGATTTCCACTTGTCCCCCAAAACATGCTACACAGCTCTGTTGCAATGTAAAAGGTAGTTTCTGCTGAAACTAAACACGCAGCATTCATAAAAGGACTAGCCATTAGTGGAAAAGCCTGCCACAACATCGCACCAAACTGCAAAGGGCAGGACCATTTTAGAATGCAAGGAACATTCCAGTAAAGATTGGAAACCCTTCCATCTAAGTCCCTAGGTCCCCCACCCGTAAAACAGAAAGCAGACAGTTTACGTCAAAAAAAGCCAAGAGAGACCAATTTTACCCAAAAGTAGCCATGGCCAGTACCAGAAAATGGCCACAGCCTTTGCACATGCTTGAGGGGTTTGGGAGAGGAGCGGTGGAAAACTAGCAGTGCACATGCAAACACGAACACAGACCAAGCAAAAGCAAACCAGATCTTAAACCAACTGAACCATATTATGTGAAGTCTTAGCACACCACAAAAGCAGCAGCGAGGAATTCCACTTGTCCCCCAAAACATGCTTCATTGTTACAGCTCTGTTGAAGCCCCATTTCCCCCGGCAGCACCCCTTCTCCCCCCGCCCCCGGCAGCACCCCAGGTCCCCTTTTCACCCGTATTTCCCAGCAAATTAACTAAAAATAACTAACTGACCAATGGGGATGTGTCTAATACAGGTCCAGCAGCAACAGCGTGGGGTAACAAAGCCACAAACAAGCCAGGCCAACCAGCACTCTCTCTCTACCAAAATGGTGCAGATCACCAGCACACCAAATGAGGAGAGCTCTCTTTTAACCCCACCCTAGGGGGTGGGGTAAAGGCAGGCACCCTGAGCCCTCAACAGCAGTAGCTGTGCACACTGGCACACACTGCCTGGACGTTTGAGTCTCTAGTCCAAACAGAGAGCACTTTTAGATGATCCCGCTGACAAGCGGGATCGTTCAGAGGCGGGATCGGGCACCTGCCTTTCTCTCTACGCCGGGTCTGATGCTCAGAAGAGCATCAGACCCGGTGTAGAGACTCAGTGCGCATGCGCACCCTTCTGCGCATGCACACTCAGCTACATACCCCGGAAGTGCGCCGTGAAGCCGGCACAGCGGTGATCCGCGTTGGACGGGGCAGGATCACCTGTCCGGTCTGACGCGGGGAAGAGCCGGCTTAAATGTGAGTTGGTAATTTAAACGAGCGCAAAGAAACGCGGCTGATCAAAGGATCAGCAGCGTTTCTTGTCTCGTTTAAAAGCAGCCAGAGTCTTTCAAAGCAGCCCATAGGGCTCTGTGGAACACTGCCCCCACTGGTGGGAAAAGCAAAATACTTTCCCTATTCAGGCAGCATGGGCTCTAAGCCCAATAGCCCAAAATCTCAAATCACTTTAATAAAGTTTTGTCCATTAAGGAACTCCTTAGAGCAGGCTCAGCAGGAGGCACTGGCCCCCACCCCCTCAGCTCCTGCCTGCACATGTGTCCAGGGAGGCACAACAACAACACTGAGCATTCAGCTGATTGATGAACTCGAGGACTCGGAGAAAGTTTGGAGCAAGTTGCTAGCTCCCCTCCCCCCACCCTCAGTGCCTTTGGGACTCAGGTGAGGTCTTTCTTTCTTTCTAAAAGCATTAAGAGTGTGTGGAGGGGAATCAGGCCAGGAGGGGCTATGCCCCTGGTGCCCTGCAATGCTCCTGCTACTGTCTACAGACTGGTGGGCATACCCACACATATGGCTGCATGCGAGAAGTCCTACTAGGGACGTTCACATATATTACTGTCCATCTCTTTGCAATGGGGGTGTAAAACGTGTGGGGATGGCTTTGTTTCTCTTTCCTGATCTGGCTAAGTGTGCAGTACCTGAACCAGGCGGTAGGGGGAGGTCCCGGTTCAGGTCACACTTTAACCAGAAACTCACTGGTGACCTTGGGCCAGTCACAATATTCTCTCAGCCTAACCTACCTCACAGGGTTGTTGTGAGGATTAAAAGTTGTGTTACATTGTTCTCTTTAAAGCGCTCCGAGTGTCATGGAAGGGGGGAGCTAAAAATAAAACATTTTTATTATAGCAGCCCCAAATTGAATGCAATGCTCCATGTGTGAAGTCTGACCTAAACTAAACATGCCTTTTAGGCTCCTCTTCAGTTTTGATCCATATAACCCTGAGGTCCTTCTTTGCAGTACTTCTGCCTAGGATCCAGGGCAGACCCTGGCCGAACCGAAACTTGATATTCCTTTCTGTGAGGAACATCCATTTAATAATTTCTCTGTAAACATTGAATTGAAGAATCAGATTAATACTCCACAAAACAGGTCAGGCCATCACCTATGATGCTCTCAACAGTTACTTATCACATTACACCAGTGTTTCAGAGAATGTACTGGCTACTAACAGCTTTCTGGGCACAATACAAGGGGCTTGTTGGGACCAAAACGCCCTAAATGGCTTGGGTCCCAGGTACTGGAAATACTGCCTCTTCCCTCATGTCCTGGGGGCACCCTCTTGCAGGTACCATCTGCCCACCAGATTGCCACAAAAGGGGCACGCAGGGAGGTGTTTTTGGTGGCTGCCCCACAATTATGGAACTCCCTCCCCTTGAAGTTTCATCTGAGTCCGAGCCTGTTCATCTTTCAGAAGTGATTTAAAACCTTTTTGTTTGGCCAGGCATTTGGCAGGCAGGGATAGGGCTGAGTGGAATGGGGAGGCTGTGTTTATATGTTGTAAGCTGCCCTGAGCCTTAATGGGTAAGGTGGGATACAACTGTGAATAAATAAAACAAAACAAACAATCACAGCCTTAACGCTAGTCAGTTTTGCAAAGATCTGGATAAGATTTGGTTTAGCCTCAGGGCACTCATCAAAACCAACCATTTCCATTTTGAGGTCCACTCATCACTATATTTGGGTACAGTACTGTCTTGAAGAATATTTTTGAGTGTGGGGTGGGGTGTTAGTAAGAGAGTCTTAGGAGACTGAATAGAGCTGTATAAAATATATATTCGCAACACTGGTGAAAAATTATGGCATTATGGACAAAGAAAAATCAGATTCCTATTGCATACAACTTCCTTAGGTCCTTATCCTATGCCCAAAAACCTATTTCAGCAGGCTGAGGCCATATTGGTCTTAGTGAATCCTTTGCTTTCATCTTAAATATGGATTCACTGTTCTGACATTTGGTGCCTAGGTGCTATAGCTACACACCTCTCCTCAGCCCCAGTTTAGGAGGGAGTGTCTCTCTGTGGGTGCTGTCCCTCCTTCCAGGGTTAGAGTCCCATCTTCAGGAGGGGGTGGGGGTGAGAGAGACAAAAAGACTGAAATTCAAGCCTCAGGCCGTTTTTAGACATGCCTGGGGAATTCACGAGTTTATAAGACTCACACGTTCCCCCAGGCCCACGAGATACCGGGAGTGCAGTTTAAATGCTCAGCCTGCTTGCGCACTCACAGCAGCAGCAACCGCAGCTGTTCCCAAGTGCTTGCAGTAAGCACTGCTCTCAGAGACCACCTCCCTCCCCCTCTTTCACAGCGGGGGGGGGAGCTCTCTAAGCTGTGACAGCACGGGGGAGTTTCCCCAGCCCGAGAGCGAGCGGAGGAGAGTGCACGCTCCTTCAGGGCTCCCTCGCTCTGCCCAGGCAATTTCTGGGAGTTTTAAAATTCACATTCTGGAAACCCTGATATTGAGGGTTCCCAAATGTGGATGTTTTGAGACACAGCACACGCAAGAGGCATTTAAATGTGCAGCTAATATGTTCCTTGTTGTGGAGGAACAGGTTTTGCTGGTTGCTCCGTGCGTGTGGGATGGGTGAGGTGGGCGTGCATGGGAGCCAGCACGGACACGCATGTCCCTCCCACCCGCCGCGGGATTTACATCGGCAGCACCCACGCATGAACACCTGGATGTTCATACACGGGTGCTGCCCGCGTAAAAAGGGCCAATGTATTTTGTCCTCCCTTTTTTCTTCCCTATCTTACAATTTTTTAATATTCTTATTTTAAATTGTTTATATTGTACTTTTATGTAAAATGTAAAGTGCTCCCAGTGCCATGTAGGGGGGGGGGGAGGGGTGCTATAAAAATAAAGTTATTATTAATTATTATTATTATTATTGCCAAACACACATCTGTCAGGCACCTGTTTCCTCTCTGGAAAAGCCCTTGAGAGGACCATGGGGAAGGACAAGAAAAGAAGTGGAATGTCAAAGTAGGAGAGCTGCTGTCTCTCTTGATGCACTTGGAATGCTGCAGGGTGTGTGCACACGCAACACAGGGAAGTACATGAGGGGGTGGGGCTTATTCACCGAGGGGCAGAGCTTATTGGCCAAGAAGAGAGGCAAACCCCTCCTCTGCAGTCTCCAAATATTGGGAGGTGTGCAGCTGTGTGCAAAAGAAATATGCAGCCAGATTAGACAGGGAATAGATTAGACAGGGAAGGGGGAAAGAGGGAGAAGAGAGCATGAGAAAACAAGGGTGAAATCGTGCAGTAAAGCAATGCTCGATCGTCACCTTCAGTATACATTTTTTCTCCTGTTCAGTACCTTGCTGGCAAATCAATTTTAGTGAGTACCCCTGGGATTAATAGAACAGATGGAGAAACTGGTAGGGAAAGAGAATATACTGCATGTTCCTCCAGCTACCAGCAATTACCAAAAGTGGGTCTCCGTTGACTCCAGTAGTATAAGGGCTCATTAGAGAGAATATTCATTACAACCAAATAAAACACCCTATACTGTATTAGGAGCTTGACAATCCTTCCGAAATGTGTGTGAGATACACAGGGCAGTCTACCAAACAAATAGTCTATGTGGAAGATTTGATTACTTCCTCTGGATCATGAGGTATTAAAGAATTAGCAAAAGGCTGATGTAAATAAGTCCCTGGTTTCATCAAGTAGGACTAGAACTACTAATTATGTACTCAAAAAGCCTTCGGTTTAAGAGAGAAGGGCCTTACAAATTCAATCATGCTCCAGAAAGCATGGAAATTGTAAATTAAAGCTCCCGCCTTAACTTCTGTGCCATGTTAGCAGTAAAGACGTTGTATAGTCTCACATATTGTTCTTGCTTACAACTTAGGCTCCATTCACCGACACTTTGCCTTGGTCTTTCAGCCCCAATCCTCTTCCTCTCCACCTCCAAAGATGCAGCTCCGTTGTGTTCTTCCAATCGGCATTCCACTTTATTAATTTAAATATGTAGCCAACTTTTAATTCTCATTAAACGTTTATATAGCACCGTCCCACCGGTGCTGGGTACATGTACAAGTTGGGTACATGTTGAAAGTGGAATGCCCATTGGAAGGAATGGTGGCAACAACATTGCCAATTGAAAATAAATCCTATTGTCATTCGCAGATCCCATTAAGTGGCTGTGAAAGAAGACAACAGAGCTACATCTTTGGGGGTGGAGGGGCAAGAGGGTGTGGAATAGTGAGGAAGGCACCAAGGGGTGGGGGTGGGGGGGAGTGGAATGGGTGGAATGACAGGGATGAGCAGGGATAAGGTACAGCCACAAGGAACTGGGTGGAATAACAAGAGGAATTCCAAGACAAACAGGTAGGAATACAGGGTTCTGAGTGAAATAACTGATTCAGAAGAGTGACCGGATACTATGGGGGATCCTTCTATTATTTCACCCAGTTTCCAGAGCTGCCTTCCTGTCATTCCACTCCCTATAGTCTCCCTCCCTGTTATTCCACCTCCTCTCCCGTTTCTTTTTTGTCATTCCACACACACAACCTTGCTTCTGTTCCCTATCAGAGATACAATTCTTTGTATTTCCCAGGACTCTTGGGGTCCCTGTGAGGGGACTTGGGGCTAGTGGGTTATTGGGGGGGGGGAGGAGGCTTGGCTTCTCCCCAAATACACACCCTTCCACCCATGTCAATACATACACTCTCCCCTACCCTTGCCTGCTCTGTCTAGGCATACACAACAGCCATTTTTGTACACTGCCCTCCATAAACTTCAAACACCTGGCTTCCCCCTCCCAATAAAAGCACTTCTCCCACTGCCCAACCACCCACACTCTTGTCCGTGTGTACACATCCCCCACCAACCTGGGTTCCCTCATCTACACCCTCCCAGCTGTTCCATTCTCCTCAACGCAAATGAAAGGATATAGGGAAAGGAGGGGGTAGCAAGCTGCCCCTCACCCTCTCCTGTCCCCTGCTTCAGTGTTGCCCCCAACCTGCGGAGGAAGAGGACTGGGGTTGAACGACCAAGGCAAAGTTGTAAGTGAGCGCAACATGAGAGACCGTACGTCTTTACTGCTTACATGGCAGGGAAGTTAAGGCAGGAGTCTTAACTTACAATTTCTGTGCTTTTTGGAGCACAACTGAATTTGTAAGGGCCTTAACTTCTTTCTTAAACTGAAGATTTTGATTTCCCTGTTTTTTGATCAGGAATATACAGTGACCGCCCCCCCCTCCACCCTAGCTCCCTGCACTGCTTATGGCTCCAAATGAACCCCTGTCCTCACTCCCTAAACTCTACATGGCCCCAACTCCACATATCCCGCCATGCCAGCTCCCCAGTCCCCCACATCAAGTGACGTAGTCACTTGATGCCAGTTCCCTAGTCCCCCATGCCAAGTGATCACCCCCCATACACTACATCTCTACACACAGGGCCCCAAATGACCCCCACCCGAGCTCCCTGCACCCACTATAGCTCCAAATGACTCCCCACACCGCCCATGGCCTCGAATGACCCCCCTCCTGTGCTGTCTGCCTGCCTTCTCCGTCTACGGCCCAAAATGACTCCCCTGCCATCCTCCCTGAACCCCCATGGCCCCAAATAACACCCACCCTCCCGCTTCTTAGGGTAAGCCTTTGTGCTCAGGCACAGGCCCTCCTCAGGACAGAGACTAGGTAACTCGCAGATACTAGGTAACTCACAGGTTTCTCTAATCGGTCTCTTTAGCAGGACTCACTGCTTGTAGTCTCTGTGGGCCAGATACAGTCCCTACTGCAGCCCACCAACCCGTTCCACTCAGGCAGTTCCTCCTGAGCAGGATTTGTGAGGATCCCGAGCCCACTTCCCAGCTCTCATCTCCTCAGCAGTCTCTACCAACCAACTCTGTTCGCAACTCTCTTAGCACTGAGCCTAACTCAGGCTGTGAACCCTGGGCTGGCTTGTCACACCCATTCTCAGATGGCCCTTCCATTAACTCTGGAGAGAAGAGGGCCAGTTAAATGGTCAGTTACCTTAAAGGGCCAGTTACCCACAGGGACTCTGCCCTGTTAGGGCTACTATACCATCACCCCCCCACATCAGCTCCCCAGCCCCCCCACGCCAAATGACACCCCTCCACGCCAGCTCCCCAACACCCCCCTGACCAAAAAAGTGACCCCCACACCAGCTCCCCAAAAACTCTCACCCTCGGGGAGCTAACCAGGATGTGCAGTGGGAAAGGGTCAGATGGGGAAGAGTAGCAGGAGACACTTCAACTGTGCATGCACGATGCTATGAACTCTCCAATGACCAATATGGGAAATTCAAAACCTTAACTACCAGACAGATTTTGAAAGCTTGGGGGAACCAAAAAAAAAGGTATGCACCAGAAGGTACCCTTGAGTTTCCTACCACCACTAAACATCACAAAAAATGTCTTAAAGTACACTTTCAAGCCAATAAAAAAGCCTCTGAAGCAGGCAGAAAATCCAGTTTTAACTCCAATTTTGAAGCCACGGTAACTTTTGGTTTGTGTCTGATTTGCATGAATTTGGACAGAGTGTACCCCTCACCCAAGCAATCCTCTGCCAAATTTCAGACAAATAGGATAAATGGTTCTGGTTTTAAAAGTAGTAGAATGTTCTTGTGTTAAAGCAATGCAAGCTAGCCTTAACTATAGAGCAGCTCCCACTGTTTTATAATGTAGCATATTGTTTGCTTATTTAACCTAACAAGAAGGAGCAGGCACATAAAATTATATAAATTAATAAAATAATTATTATATACATAAAATACAAATAAAAATAAATGAGTGGGTTTGGCAATTTTTCTGGGGGGCATGCAAGAGAAAAAGGCATGGCTAGATATGCAAGTCACATGGGAAAATCGAGCTTCCATGGAAAGTCTCAGAGGGAAATTTTGAGAGCATGCTTAAGGACTCAGCGTGCCCTTATTCTGACACACCCAATCACCATTTAGATTAGTCAGGGCAACCCCAAGCGAAGCCTAGCCCCCGCTACCAGCATTTGATTATGAAAGTGCTGCATCAAGCAAGAGATCAGCAGCTGTGAAGCCCAAGAAAGCAGCTACAAGACCAATTTATAGCAATGACAGCTCTTGAGTACCTGCAGTTTCAAACATGCCGGGAGCCAAAGGCAACCAAGTAAGTGAGCAAATAACCTGAACATTCCAAATATCTGCCCATGGAAAAATTGAGGAAAACTACACAGAAACATCTGTGTGTTTATTTTATAGTGACTTCTCATAGAAAAGATCAGGGTGGGAAATGTTGGAGTAGAAGCGAAAGGTTTGCCTTCACTTGAAAGTGAGCCATTATGTTTCATACAGGCAAGATGCTACTGCATAGTCTTGAATTTCAATAAACCAATAATGTTTCTGTCTGGGACCTGCAGTCAGATTTGTCATCATGACAAGTTGACACAATATATGCCTCTTCTAGTGTCCATGAGAGAATCTTTCTCCGATGTGGAATCAAGACACCAAAATCAGATAAATATATGTTACTGTTGGTATGTGCCATTTATACAGTTTCCTACAGAAAAAGGAATAGAATGCTACCATAGTGATAGTAAGTGTCATTCATTTGTTTGCTGAGGCTTTGATAACATGGGATAAAAGATTTATTAAAAAGAAAAGTCCAGTAGGCTTTGGTGAAAGAACCGCATCTCATATTCTCTTTTTAAGTCTGTTATCATCACAAATTGTTGCTATGGTTTTAAAAGGTTAGGACCTAATTCTACAAATGCTTACTACAGGACATAGCATTTATATTATAAGGACTGTAGTTACATTGACTTCACTGTAGCGAGCACTATATCCAGCAGGAAAGATTTGTAGGAACAAATCCTTAAGCAGCAAACAGGATTTCACAATGCTTCATTTTTAGAGTTCAGTTCTGCTTCCACTTGAGTCAATTGGAATTTTAGCTTTGACTCTAATAGATGCATGACCCATGTCTGCTTGACTTTTCAAAAATTTCATTCCAGAAATTTTGGTATTACCAAAGGCAAACAGTTTTTAATACTGTTTTACTCAAGGATTTTAGAGAACTAAACATATTGCCTTCTGTATGTAAGAGAGCCAGTGCTAGGAATATAAACAAAGTGTTTTGTGTGTGTATTCCATAATCAAAAACCTCCAGTTTACAAGAAGAGTTAAGGCTCTTGCAAATGTAACCATGCACTAAAAAGCATGGAAATGGCAAGTTATGGCTCCTGCCTTAACTTCCGTGCCACGTTAGCAGTAAAGACATTGTACAGTCTCACATATTGTGCTCACTTACAACTTAGGCTCCATGCACCCACACTTTGCCTTCCTCTTTGAGCCCCAATCCTCTTCCTCTTTGCAGGTTGGGGGACAACACTGAAGCTGGGGACAGGAGGGCGTGAGCTGGCCCCTTACCCCCTCAGTTTCCTATTTAAGAAAGAGAGAACTTAGGAGTTCTGGCTCCCACCTCATAATCTACTTCGTCCCAGCCCTGTAACAGAGAACTCAGGGCTCCTGGCTTCCAGCCTCTCCACCCCACTCTAATCCAGTAGGCTGCACTCCCTTCACAGGCAACTCAATAGTCCTGGTTCCGAGCCTGTTCTCCTCTCCCCTGCTCTCAACCTTGTAACAGACAATCCAGGAGCCCTGGGTCCATGTCACCCTTCCAACCCTCACTCCCCTCACACAGAGAACTCAAAAGTCCTGGGAAATACAATGTTTGTCTGTATGTGTCATATGGACAGGGCCCCGAGTCTTCTGCGCTTCTGCGATTCGCGGAATTTTCGCAGAATCCTGCCCTAGGCAGGATTATCGCAGAAACTGGGAAAATCCCCGCAGAATTTCCCTTCCTTGGCGGTGAGTCAATCCAGGACCTGCTTTATTCAGG
>QEPC01014615.1:2837253-2879996 GCA_003113815.1 Sphenodon punctatus
TGCACTTGAGACCTCGCATCTTCATGAATGTTAGACCCCTTGTCTCTCCCTCTGTTCCCCTTCCTAAGTCTCTCCCCCAGCTCCTGTCTCTCAGATTGTAAGCCCTAGGGTCAGGGACCGTGTCGATTTTATTACTTTGTAAAGTGCCAGGTACACTGCTGGCACTATATAAATGTTTGTTAATAATAATAATAATAAATAATTTTGTTAGACCTTTCAGTAGCCTTTGGTACAGCTGGGCCATGGCTCAGGAGGCAGAGTGCATGTTTTGCGTGTATAACGGCCCAAGTTCTATCCCTGGCATCTCTGATTCAGGATCTCTGATAGCACACCTGGGTGAGGCCTCTGCCGGGGATCCTGGAGGGTCACAGGTAGGAGACCTGGGTGATGCCTCTGCCACTCTGGAGAGCTGGATTTGAAACCCTGCTGTCGTGTCAGGTTGCGACAATACTGTCTGGGCTAAGATGAACCATTGGTCTGACTCAGTTAGACAGCTCCTTATATACCCTTAGTCGATCATGAGGTGTTGTTGACACAACCGCATGGCCTGGCAGGGATGTGCGGGACTGCTCAAATGGTTCAGTTCATTCCTGTTGGGGACATCTCAACTGGCAGTGATGGGAGATTGCTCATCGTCCCCTCAGGACTTCTCTGTGGTGTCCCATCTGGTCTCCCCTCTCGTTCAACGTGTATCTAAACTGCTGGGTGAGATCATTTGGAGGTTTGCAGCAAAGTGCCATCAGGATGCTGTTGACACACCCAGATCTACCTCTCTTTCATCCACACCAAGTCTTGTAGTCTCCAGTGCCTGTCCAATGTCTGGTTGCTGTTGAGACTTGAGGAGTGTGAGGCGATTGAAGCTAAATTGAGATAAAACTGAAGTGATGATAGTTGGCTGACCTTGTGACCTGAAGGGGATTGGATCTGGCCCCCGGTGGTTACCCAGGTTTGTAGCCTTAGAGTGCTTCTGAACCACCCTTGCTATGCTCCTGGACCCCCGTTGCTGCACCTGGAACATCAGACTGTGGTAGTGGCCAGGAGCGCTTTTCACCAACTCCATATGGTGAGAAAGCTTTCTTTCTGACTCTGATCTGGCCACGATCATTCACACCTTCATTACTTCAAGGCTAGATTACTGCAATGCGCTCTATGTGGGGCTGTCCTTGATGACTGTTCGGAAGCTGTAGCTGGTGAAGAATGTGGCAGCTTGCCTCCTTTCAGGGATGGGTCACACTGTGAGCATGTTACACCTGTGCTTTAAATCTTCACTAGCTACCTATAGCTTTGCAGACACAAAGGTGCTGTTTTTGACCTTTAAATCCCTAAATGGACTGTGTCCCACATATCTCAAAGACTGTCTTTCCTACCATGTTCTACTGCGATCCTG
The DNA here is from genome assembly GCA_003113815.1 of Sphenodon punctatus. NCBI lineage: Eukaryota > Metazoa > Chordata > Lepidosauria > Sphenodontia > Sphenodontidae > Sphenodon > Sphenodon punctatus. The sequence continues at coordinate 2,838,641 of QEPC01014615.1, forward strand.
GCAGTCAGCTGGGAGCGCTCTTGCAGGTACCACCCGACAAACCTGTTCATGACGAGAGCCTGAAGAGAGGTCTCCTCAGTTGCTGCACCAGTTTTGTGGAACTTCTTCCCCCAGCATGTCAGAGCCTGAGCATATTTCACAGGCAGTGTAAAACCTCTCTTTTTGGATAAGTGTTAGGCAAGCGGGGGACAGAGATTGAGGGTGTGGGTTCAGGGGTGAGGGTAGGGGTTTTTTCCAAAGCAATTTTAATGTATTTTGTGCTTTTAATATTGTAAATCAACCTGAGACTTGGGGGAAGGTTGGGGTAAAAATGTAAATAAATAAATATTGTAATACTACTCATCCCCAATAATTCTGAATAGCTTTTTAAAAACTAACATCAACTGAACTCCCCTTGCAACAAATGCTGCACGCGCGCACACACACACACACACACACACACACACACACACACACACACACACACACACACACACACACACACACACGTGTTATCTATGAGGGACTAGTCTTGCAAAATAGTTTATGAAATTGTACCCCAGTTTTACAAGTTTATTGCACATACAAATCTAATTTGGGTGCACAAGAAGGTTTGTGTAAACAGTTAGCAATACTTCACGCAGCAGTTTGCACTTGCAAAATCTAGCCTTAAAGTAATGAAGGCATGAATGGTGGTAGCCAGATCTGAATCAGAAAGAAACCCAAAATGGGTTTTGCATGCAGTATGATACTCTGAACATTTGGCTCAAGATATCAGTTGTTTGGAATCCAGTTTCCATTACTTTCAGAATATTTTTCCTTGCTTACATCTTGAGATGGAGTTTTAAAATAATCAAAAGCTAGTTATACTTTGTTTAATCACAGGTAGATCTTTTATAATGGGTAAAGATTAAAAATACAAATAATTTGTTATAGTTTGATTCAAGGTGGTAATATTCTACCTACTCTCCGAGCTTTGTAGAGAATACCCAGTTATTTAAGTAAGGGTTAATAAAATCAGATCACATTTTCACAACAAGACAGTCAATTTGGTTTCTCTTGTACAGAGTGTCTTGAGTGACAGTGAAGGACCAACAATAGCAAATCAAGTAGAGTTCTTGATACTGTCCAGTCTATGAATTAATCAATATCCCATTAAAAAAAAGCATTTGACCTCACTTGTCCTTACTGTGAACCAAGGGAGCCCTTAATATGCCTAGCTTTTAAAATGCTGGTGATGTGTGTTTAATGAGAAATCCCTTTTGCATTTTTATTACTCAGTGACATTTAAGAACCTTTTCTGATTTCATTTATACCCAGTGTATTTGGGTATTATCCTTAATGCAAATGGAGCAGCAGTTGTGACCCAGGTCTCATTTACATTATGCAACAGCAATATCTACCCTCATAGAATTTGATACATGTCTTGTTAAAAGTACAAAATAAGCGAAGTAGTTTGCTGACAGTGGAAATCATGGAGAGAGGGATGAACATGCCCAAATAAGCTGCATGCATTTTTTTTCTAAATTACTGTTTGAAACACTGAAAGCGTACACAGCTTCAGTGAAACATGGGAACATGTTTCACTGAACCTGACGTAACTTTAGAACAGAGTTATTTCCTATCCAAGATAATGGATTATAGTTAACTTGGGCCCAATTCCAGTCCAGCCAAAGAGCCTCCAAGAAGCCAGCCCTCAACTTGTTGTTGTGCTAAAAGCACTCTTGGTTCTTTAGCCTTCCAAACCTCCTCTCCTCGCTGGTCCCCATGGCAGATTCTAATACTGTCTATTGTTCTCTCTCTGCCTCCCCTTGGATCCAAAGTTTCCATTGTTCCATCCCAGTCTGGTACCTGTACTTCTCAATAGGAGTCCTGCATGCAAAAGCACTGCTGAATTGGGTTCTAATGTTGATTCTATTGTCTTCTTAGAACATTTGCTATTGTGTATTATTTCTCAGAACCTTTACTCCTGTACATTGGGCCAAACTTTATCAGCTATGAAAGGTTTCTCTATTTCTTTCCTTATTGTGACTGCACTTATGCTTGAGTTTCACTGTGTCCTTCCTATAGCATCTCTAGGATAATGCCATGCTACTTCTTGTTCCACATGCCAATCTTTTTTATTTTATTTAAAAGCAAAAGTTCCCAGTCCACAGCACTTCATGGGTAGGGCTGAAATGAGTACCCACAAAAATGGGTATACTCATCAAAATTGCAATACCTGAACCATTTCAAATGGATGGAGCATTCAGTGCCCTACGAGTTACCCAAGCTACTGAGTTATTGGTTTCTGTTACCAAGTTAACAGTTTCTCATTTTGCACCATTTACTGGGTTACCAATTTGATGTTTCCACACCCATTTCTATTCGTCCACTGGTTATTCCATGGCCCCTCGTGTGTGTGTGCTTGTAACAAATATGACAAAATGCAGAAGTTTGGAAAGATGCTAAAATGGGAACATGGTAAGTCAGAATGGGTCAGTAAAACAGAATGTCGATTACTCAGCAACAGTAATACTTTGTATTTCAGGTAGTTGGTTACCCATCTCGGCATTTAGATACCATAAGGGTAGACAATAGGCTATCAGAAATTACAGATATTACTCACAAGTACAGAATTTGCTAACCATTTCAGCCCTGACCCCAACTGGAATCGCATCATCATCATAATTTTATAGCACTGCTCCTCTACCAAATGGTGCTTGAAGCACTTCACAACAGTATAAAATCAATTTTAAAATAATTTAAAAGGGGAAAAGTGGGAGGACAGAATATATTCAGGGGAGCCAGCCATGAATGGGGTCACATTCATGCTGGATAGATTCTGTCTGTCTGTTTTATGGGGTTAAAGGATTATATTTGGGGATCAGTGTTCCCTGTGTTTTCCCCCACTGCTGCCAATGGGGCAAATACAGTAAACATGGAGCCCTACTTATATATAAAATAGGGTCACAAAGCAAAAAGTTTAGGAACAGCTGATTTAAAGTCTTTTGGTTCAGAACACTGTTAAATAGGTCAAAAAACAGGGAAAAAAATTCTGAAGTGGATACTTGTAAGTAACCTACAATCAAAGGACAGGTTTGACTAAATTATGTTCCAACTCCAATGCAGAGACGTATTTTGGAGATTCTTTACCTGGTATGTATAGCCACCCCACTCCACCCTAGAAAGCTATTATGAATATAATAATTTATTTAGTTAGTTAGTTATATTTATTAGCCACCCCCTCATGTCTATGGCATCCCGGGGTGACTTACAACACTAAAAACAATCACAATCATAACATATTAAAAACATTTTTTTTAAAAGCATCTCCCCCCCCCACCTACCCTACCCTCCGAAGGCCTGGGCGAACAGCCAGGTCTTGCAGGCTCGGCGGAACGCCAGCAGACCCGGGGCCATGTGAGCTTCCTACGGGAGGGAATTCCAGAGTTGCAGCCTGGCCACCGAGAACGCATTGTGGCCCCCCGCCTAACATGGGGGACCTCCAAGAAGGCGCCCCAGGTAGACCGCAGGGATCGCTCTGAGACGCGGAGGGTAAGGCGGTACCTGAGGTATGAGGGGCCGAGACCATGTAGGGCTTTATAGATCAAGACTAACACCTTGAATCTGGCCCGGTACGCTATAGGTAACCAGTGCAAAGTGCGGAGCACAGGTGTTACGTGCTCCCGCCGATCCGTCCCTGTAAGGAGATGGGCCGCCGCATTCTGCACTAGCTGCAGCCTCCGGACCAGACACAAAGGAAGCCCCACATAGAGCGCGTTGCAGTAGTCCAGCCTTGAGGTGATGAAGGCATGGATGAGAGTGGCCAGGTCGGGTCCAGAGATGTATGGACAGAGCCTCCATACTAGATACAACTGGTGGAAAGCGGCTTTAGCCACCGCCTCCACCTGCCAATCCAGACGGAGGTCTGAATCCAACACCACTCCCAGACTCCGAACCTGCTTGGCTACAGGAAGGCAGACCCCTCCCCACCCCCACCGGAGGAGCCAGCACCCCCTTCGCCCTTCCCACCACTATTACCTCCGTCTTATCAGGATTAAGTTTCAGTCTGCTCTGCCGCATCCAATCCGCCACGGCCTCCAAACATTGGGAACGTATTGAGACAGCAGGACCTGGGTCAGTTGAAAATGAGAGGTACAGCTGAGTATCATCAGCATATTGGTGACATCGCACCCCAAATCCTCTCACAGTCTCCCCCAGGGGCTGCATATACACATTAAATAGTAACGTATATGGTACATGTCTGCCACTTAAGCCCTTTTTACATGGGCCGCGGCTGTGGGGGGAGGGGGAATGGGTGTGTACACCGCTGCAGGGGTGGTGTGGGGGGGGGGGCAGGTGTACACAGGCACACACCCATCCCACACACATCCCCTCGCATGGAGCAACCTCCATTTTCCCTGGTTGCTCCGTGCGGAGGCATGTGGGTCACAGGAGCGTGCACGCACCCCCATTCACCCACGATTGGTGGAGGTGCAGCGGTCACAGGGTGGTACCCACTCATGCCCATGCAGTGGACCTGAAATGGGTATGAGTGGGTGCGTCTTGCGTAAAAAGGGAGAGATTAGTTAAGGCGTTAGTTAGCTTCATGAGATCTGACTTCAGTTCCCAGTCTTGCTACAGATTCTGACTTTATCCAAGTAAAAATGGCACTTAGGCAACATACTTCCAATGGGAGTTAGATGCTTCTTCATCATTTTTTTCTTAGGCCATGTTCTGACGACCAGTGTTAAATCAAAGTAAGTACTTCATAATGTATTCATATCAGAGTAACTAGTTCACTTCAGCAGGGGTGTAAACTTTTAAATTTCCCAGGGGCAGGGCCAACTCAATGGTAGACAGGGCCAACCCTAAAATTGCACACCTACATCAATAGGATAATGGAATAGAACATGCACAGAAGGAATAGAAGTGCATACAGGACAGCAGTTTTAGTAAACAACAGATCCAAGTGAGTCCCATGTGCATGGTTAAAAACAAAGCATAGCAGCAAGGACCTCATCTTGGACTGAAGGTTCTAGCGGGGGCTAGAGGATGGGAAAGAATTGTTGAGGATTTTTTAAAAAAAATTTTTTTTAAATAAAAATCAATATCACTACTTTCATTTTTAAGCTTAATAAATAAATATTTATCTAAGGGCTGCAGTCACATCTTGCCAATTAAAATGGTTACAACAGCAGTAATTTCTCTGCCAATTCTGAACTGCAATTCTGGAGATGGTACTGAAGTAAAAACCACTTTGCTGATGTAGCTGCTGGTAGTTTTCACTTGTTTTATAAGCACCAGGAGAGAGACTCTGAGAGCATAATACCTATTGCAGCAACTTCTAACATACATAAAACTAAACTCTAGTGTGCAGGCTTGCTTCAACTATGTACTATTTCACCATCCAGAAAAGAAGTTGCATAGTTCTTTGTCTAAACTGAGGCCGTTTTTAGACGAGCGCGGCGGCGCCCGCGCTTGTTTCCAAAAAAGCCGGCAGCTCATTCCACACGAGACGCTGCCGCCGAATACGCGCATGTGCGGCCCGACGCGCATCCATTTCCGGCCGCGTCTGACCAGCCTCGATCGCCGACCCGGTCAGTTCGCGCACGGAAATGGATGCGCGTCGGCCGCGCATGCGCGTATTCGGCGGCAGCGTCTCGTGTAGAACGGGCTGCCGGCTTTTTAAAGAAACAAGCGCAGGCGCCGCCGCGCTCGTCTGAAAACGGCCTTAGTGTGGTACTAGAATACATGAGAACTGAGAAACAGAATTCATCGATAGACACAACACTCTACTGGCTGGACTGTCCAGTACAGGCAGAATCAACTTTACATACTCCATTCACATTGATACCCAGGTATTAGGATTACCCTCTCCAGGAATGAGAGGCAATACAGTTGATGAAGGTGCTCTATAGGTTAATTAAAACAACAGAGGGCATACATTATATTAATAGTCATTCTTCCATAGTACTGGAGCCAGTTAAATAGGCCCAAATACCAGACAGGACTGAAACAGAATTATGCACTCTATCACTACTCACAAAAAAGGTGTGAGAGAAAGTAAAGGAAGTCACTCTCTTCTTCTCCCCCCATCAGTGTTCCACAGTAAAAAATTTTCAGGAAAGTATAATCACAGAACAGAAAAATACACACACTAAACAAAAGCAAGTTTCCACTAAATAACCTGAAGAAATATTTAACAATTTATTTGTATGCAAGCACTATGTCTGTGGGGCTGAAAAAGGCCAGTGTCCGTTTGGATTACTGGAGGTATACAATTACATAAATGCAACTTTTATTTACACAAACACACAAGTTTTAAAACACTGTTTGAAGACTGCTAAATTTATTCAGTGGCAAATGTATGTCTTCTTACTGATGCTCGCGCAATGAATTCATTTGCTACAAGATTTAGATCAATGTGCTGAGTGAGGTGTTTATGTCCATGTAATATAGCAGTATGGTTCAGCCTGGGTTGTCCCATGCTTGAGCGTAGGAAAGTTTTAATTCTATGCAGGCAGAAGAATGACCTCTCCGATGTACATGATGACACAGGTATGGTAAGTACTATTTTAATCAGCTTTGTCATCTCCGTGAGTAGCTGGCATATATGTTTGCCCTGTTCCCCACTCAGTAGATCAATCACATCTTGAAACACTAAAAGTTTAATTCCTTGTGAATTTGCAAAGTCTATCAACATATCTCGATGCAATTGTAGTTGACCAGCCTCAAAGTCTGTCTTGTAGAAGGCAGCAGTATATGCGCTATCATCCTCTCCCACAGCAAACTTTTCAATTTTTCTCAGGTGTTGGCACACAGAGGAGAAACGAGAGTTCAAACTACTTGAAACAGAATCTGTGACCTCACAGAATATTTTTCTGTAGAACTCCTCAGGTGTCTTAAAATGGTGTGGCTCAGATCCACCATCAATGCGATGGCTAGGCTTTCTGAATCTAGGAACAGTGGGACTGTCTAAATCAAACTGTTTTGCTTCAGTGGTGGTTTTGGTCCAAAACTGTTTAAAGTCACCATGAAGTTGGGATGCACTGTTCTTAGCAGAAGCCAAATGAAGTTCTGCTTGGTGGAAGTGCAAGCTGGTTTTCTGGAGAGCTGTATTTACTGCTTCCAAACGGGAAAACACGACTAACAATAATTTAAGCATAAAATAGGTATCAAACTTTTGGAAGGTCTGTGCATACCCATCCGCTTTTGCCGCAGGATCTCCTTTGGCCTGAGATGAGAACTCTAAAAAGAAATCAATCAGCTCTGTGTAATTGGAAGCAACTGACTGCAGGGAAGCTGCTCTGAGAGTCCACCTTGTAGGACAAAATTGACGCAGACTGACTTTGTCCTCACCCTGTCCCTCTTGAAGTTGCTTAAACCAAGACAGACGTTTAGGTGATGTTCTCACGAAGTTGATCAAGTCAGCTATGAGATTCAGAAAATTTTGACATTGCTTTACATTTGGTGCTACATCTTGCACTACCAAGTTCACAGTATGTGCTAAGCAGTGAATGTAAACAGCTCGTGGCTCTTCTTATTTTAGCAATGCCTGTAGCCCACGCAAAGAACCAGCAACGTTCGACGCTCCATCATAGCACTGGCCATGGCACCTGTCAACAGGAATATTGAAGTGCCGGAGCACATCCTTCAAAATGCAAAAAAGAGTTTTTGCTGTTGTGTCGTTTGTTTCATAGAAACCAAAAAAGTTTTCCTCCACTGACAGATCTTCTGTGACAATGCGGAAGCAAAAGGAGACCTGTTCCTTTACAGAGATATCTGTGGTCTCATCCACAATTAACGCATAGTGCACAGATCTTTCAATATTTCTCACTAATGAACGGAGAACATGGTGAGACATGATTGAAAGCATCTCATTTACAGCAAGAAGAGAAACCCATTTGAAGGTTGTACGATCAAGCCATGACTTCAGCTCGGGTATGTCCTTTGAACACAACAGTAAGAGCTATCTCAGGTTTGATTCCTCCTCATCATGACCACGTATTGCGTTACCCTGGGAGGCCAGGTACTGCAGAGATTCCAAAATGGTCAACAGTGCCCTTCGAGCTTCCTGTCTTTCCTTCTGTGCGCCTTGAGAAAAACAGGTATATATATTTACACCAGCTTTAGCATCAGCTATAGCTTGAAAAGCAGCCCGGTGCAAATTGGATTTTTCATGCACCGCTTTTTTCCAGTTACAGAAGCCACGCTCAACAAAAGCATGATACACGTCTTTGTCCCTTGAGGTGTTTGGAAGAGCAGCATGCATTTCCTTTGCAGAGCAACACACGCTGCAAAACACTTTGTCTAGTTCCACGTTATAGGACAGCCATGAATAAGTTTTTGTCCAAGTTGTTTGATACTGGCATCCCAGTTTCCTTTTAAGAGCAGGAGGAGATGCAATCTGTGTGTTGTCTCCCTCTTCAGTCACATTGTCATTTCCAATCAAATCTGAAGACCTAGCACCATTACTAGTACTGGCACAACTGTCATCATCTTCTGGATGGCTACGTTTCTGCTTCCTTATTACAGATCTGTCCATGGCAAAGTGTGGACTCAGGGGATTGGAGGGGGGAACAAAGTAGACCTGCAAAATGATAAACAAGAAGTCTGTGGTGAAGCAGATTGTGTTTTGAATTTGGATCTTGCAATTTCTGTGCGAGTGAGTTGTACCTCAAACATGTGAATGAACGCAAAGTGATGCACATGGAGAATAATAATCCAAACAATATGTACACAAGAGGGGACTTTGGCTGTGTGGGGTCGCTAATAAAAGGGGCAGAGACTGGACCCTCTCCAATCTGGCTTCCGTCCTCCTTCACTCCACTGCAACTGAAGAGAACACAGGGGCAACCCCCCCAGCCCAGCCAGAGCCAAATGGCAAGCCCCAGCCACCCAAATGGCAAGCACCAAATAATGCAGAGTGTACACATGGGGCAACAGGCAACCTACCCCCAGCCCCAGGGCCAGACTTAGGAAGTTTGCACTCCTATGCCCTTCTCAGGCTGTTGCCCCTAAGCCAAGCCCTGACCTCATGCTGCATGTTCATGGGTGGGGGAACCCTGTGTGAACAACACGGTGCGCACCCCCCGCAGTGAGTGGGCCTGCCTAACATGCATCCCCATTCACCCCCACTCACCTCCCCACATGGAGCAACGGGGGAAACTGACGGTTGCTCCCTGGGTGCAGATGAGTGCGCGGTCATGTGCACACCCTGCCCATGCACCAGCGTGCCCACGGACCCCCCACCTGGCGGTTCCATGTGGAAAGGTCCTGTGAGGAGCCACTCGAAGAACAGAAGGTTGCTGCTTTGTAAACAAGGTTCTTAGAGATGGCTCTAAACATTCTCACAACACCCACCCTTCCAGCCCTGCAGGGAATTTTTTTCTTATGTTCCTAGAAAGGGTTGGAAGGCAGGAACTGTCATTCTTAGGGGAAGAGTCAGTGCTTTTTATACTAGAGGAGATTGAAACCATCACGTGGTCTGTTATTTGAATAAGGTGAGCATGCACAATGCAGTTGTGAGAATGTTAGGAGTCATCTTGAAGAACCTTCTTTAAGCAATAACCTTCTGATCACACTCACATGGGGAGGAGTTGTTTGTAAACAAACAGCTTTATCTCCCAGCCCGATCTGTTCCGCTGCTGCTGCTGCACTACTAACAGACAGATGGCAGAGGCAGGTGAGGGATGGAAAGCCCACCACCCCACAAAGAAAGACAAATGCGCACAGGGGTAATCCACCCCCCAGCCCAGCCCACAGGGGTAATCTGCCCCCCAGCCCAGCCAAGCCAAATGGCCAGCTCCCCCCCCCCACCAAATAAAGATGCCGAGCACACCAGGCAACCCAACCCCAGCCGAGGCCAGCCAGAGCCAAATGGCAAGCCCCCCCCCCCTAAATGTTAGCAATAGCAATAGCAATTTGGCAAACCCAACTTACCTGTTGTTGCAACTCTGAGACATGCTTCGGCAGGAAGGGAGGAGGCGGCAGCAGCAGGAATAAGGACTGAAGCCCAGGAGGGAGAAGCTCGTTCTGCGGAGGATCCCCGCCTGATCCAAGCTTCTGCGGTAAGGAACCTGGGTCTTTGATCCAAGCCAGCAGCATGGGGTCCACGTGGAGTAGTAGTAGGAGCCTGGGTTCTGTATGAAAGCGGCGGCAGCAGCAAGAAGGAGCCTGGCAAGGTCCACGTGGAGAAGGCAGCGGTGGCAAGGAGGAGACTCCTGGATTCGAGCAGCAGCAGTAGGAGGAGGAGCCTAGGATCCAAGCGGAGGAGGCGGAGGCAGCAGCAGAACTAAATCCAGAGACAAGCCGCCTCTCTAAAGGCACAGATCGGAAGCAGAATTTTCCGCCACTGGAGGAGGCGGGGCTGGACGGACTAGCCATTTGGCCGATGGTAGGTAGCCCCTGTGCGCGCTCTGCATTTTAGGTGGGGCAGGGCTGGGGGCTTGCCATTTGGCTGGGGTGGGCAGGAGTTCGGTGGGGGTTGGGGCCCCGGGGCACCCACGCAGGTGACGTCTATGCACTTCAGTAGTGCTCAGATGAACACCAATGTAATTACTTTGATTTAATTACATTGAAGTATCTTCCCATAATGGGCATAGCATAAAAAAATACTACTGCAACTGCTTACACAATATTTACTTCAATGTATCAAGCAAAATGGAGTATGTACTCCTCAGGATTATGCACGCCTCTTCCTATTCTTCAATTGCTTTGATGGACTGCTCTGCTTGTGTAAACGTTACAGAAGTTAAAAGTGAATTACACTGAAGTATCTATTTGTTGGAACATGGCCTTAGAAAATTTATCCCTTACCTGCTGGCACCTCAGCTCTTTTACTTAAGTTGGGGATATTTATCTTTCCTTTCTCAAACTGTAGCAGGGGCTATGGTACACCAGTTTGTACTACATCTAGCAGTGTGAGATTTTGTTCTCAGTAAAAGTCCCTAGATGCTTCTGCAATACAAATAATGAGGTTCAAACCAGATGCATTTTACTATTTCATGCATCAACTTCCTATTCAATTTTAATTTCTTTCCCAATTAGAATTTCATTCTTCATAAGCTTTCTTTGCCCTCCTCCACAGAGATGATGGAAGGTGGTGTTGTGGGGAATGGAATCAGGGGCTGGGCGTGTGGACTGAACCATCTGGGTTTGCCCCCTCTCCCCCCACCCCTGCCCTTCAGGAGATAAAAGCCTCCAGGTGGCCGCCCATTTGGCAGCTGTTCGGCAGTCAGAGGCTGGGGCTGAGCCTTCTTTATTTGCTATTTGTATTTTATATTTGAATAGTTTTTAAGAAGGATGTCAGTTGGGTTAGGTTTGATGGGTGGGAATGGATATGGGGTGGTGGTGCCAGGGCCCCCCAGTGAGAGTAGGGGGCATGGGCAGGGGTGGTGGTGTGGGGGATTGGGCTATAGTCTTCCAGTGAGAGGGCAGTAGAGGCATGGGGAATTTGGGGGTGAGGAGGGGTGATGCCATGCTCCCCTGGTGAGAGAGGGGCATGAGCAGGGGTGAAGGGGAGGGGGGATACAGGTATAGGGGATCTGGGCTGGGGCGATGCCATGGCCCCCTGGAGGGGGGGGAGGCACGAGCAAGGGTTTTTTTTGGTATGGGAGAGGAAATGGGGGCAGTTGGGATAGACTGGAAGGATGGGGAATAAGGTTCTGGTGGGGTTGAGGTGGGAGGAAAGTGCTCCCACCCTAACACAAACACACCAGTTGAGGTGGTATGTTTTCTTGGGAAGGGTGAGGTTAGGGGAATAGGGGATTTCCCACCTCCTTCTACTGCCATTCCGCTTCTAGGGATGCCGGGCTCAGGGCTTACTCTCCAGCCACCCTTCCCCCAAGGGTCCTGTTGGCCCTCTGGGTGTGCTTGTTGGGTGGCTATCAGAAAGCAGAGAGGGGGACCTTAATCTTTAGGGAAGTGGAGAGTGAGGTAGCTATTGGACTTACTGGGGTTGTGATGAACATGGGGAGGTATGGGGGGGGGGGGGAGATTATCAGGAGCATCGGGAGAGGCGCCTGTTCCCATATCTCACTCTCCTCCTGTCTTGGGATATTTGGGAGTTGAGGCCAGTGGAGCCCCTTATCTAAAGCTGATGCTGCTTGATGCGAGGTCAGTGGCAAACAAAACATCAACCATCTTTGATCTTATTCAGGATGAGGCCACTGACCTCATATACATTACAGAGACCTGGCTAGATGAGGCATCTGGACCTATATTGTCCCAGATGGTACCAGCTGGGTACTCAGTGCAGCATCAGCCTAGGATCGGGGACCAGGGGTGGTGGTGGTGATTTGAAGGACACAATGGTCCCTCAAAGGTATCTGGTGCCTGACTCTTCTAATTTTGAGGATGTCCACCTTGTGTTGGAATTGGTTGGGGATAGTCTGGGGAGTCTACTGGTGTACTGACCACCCCGCTGAGCAACAGAATCCCTGACCGCGCTGGCTGAGTTGGTCTCAGAGCTGGTCTTGAGGTCACCCAGCCTTATAGTCTTGAGTAACTTCAACATAAATGCTGGGACCAACCTTTTGGGGCCAGAGTGGGACTTCATAGCCTCCATGACAACCATGGATCTATTCCAGATCACATCTGGCCTGGCACATGAAGCGGGACACACATTGGAGTTGATGTTTTGCACCAGCCTGGAGACAGGGGTTCCAATTATTAGGGGTGTGGTTATTACACCATTGTCATGGTTGGACAATTACCTTTTGAAGGCGTGGATCCTTGCTCTCTTATGCCCACATCGGGGTGGTGGACCAGTTAGGTTGGTTCGCTCCTGGAGACTTATGGATCCGATTGGCTTCCAGAACTCTGTAGGGGGATATACACACTGACCTGGACATCTACTCTGTTGATGACCTGGTTGTTCTATGGAATGACATCTTGACTAGGGCCATTGACATGGTTGCACGCAGGCATCCGCTCCCACCACTGCAACAGCATAGCTCTCCTTGGTATACGAGGGACCCAAGGTGGTTGAAGCGGAAGGGTAGATGGTTAGTGCACAGATGGAGCTTCACTCACACGGTGGAGCTTGACTCACACTGAAGCCGACTGATTACAGCATAGATACTTTTAAAAGGGACTATACCGTGGCTATGATGGCGACGAAGAAAGCCTTCTTCTCCACTATCATAGCATCTGCAAAGTCTTGTCATATATAGCTTTTTCAGGTGGTGAATGAGGTCTGGTTAATCTGGTTTGTCTTTGCTATGACCCCCCCGCCACCCGAGTCATCTATTGCCTGCTGAGTTGTTTTTATTAATTATTTTGCAGATAAAAATCGCTCGATTCACCACAACTCGAGTGCTGCTACTTTGACTGCAGAGTCACAGTTTTGAGGTTGTGGAAACTCAACTGTGTCCCATTTGGTTGTATCAATTTCAATTAGTGTCACCCATCGAAGTGGGGATGTGTTTGAAGCAGTGCAGGCAACCAGCTGTGAATAAGATTCTTGCCCATCCTGGCTGGTGAAAACCAGCTGGGAAACACTGGGAGCTTTGGTGGCTGGAGTGGTCAACACCTCCCTGCCAGAGGCTAGGTTATCAGACACCCTTAAAGTTGCAGTGGTCCAGCTGCTGCTTAAGAAATCATCTTTGGATGCAGACTTTCCTGCCAATTATCACCCTGTCTCTAATCTACTGCAATGTACTCTATGTGGGGCTGACCTTTGTGACTGTTCAGAAGCTGCAGCTGGTGCAGAATGCGGCTTCTATCTGGGGTGGGTCACCATGAGCACATCAGACCTGTGCTCCATAATCTGCACTAGCTTCCTATAGCTTTCTTGACATGATTCATGATGCTAGTTTTGACGTTTGAAGCCCTAAATGGCTTGGGCCCCACATATTTGAAAGATCGCCTTTCCTTCCATGCTCTATCGGTGGGGCGCACCCTCTTATTATTATTATTATTATTATTATTATAATAAATATTTATATAGCGCCAGCCATGTACCTGGCGCTGTACAGAACATAGAAATAGACGCGGTCCCTGCCTGTGGCTTACCCTCTTGTGGGTAATACTGCTAATTTTGTCGCACAACAAGGGCCTGCAAGAGGCTCCCTCAGTTGCTACTCCCGTACTTTGGAACTCTCTTCTCCCAGAGGTCTGCCAGAGCCCAAGCTTGAGAATATTCCTGGGATGGTTGTAAAGCTTTGTTTGGCAGAGTTTCTGGTAGGTGGAGATAGAGGTTGGGTGGTGGGGTTTGGGCTGAGTGTAGGGATTTTTCATTTTTTAAAAATTATATGATATTTTATATTTTTACTATTTTGTGTTCTGCTTTTATAAGTCGCCATGAGCCTTTGGGGAAAGGTGGGATATAAATTTTAATAAATAAAATAAATTTTGAGGAAATACAGAAGGCCAGGTCTTAAAATGATGATCATAGTGATATGCCTTTCCCTTGCTCACAGCCTCAAATATTTAAAGTGTTTAAATCAATGAGAAATTCATAGACAATCAACCCAAATGGCAGACCAGCAATAATCTCAAAATACCATTAGATCACAGCTTTATTTTTATACATATTAATTTAAGCATTACAGATAATCTCCCATTTGAGCAGCCAATATTTCTGATATGCTATGCTGTAGCTTAACACGAGATCAGGTCTCTTCTATATTTAAAAAATAAATAAATCACAGATCAGAGGTTTTAGAGCAAGTCCTATTCAATTAACTGTATTGATTTCCATTTAGATATGGTTTGGCAAAAGGAATTATTTTCAACAGAAATGGCAACATAGCCTTGCTATGGAATCACTCTTGATCATCCATCAAGGACATGTTAGAAAATAATGCGACACACATAAGTTCATTACAAAAACGTATTATTTCCCTCCTTCCCGACTAAATTCAGTTTAGAATTAAAAAGAAGATGCACCTGTCTATTTTTTGCCCCTGCATACATGAGAAGAACATTCACTGATGTCAACAGCAAGAGGACTACAGTGTGCCCAAGGGCAGAAACTGCCCTAGAATCACAGCTGTTGGAATACAGTACATAGAAAATCCTGCCCTACTCCACTGAAATGACTGGCAAAGTTCCCATTGCACTAAGAGCAGGATTCAAAAACACATGAGGCCCATGCTGTGGCTGAAATGGATGGATTCCATTGTTAAGTATCACTTATTCTTTGGGAACTATTTTCTACTCTTATTGAAGTCAATGGCAAGGCCCTCCACATATTATTTAATGTAAGGAGTGCTGAGGCTTTTATAACTAAGAAATGTCTTTGGGCTAGAAACACTAAACTAATTATTCAACTAATGAGGGTTTTGAGCATAAATCTTTCGTGCAAATATCTGTGCATACATTATTTATATAGTGCCACTAATCTACATCTTTTGCAAAACACCGAGTTAGAGGAAAGGCATATGTATTTTGCTAAAAGGATTAAATATGTGGGCACACATAATGCTTTCTTTCCTAACCAATACTGAAATGGGATACTCCCACTGAACTTTCACAAGGGCTTTTTCCTTTAATAAAATGCAATTTCCCTTTAGATCTATGCAAAAACATGCTGATTCCCACCCACAACCCCAATTAGGCATCTGTATTATTCCCAATCCAGTTTTATGGGCTACTTTCCATCAAAATTGTTTCTGTACACAAGGTTGATAATAATGATAAAAGGCCTCTAGTGACAATTGATGATTTTTGGAAGGTCAGTTGCAAACATTTACTCATGAGAATAATTTCAATGAGGGCTTTAGGTTCACTCATGAAACTAGACTCTTTTCTTACAAGCACTAAGAGGTGTGCAGTGGGGTTTGGCTAAAGAAGAGTGTGTGTCTTTAAAAATGGTACAATAGAAAAGCTTCCCCCACGAGGAGATATACAGAACTTCCTGCAGATGTCACTATTTGCATCTATCGCTAATCCTGCAGTCTGGGGCTTTGTAGTAATAGGGGACCATATGTTCCTAGGACTTTGTGCAAACTTTCCATTTCTTCCCTCATCCAACTTTTCCTTTTAAGCCTCATCTCGGGAATTTGTTCCTTCCTGCCAGTATTTTGGCATACAACCATCAAACTCTATAGTCGCAGTTTAGAACAGCTGAAGCCAAAGATCAAAAACACAAACTGCATCACAAGGGCAGCTGGTGGGAACAGGATGCTATGCTTTGCCATTAGAATATATTGATACATTTTCTGCCTTTCAGTCTATTATGAAATTACACTTGATGACATTCTGGCCTGAATGAGTGTATCTCTAATCGACTGTACTAAGTAGCCAGCATTCAGAGCACGTAGGGCTGCCTTACACTTTTTCTTCCAACATGCCCAATTTTTCTGTTGCAGCAAGGGTTGAATGCGTCAGACAGACAAGAGGTAAGAGGAGGGGCAGGGAGTGTGCCACTCAAACATTGGAAGAAGCCTCAACTCTTCTACGTATGGGTAGTGTTGGCTCATTGGCAGTATTGTTCAAATCATCTACCTCAGGGGAGTCAGGAAAAGTAGTCTCCCATTCTCATGTGAAAGGAGGGGCAGTTAGGTATACCTGTTTCCTCTCAGATTCTTCTTGGCTTCTACAGGGGCATAGCTAGGTTGGAATGGATTCTGGTGCAGAAGATGGAACAGGACTCCCTGCATCTCCCTCCCAGCGACAGGACCCCTCCATCCCCCAGGGTCATGGGTCCAGGTGCAGCTGCACAACCTGTCCCTATTATAACTATGCCCCCAACTTCCTACCTAGATTGTAAGCTCTTCTGGCAGGGTCTGTCTCTTCCTATGTATTTCTGAAGTGCCTGGCACATCAAAGTCTTAATCTCACTGAAGCCTCTTAAATACAATGGCAATAGTAGTAATAATAAATAAGTCCTTTCCTTTCTCCTTCACTAGCTTCCATTGTTAGTGCCTTGCTCAAGTAGCAATAATGCCTAACATTTGCAAAAAATGTAAACAAGCAGTTCCCTCAATATCTCATTCACTGTGAGCATGTTTACAAACACAAGCCTTCTGGAAGGAAATCTGTAGCGATATGAGCAGCATGTTCCATGTTCTCCACTGTACTGATCCAACATTTTGTTTTCTGGGTATTAATAGGAGGAACTATATTTTACACTTTATCAGGAAATGCATACTACTCTTATTGGTTCTCAAAAATATATGCTGATAAACGACTTCAGAATGCCCTCCCACCGAGCATCAGTGGTACACCCTCATTAAAGGGAACTTGCAAGTGAAACACATGCTTGGATGATTTTCATCCCAGGATAATGGTTTAGAAACCGAATGGCTGTGTGTTCCATTTTCTTGTTCAGAGAAAATTAAATTTTACTTATTTATTTATTTGCATTTTTAGCCACCCCCTTCATGCCTACGGCATCTCGGGCCGATGTACAAAATAATAAAATATACAATAAAATTCAATAATAATATAAAACATTTTTTAAAAATCATGTAACCCCCCCCAAATTTTCTCCCCCCCCAACTATCCCACCCTCCCCGAACAGCCAGGTCTTGCAAGCTCGACGAAAAGCCAGCAGACTTTGGGGCCAGGCAGGCTTCCTCCAGGATAAAATTCCAGAGTCGCGGCACGGCCACCGAGAACACCCTCTCCATAGTGACCCCCCATTTTACACGGGGGACCTCCGGAAAGGCATCCCCGGTGGACCGAAGGGGTTACCCTGAGATGCGGAGGGCGAGGTAGTCCCTGAGATATGAGGGGCCAGGACCGTATAGGGCTTTATAGGCCAAAACCAGCACCTTGAATCTGGTTTGGTACCCTATAGGCAGCCAGCGCAGCTCGCGGAGCACGAGGGTGATATGCTCCCATTGGCTCATCGCTGTAAGGAGACGAGCCGCCGCATTCTGCACTAGCTGCAGCCTCCGAACCAGCCTCAAGGGAAGCCTCATGTAGAGCGTGTTGCAGTAGTCTAGCCTTGAGGTGATGAAGGCATGGATGAGGGTGGTCAGGTCGGACCTGGGAAATGTAAGGATGCAGTTTCCGCACCAGATACAACTGGCGGAAGGTGGCTTTAGCCACTGCCGCCACCTGTCGATCCAGGCAGAGGTCTGAGTCCAAAAGCACTCCCAGATTCCGAACCTGCTGGGCTACGGGAGGACGGACCTCCTCTATGAGGGGGGGCAGCACCTCCCTCGCCCTCCCCACCACCATCACGTCTGTCTTATTGGGATTGAGCCTCAGTCTGCTCTGCCACGTCCAATCCGCCACGGCCTCCAAATATTGGGAGAGTACTGAGATGGCAGGACCTGGCTTGGTTGAAAAAGAGAGGTACAGCTGATCATCATCAGCATATTGGTGACACCGCACCCCCGAACCCTCTCACAATCTCCTCAATGGGCTGCATATACACATTAAACAATAATGGAGACAGGATAGAACCTTGTGGAACACCACAATCCAGGGCCCGGGCGCTAGATGTTTCAGCCCCAAGCACAACCCGCTGGCTTCTCCCTGAGAGGAATAAGCAGAACCACCCAAGGACGATCCCGTCCAGACCCCCCAGGCCTCGCAATTGTCTCAACAGCAGCCTATGGTCCGCTGTATAAAAAGCGGCCAAGAGATCTAGCAGGATCAAAAATGTTGAATGTCCTGCATCCATCTCTCGGCGGACATCATCAGCCAAGGCCACCAATGCTGTATCTGTACCATAGCTGGGGTGGAACCCAGACTGAAAAGGGTCAAGGAAGCCGATGCTGTCAAGATGTGCCTGGAGCTGCCATGCCACCGCCTGTTCAATAACCTTCCCTAAAAAGGGAAGGTTAGAGACAGGTAGGTAACTGCTGAGTGCATCCACATTCAACGATGGTTTCTTCAGCAGGGGGCGCACCACAGCCTCCTGGAGGCTGGGCGACAATCTCCTCTGCTGAAGGGATGCGTTGATTACACTCGCCAGCACCATCCCCAACATCTCCCTGGAGGCTTTCACCAACCAGGACGGGCATAGATCTAGTTCACAATTGGTGGCCCTGACAGACCCCAGAGCATCCACAGCATCAGCTGGCGTCACTTCCTGAAACTCATCCCACAAAGATGGACCAGACGATGCCTCCATAACCTCATGCTCCTTGCCCACTGCCCCCAATTCAGTGTCAAAGTCACTCTGGATCCGAGCGATCTTGTCTGTAAAGTAGGTGGCAAACTCCTCACAGTGGGTCTGGGACAAGTCTCTGTCCAGGCGGAGGGAGGCCGGACTGACCAGCCCCCGCACCACCCACAACAGCTCCGCTGGATGCGACTTTGAAGACGCTATGAGGGCGGCAAAGAACTCTTTCTTTGCCGTCCTCACAGCCACAACATAGGACCGCAAATGGGCCCTATGGAGAAGTCGGTCGGATTCAGAGTGAGTCCGACTCCAGCGTCGCTCTAGTCGCCTGCCTGCCTGCCTGTTTCATACACCGCATGCCCTATGACACTGAAGTCAAGTCAGTTCTGTTTAAAATATTGTTTTATTCATTTATGTCAAATGTCCATTTTCTTTATATTTAGTCTGATTGTATACCCATTGTTCACTTTATACTAAAGCAAATAATACTTTTTAAAAAAGGAAATCAGTCTCCAGTTGGTTCTTTTCAGCTCTTACTTCAGTTTTAGACCATGTTTATTCATGTCTATGTTTGGATGCCTGCCCCTTCTGGTAGGTGGCCTTTGCTCTCCTGTCGATCCCTTATTAAACAAAACCATAAAGTATCCTAGGTCATATGTCCAGCCTGTGCACGACCACATGGGTTCTCTGTTGCTTTTTTGCCAGCATTACTGAAACCCTACATTTGTTCAACACTGGACTCGACTGTGTCAGTGACAGCAAGAAGTGTAGGATTTTGTTTCATGGTTAAATGCCCGACTCCGTTCTTTGTCAATGCTATTCAGTGGAAAGCCAGCCAAGGCATTGCAATAAGTGACTAAGCTCAAAATAGGCTCTCTCATTTGAGAGAGAGAGAGAAGCTATTTCCCCCCAAGATTAATCAGCTCAGCCAAAATATCTGCTAAAGAGCATCCATTAAAAATGTGAAATATTAGAACTTCTGCAGTTTGATGCTGGCATTTTCTTTAAACACATTTTAAGAGAATAAGTTTGTATAAGCACTGAGTGCCAGGCTGATAGCCCTAGAGAACAAAGTTCTCTGTTGCTCTAAAACCCGATACAACACTAGGCACAAGCACCACACCCTGCTCCCATGCCTTAGTTCTGTGCTGGAGAAAACACTTCTAGGGGAAAGAGGATCCATTTTCCATGTACATTCAAACCTGTGCCTCTCAACGACGAGGATGACAGATGGTACCAGCTGCAACTGAGGGTTTTATGATGTGGACACCAGTTTACTAGGATCTGGACAGTGACCACCAATTCATTTCACAAATGACACAGAGCCATCATTAGAGGTTAATAGCTTCCAGTAACCGGCAACCTGCAATGCATCTGAATCAGCAACCTAAAGGTTCTGAAGTCTTCATTTTACTAATCCCTCTGAGCCAGACCTTCACTCCCCTCCTCCTTATTGAAATTTTACTGACAGCATAATTCTTGGCTGATCTAAGTACTGCAAAGCTATGAAAGTTCTAACAGACCAAAGCCGGGTCTTCTTGCTCAGTGACTCTTGAGCAGAGTGGAGGAAGAGCTCATTATTTCCACAAAGATGCCAAGCATAGAATAATAAATGTGTTTTTCTCTACACAAGTAGACATTGCTTCACACATTATACCACTGAAGCTCTACCACCTTGACCCCTTTTCCATCAGCAGTTGGCATGCGTGCTTATGTGTAGCCATGGTCACTGAGACTAGTGTGTGGAAAAGTAATGTCACAGCAGGAAATCTTGGCTTAGCCTACATTGTAGGCAAGTCCAGATGGAGTCTCTCTCCAGCAAGGCCACAAGGCACCTTTCTGCATTCCACCACCTCTTTTGATTTAATTGAGACCAAAGCCTCTCAATAGTTGGCTGCGACTGATAGGCTTTACTTCTGGAAATTAATCTAGGCTAGAAATGATTTAGCAGTTACAACCCCCCTAACCCAAAGGCATGTAAAATCGGAACAGAGAGAGGTTTACATGATCTGGGCAGGGGATCTTGCCCTAACAGACATATCTGACATGCTCTTTTGGCTGCATATATTCATGCCCATCTGTTAATGTGGCACCGTGCCCATTATAATTTGATCTGACTTTTTTATTAGGGCATATGCACTATACAGCCATAGATTTGCATGGGTAGTCTGCATAGTACTAAACAGAATCTCTATATGACAAATCCCTTCTATTGTCAGCACTGAAAGGCTCTTATCAAAAGCTCTCTTACACTTATGTACAGCTCTTAAACTAAGCACAGTAGTGGAACGAGAAAACACGACAATGACTGAGACACACTTCTGACTAACAAGACACACCTTATGGTTAATGAAAAAGAACAGCCCACTGGTACTGCACTTCTCAGTTTATTCGTTGATGCTACTGCCTGCAACCAAAGATGGGAATGCAGCAGAGTTTAAGGTACCAACATTATTTTTTACAGAGCATAAGATGATTAGGCAGAAGAAATGTCACCCTGATTAACTCAAGTGACTGGCCCACAAAACATAATCAAAGAGTATTTTCATACACAACGCTACCAGCGGTTGTGTCACGTCTGCTCCCACCTGCCAGATGTTCACTACGAGCAGAAGCAAAGTACACCACAGACTGCGGCAGGGCTAACTCCAGGATGTACACCCGGAGTTAGCCCTGCCACAGTGTGGGGATAGCAACTCCGAACAATGGCAGAGCGGGCCCTGCCCTCTTCCTGCTCTTTCCCTAGTTCCCGGCTGCTGGCACGTTTGTTCAGCAGCTGGGACTAATCCCACCCATGGTGAGGGGGCTCGCTATGGGCAGAATCAATGCATGGTGACTCAAATACCCATTTTCTTGCATATGGTGTGAAGCAAACATTTATTTTCACATGATGGGTCCATATGAGAAACCAAGTTCAAAGGGCAAAGAACAGATGTAGGCAAAAATCACAGAAAAAAGACCAGTAAGTCACTACCTTGTTACCAATGCATGAATGGGCAGAAAGAATAAGCGTATATAGTTTCCCCCGATAACAGAAGCAACTGTGCTTCTGTTACCCCCACCAATGACATCAGTGCTTTCTTCAAGATTGCTGGGCTGTCACCATTGTACCAGCTTTCATATACACCAAGCGTGGGGAACCTTTTCTCTCCCACGGTCCACTTTAAAAATTAGTACAAGCTCCAAGGGCCACAAAGAAGTTGGTGCATGGGTGCTTAGGGTCCAGATCACAGACCTGTGCCAGGGTTCTGTCCCCCATCCTTGTGGGCATACCCTCATCTCTGCTCCATTACCTTGAGCTTAGTTTTTCAGTGCTTGGGGTAGTAACTGGATCCAGAAGCAAGGGGCCTCATATAAAAAGTCACGGGCTGTATTTGGCTCCCAGGCTTGAGGTTCCCCACCCCCGACATACACAGACATGACCGCTTGCTCCAAATTAGTTATGAGACAGTGACCAATACACGAACCAAACAGCTAGAGTAGTGTTTGCAGTCTTACGGGCTGTCTATAGTCATTGCAAAATTAAGGGTCAGATTCTGCTACATTAAAATAAATGGGAGTTTTACCATTGGGTGCAATAATACAGCATCAATTATTTTATTAGAAATTACAGATAGTCTTCTAATTGTTTCCTTACTGTTTGTAAGTTATTATACAAAATGAGATACAGAATGTGCAACGTGTTAGCAGACATCTGAAATTCTTGGGTCTCAATCCTTCAGACAGGTCTGTACAGGGATAAGGATCTGCCCACACAAATCAACTTCCATAATCAGTGAACATGGCATGTCATATATAGTTTATCAGATAAATTTGGTTATTTGATATAAAGTATGTAAAGCTGTGATCGCAATCCTATTTTCATTGGGTGAAATTCTCCCCCATTATAGCCAATGGGAATTTGGCCACTGACTTCAACGGATTCAGTAGGACAGCCATTAACTTTAATATAGTGCAGGACTGGGCTCTTAGCCCTTGATACTTCCAATACTCAACCATGCACGCATATTTGCCCATGGGCTGTCAAGTGCTTAAAAATTGATTTCCATGGCAGGCATGCACAACTTTATCAAAATAAAGAGACCAATTTTAATCTACACACAATGCTACCAAGAGAAAGCCCTTTTATTGACTCTTTTCCACCATTCTGGAATAAAAGATTTTAAACTGGATTAACTCCAACACTGTCTCCATCCCACTTTAATCTTATTGTTTTTAATCAAATTTAGTTCTACCTGGTTATGAAAAGCCAGATGTTTTAAGACATCTGGAAAAAAGCTAAATTATTTAATAATATGAAATTAGAAAAATAAATATCAAGTACTACAGAGGGAAGAAGACTCCATTCACAAATTATTCTCTCTGGAGTAGTCCAGATTAAACTACTCAGGAGTAAGTAGATTGCAGCCTCTTTCTCTTAGTTCTAATGAGAGGGGCTTGGGGCTAAAAGAAACTGCAATACAGGTGCCAAGAGAAGGCAGTGCAGTTTTCCTTTACTAAAAACGTTGACTTTACTGCTGCCAAATCGAAAAGGAAAACAATTTAATCCACAAGCAAATCCTAATCCTAAAAGTCACCCATTTGCCAATCCAGTCAACCAGGCCTCTACAATAAAGCTTGTGTGTTCCTAACCCTCAATCCTTTTTGTTTAGGAGGATTTTTGGTGTGGTTGTCAAGCTATCAGAAAATGCCTGGACAGAAAAACGAAAGGGGAAGAGCAGAAGTCCATTACAACCTCTTAATACCCAACGTCTAGGCTACGGTGGGGGGAGTAGTGAGGGTCACTTTCTGGCAAGGGCCGTTCAATAGCCCTTTCTGTCTGCTTGCAGAATAAGGTGCACTTCACTACCCCGGCCAACTCTATGCATGCCACCCCCCGCGTCCCACTAGGTGTCGCTGCGCCTCCACCGAGCTCGAGCGCCTACCTGATCCGTGCTGCTGGCGGAGGATGGCCGCCTTCCCCGGCGGGGGGGACGCCGAGGAGGACGCCGCGGTGGTGGAGGCGGCGGCGGAGGCTGCAGCGGCGGAGGCAGAGACTGCAGCCCCTTCCCCCTGGGGTGGTGGCAGGCGCTTCTCCTCCAGGCCGGGCTCCGCGGTGGCTCTACTGGCCGGGCTGTACCGGCGCGGGCCGCTGCTCTGGATGTGCGAGACCGCCTCGGCCGCCTGCATGTCGGGCGGGGAGAAGCGCGACAGCACCCGCAGCAGCGCCTGGGCTTTGTGCTCCTGCGTCTCGTCGTCGCTGTAGTCCGACACCCGGCACTCGTACACGCCCTCGTCCTGCCGCCGCACGTTGGAGAGCCGCAGCCGGTGGGAGATGTCATTGCCCTGGACGCGCACCGTCTGCAAGAGAGTAGCCCCACGGGGCAGCAGGGTCAGGCCCGGGCCTTCCCGCCCGAGTCGACAGCACAGAGCCGCCGGGACCCTTCGCAGCCACCCACTTAACCCGCACCCCCCATCAAACCATCCAACATTCCCCCTCCCCCCCCCAATCCTACGCTCCCCACTCAGTCACTGCCCCACAGGCAGGCCAGAGCCCCCAAACTCCCAACTGCAAGCGAGAGCCTTCTCAGCCACCCACTTAGCCCCCCCCAATCAAAGCACCCAACATTCACCCCCACAACCTGCACTCCCCACTCAATCACTGCCCCACAGGCAGGCCCGAGCCCCCAAACTCCCAACTGCAAGCGAGAGCCTTCTCAGCCACCCACTTAGCCCCCCCCAATCAAAGCACCCAACATTCACCCCCCCAACCTGCGCTCCCCACTCAATCACTGCCCCACAGGCAGGCCCGAGCCCCCAAACTCCCAACTGCAAGCGAGAGCCTTCTCAGCCACCCACTTAGCCCCCCCATCAAACCACCCAACATTCCCCCCCCCAACCTGCGCTCCCCACTCAGTCACTGCCCCACGGGCAGGTCCGAATCCCCAAACTTCCAACTGCAAGCGAGAGCCTTCTTAGCCACCCACTTACCCCCCCATCAAACCACCCAACATTCCCCCTCCCAAACCTACGCTCCCCACTCAGTCACTGCCCTATGGGCAGGCCCGAGCTACCAAACTCCCAACTGCGAGAGCCTTCTCAACCACCCACTTAGGTTGCATTCCTCTCCCACCCAACAAGTCACCGAACCTGTGCTCCCCACTTGGTCACTTCACTGCCCCAGGGACAGGCCCCCCGCTCGCCAGGCTCCTAGCTGCAAGCAAGAGCCTTCCAGAGCTGACACACATAGTATTCGCCCGTCACCCAGTTAGCCTGCACTCCCCAGCCACAGAGTCTACACCCCCGCCCACCAGCGAACCTGCACCCCCTACTCTGTCATTGGGCCTGTATCTGAGCCTCCTACAATCATGGAGCCTGCACATCCCCACCCATGAAACAACCAGGCTGCACACCCTCACTCATCAGAACAGTCCCAAAGCTTGCACGGCACCCCTATCCTCTCCAACCAAGGGTGTTGTTAGACAAGCATCTCCCCATCCATCATGCATGTTGCAGTGCCACATTGGTGCCCTAAGCAGCCCTGCAAATACGCATGATGGGTGGGTAATAGGTGGGCAGGCACTTGTCTAAAAACACCCCAAGTCACCAGCCACTGGGACTACATATCTGTCTTCTATAAGGAAACTATTAACTAGTCACTAAGGCTGCATACCCATCCTTCATTACATCACCAGCAGCTACTGAGCCTGCATCCCTTAATCAAGCTACCCATAAGTGTCTGTCCATGCCCCACTCATCCTGTAGAGTATGTGCAGGCCCTCAAGCAGGTTGTGCTTCACCCCCCGCCCCCCCCTTGCAACCAACCAACCCACCCAACCACAATCTGCACACCTGCTCTCAGTCACTAGGCATACAGCCACACAACAGCCACTAAAGCTCATACACCCAGTGTTACCCTCTCCAACCAAACCACCATGATTTTAGCCTGCAGTCCCAGCAACAACTCACCATCCAGTGAGCTGCATCCCATGATCCCTCAAAGCCACTGGCCACTAAATCTGCATCAATTCTCCCTCCTCACCTCCATACCAAGACACTGAACCTGCAGGTCCCCAACCAGCACTAAGCCATCAGGCACTGCGACTATCAGTAGTCTCACCAAATCACTGAGCCCAGAAGTTCATTCAGTTGCACCAGGCTACAAGTTAAGCTTGCCACTGGTTTCCCCAGGAATTAATGCATTCCCCCCAAATATTGAGCCCCCAAGCCTCCCCAGGAGCCTGACCAGCCAAACAAACATCACCCCCCTAAAATCCAACCTTTTAATCCCTCCCCAAAATAAATGTCACCTCAGAGTTAAACCTAGCCCAGCCTCTTGCCAAAGGAGATGCAACACCCTCTTGCTGAGCCTACTCCTTCCAAAAACAAATCTACGCAGAGCATCCTTCCAAAACCAGACACAGTGTACCATCTCCTGGCACATCGAAAAACAAGTGCATTACCTTTTTCTCTATCAAACACAAATTCATCTCAGTGTTTTTCTCACTTTTGTTTTTGCCTTCTATAATATTGTAAGCTCATACAAAAGCAAACAACAGCCACTTATTTTGCTCATTCCTTTTCAAAATTAAATGCATCTCTCCCCTGCAGTCAACTACTAGTCACTAATTCTATCCCTTCCAAAAACAATGCAGTATAGTGTATCTTCTGTCAAAACAAAATACACAGTGCCCAGTTGTGAATCCTGCCCCATCCCCTTCCAGAAATAAATCCATTCAATAATGCATCTCTCTTCCAAAATGCACCATCTAGATTTTCCTAAAAAGCATTTGCCCCAATAATCGAATACAACCGCCAGCTATTTACTTCTCCCCAATGCACAGCCAGTAAATTTTGCCACCTTCCAAAAGTCATTGCCCCTGTCAGTCAAACAGAACCTTCCTACCACTAACCACCCCCTTCCAAAAAAAGATTTATAATTTATCTCCATTCCTCCTTCCTCAAACTCAAGCGCCCCATCTGCCTTCAAAATACAAGTCCTAATCTCAAATCTGACCCAACCAGTGTCTTTCACTTCTATAAATCTAATATTCAGGACTGTAACCAAGCCAAGAATGTGTACCTGAGTTCTCGCATCCTCATGAATGTCGCATCCCTTGTCTCTCCCTCTGTTCCCCCTTCCTTGTCTCCTCTCCCCCCGTCTTTAGATTGTAAGCTCTCTGGCAGGGACCGTGTCTATCTTGTTTTTTGTAAAGCACCAGGTACATTGCTGGTGCTATATAAATGCTTATAACAATAATAATTAATACTAAATTGCACAGGTTTTGCACCTGCCAGTATAGAACTATTGGTGAGAGTGAGTAAATGACTTCTGGATCTGCAACAGCTGTCTCCCTGGTCACCAAAGGAGTGTTTCTTGAGCAAAGGGCCAAGATTTGTCCAAGATTTGTGTGTTTCCCAGCACCTGTTTCCTTCACTCCCATTCCTTGTCAAAAATGCAAGGAAGAGCTGGCTGTTGTTACAAATCAGCCACAACAAGGGCCTATTCCTGCTGTCACTGAAATCAATGACAGAATTGGACCCCAAACCAACAACAATGATTTCACTGTGATACCAAGAAACCAGACATTGTTGGGGGATGGATAAGGCATCCCAATGAAAAGTGGTATCTCCCAACCATCATCTGAGGGAAGGGAAAAGATTGTCATGTCCTCTGGAATAAAGCTTAAGAGCTGAAGTAGCAACAGATGGGAACATTTGGATGGCATGCACACCCAGGAGGTGGAAATGCTCCACATGCCTGCTGTGATGTGCAGAGAGAATTAAATTGGCTACAGAGATGTGGATGGGGTGTTATTGACAGCAGCACACAAACTGTGGAACGTATCATGAGCTACACTTACGCTGATTTTAGTTGCATCCTTATTTGTTACCTAAAAAAGCAGAGAAGGAAACATTAGATTGCACTCTCAGAACACATTACAATTATCCCACAACCCCCATTCCCCAGCTAGACAGTCTACTGCGCACAGAATTTTGCTTTGGTGCAATTTCTACACTCTCTTGTTCCAGACAGACTGGCTTTGATTGGGGAAGAGAGAAGATTAATTGGTTCTCACCTCACTAGATTGCCTGGGCGAAATTTAACAGGCCTTACTGTAGTAACAGCAATGCTTTGGGCAAAAGAGAAGGCTTGTGTGAGGAGAAATGCCTACAAGGGGAGGTATTGCAAAGAGGTACTAATTGTGATGGATTCATAAACTGGAAATAGCAAATGTAGGAAATAGAAAAAGAAGAGGGTCTAGTGGTTGGGCCCCAGGAATCCTGAGATTAGTTTTATGCTCTGCAACAGATTTACATTAGGGCCTTGGGCAAGCCATTCAGTCTGGCCGTGCTCTATCTGCAAAATGGCGACAATGTGAATCCTCTGTCTCACAGGGAGCTGTGAAAAAAAATAGATTAAAAGAGAGGCCTAGATGCTATAGGGAAACAAAGGGCTAGATATAATAATCTTTATTTTATATAGTGCCCCCCTGCCATGGCACTCCGAGCACGTCACATATAACAAACAACTTTTAAGCCTCACAACAACCCTGTGAGGTAGGTTAGGCTGAAAGAATATTGTGACTGGCCCAAGGTCACCCAGAGAGTTTCTGGCTAAGGCAAGCCTTCAACCGGCTGGTGTCCCCCCTACCTCCTGATCCAAGTACTGCCCCTATATAAGGGTATATTCTAACCCCACTGAAGTCTATATACATTAACCTCATTGAAGTCAGTCAACCCCACTGAAGGACTCCCCTAATGACTTCTATGAGGTTAGGATTGCACCCTCTGTACCTTGCATAGTTAGATTACGATGCAGGGGGTTATTTCTATGGTGCAGTGCACAGGCTACACGCAGCAATTTTGGGAGGCCAGATCCTGAACTGCTGAGTGTAGGGATTGGGTCCCTGAAACTGCATCAAGCTCAGATGTACCACATCACTTTCAGAGTTGATTATCCCCCCCCCCCTTTTAAAAACAACTATATAGTACTAAGCTAAATGACGCCTCTGATCTCTTTAATGCCGCACCTCCCAAGGACAGAGTCATCCATTCTCCCCCAACCTCCTCTGTCATCGTTTATTGTAAAAGCAACCCACAGTTTTACATAAGGTTAAAGAAGACATTTAAATCCAGACATTTTATTTCCCTCTCTTGACAACTAACTTCAGACAGGAAAAGGCAGCATCTAGCTGGCTCTGTGTCTTTGCATCTAGATCAGAGCAGTACAGGAAGACAAGCCTGAGCTATGCGACCTGGAGTAGGGACTAGGGAGGCATGAGAGGCTCCAAAGGGAGGATCTGAATGGCTCTGTGGTGGGGAAAAAGTTACGTGCTGCCACAGACACCTCTTGGAGTCCTTGTTCAGGGTCTCGGCCTCTGACTTCTACCCTTGATAATACTGGGCAGCATTACTGCTGCCAAGGGAAGGATGGTGGGCCAACCTCTGAAACTGGGGTGTCAATTACACACACCCAGGAAGTAGAGCAGAGCCTGCAAGGCCTTCCCTGGCTTGGAACCTGGCTAGACAAGACTTAACCTGCCCTCCATAGTGCATTTTAATTACCTCATCTCACTGCAGAATCCCTAGGGGTGGCCGCATTAGGGAAGAGATCCTGGACGTCTCCCAAACCCAGAGGAGCCCAGTGGGTCTAACCCACCCTTCCTGGGTTTGATTAGAAAAATTTCTGGCTGGTTTCAGAATAAATTGCAGGGAAGCCCCTTATTATCCCTTCTTTAAAACCCAACCCAGTTTCAAGCTGCTACCTGGAGCTTCACCCATCGGTTTGCAACGGAATACTCCTTGCTCTCTACACCCAGGTTCACAACCTCCTGTGTGTCATCAGTGTCACCAAGTTGGCTTGTGTCCAGACACGCACCCACTCCCCCATGTTTATTTAAGCAATTTTACCATCCCTACCAACTCCCCAGGATGCAGCAGGAGGAGGCAGGTGGGTAGCACTGTATTTACCTTGCTTCTGCTGCCAGGGGCACTGATGGCTAGTTCGTGTGCAAGTTCTCTCGCTGGCTCTTTAAGGTACCACCATTGGATCTCCAAGGAATAAGAGGTGGATCCACTGGCCCGGAATGCACAAGGCATCTCAATATCATCTCCCTCCCTAACAGTCACATCTTTGGGAACTTCGGTAAATGTAGCTGAGAGAAGAAGACACAAGGACAGGGGGGGGGGGGGGGGGTGGTTAACAGGAGAGCGATTAAGGAGACAAGATCAGTCTGCTTGTCTTGTAATCTGATCTCTGCTTTTATGCTTTCGGTTAGAGAGGAGTTCTCGCATTTCAGCACTCTCTCACCAAGGCTGGGATGCTGCACCCTAGTGAGAGCAGGCGCCAGGATCCTGTTCGCTGCAGCTTAAGCATCCCCCCCTCCCATCTCATTGCATCAATGCCAGATA
The DNA here is from genome assembly GCA_003113815.1 of Sphenodon punctatus. NCBI lineage: Eukaryota > Metazoa > Chordata > Lepidosauria > Sphenodontia > Sphenodontidae > Sphenodon > Sphenodon punctatus. The sequence goes on from QEPC01014615.1 coordinate 2,869,026, forward strand.
ATGACAAAATGTGGGGGGAGGGGGAGTTTGTAGAAAAACCCTCTCTTTCTAAAGCCACTACAAAACATATTATATATATAATATAATGAGGAAACTGACTCCCCAGAGTAGCAGCTATCAGATTGACACCAAACAGCTGCCTGTTTCAAAGACTGGGTCCCCGCTGCTAAACCAGCCCGTCTGCTCTGGACTTTCCCGATGCAGTAGAGTGCGGCCAGGCTGCAATCCCGCAGACCCGGCTAGGTACTCTCTAGGGCTTCACTACTCCCCCCCCCCCCCCCATGCAATAGCGTAACTGTGTTTCCTCTTCAGAAAACACACAATAATGCGTGAAAACCACTTAGCTCTAGAACTCCACGAATATTTCATAGCAGTGATCACATCTGAGTGATTAGCAAGCACAGGTTGTGCCTGGCAGAGCTAGGATTATTAATTAATTAATTAATTAATTATTATCTATTAATAAGAAAAAACAATTTATTTCCGTACCCAGTCGAAATTGCAGTGTGTTACTGGAGTCTAGGATTCCCACCCACGCTGGAACTCTCATCCTAAGCAGGGGAAGGGGGATTTGCTCTAAGAAGGAGGGGGGGGGGGGGATTTGATCTAGGAAGATAAAGAAAGTTTGCTGCTTACCGTTGACAATGAACAGCAGGGGGGCATTTAGCATCAGGTAACACAGGGCGCTGAACAACCCTCGATTTTCCATTTCATATATGTAGGCTTTAGAGTGAAGGGCAATGGGAGAATCGAGTGTGATCACAACACAGCTAGGAAATCTTCAATCCCATCGCCAAGAGAAAACATGTATCACTGACACCGGACCAGGGGTAGGGCTCTTTTGTTAAAAACAAAAAATAAAGCCACCAAGCTAGACTTTTATTTTTCTTCTCTTTTTCTGGAAGCAAGTATAAAATCCACAGCCGGCCGATCCGATTTCTTTGCCAGGTAGAAGCGTGGCTCCTGAGAATTAATTGAATAGAACTCGGTTTATTTTCCTCCCACTTTTGATTTTTCGTCAGCAGCCCAGCCGGATTCAACTTCCTTGGGCTGAATGGGATTTTTTGCTGTCCAGAAGCAGGGAAACGATCCTGGGCTTCCCTCCAAGACCCATCACAATAGCAAGTCTGGTCTCCGGTCTTAAAGGAAGAAGGTCTAATGAGGCGGCGGATTATTCTCTTCACTCTAAGTCTGGGGAGAAATCGATAATATTTTCCTGTTTATGGCCCTGGTTTTTTCTCCCTGCACTGGTCAGGAGGAGCCTTGGCATGTCCAAATCCGCCTGTTCCCTCTGGTGTAATGTGCAGTCCAGGACGGGATCTAAAACAAAGATGTGTCTCCCCCCCCCCCCCCCCCCTCCCGACTCTCTTCTCGACTCTCAAATCAACACACTGCTCCACCTATAAGAGGAAATTTCACGATCTGACGTTCCAGCGTAATGCATTTGTAATACCAGTCCAGAAAACACAGGCAGAATTTAGGCGATCAGTTGTATTTCCCCTGCAATCAAAGCCGCTCACTTTAAAGCTACCCACAGTCACCGCGTTGCAGTTTTCACAAACAAGCCACACAGTCAAAACAAGGCAGGGTCTCTTTCCCGCACTCCCCCAACCCTCCCACCTCCCTCCAAACCTTTGTTTTGTATTTGGTTAGATTTTACTAACAAAGCGGGCTTGAGAAAGTTGCCTCTGCTCTAGTAGTTTGGATTCCTTCCCCTTCTTTACTCGCATATTGGAGAGAGCGCCTACACGGAAGACATTCAGGAGAGTGAATGCCTCTTCCTCAAGCCTGATTAAAAATCTGCAGACATAGAGGCATAGCCAAAGGGAACAGGCAGTGCCCTGCAAAGGCAGCTGTGCCCAAAGTTTACAACATCTGGAGAGAGGATCTTTCCAAAGGCTTTTATTATTTACTACCAGTCAAAAGACCCGATTCAAATCCAAACCCCCATTAAAAAACTTCAAGGCTCCTAAATAACAGATTTGCGCGGTGAGGTTCGTGTATCCCAGAAACTCGTGGGCTTGTGCTGGGGACGACGGGTCCCCCGCCCCACGGTCTAGCGCTACGATTCCTTACCTTGCTTTCAAGCCATCAAGCAAAGGATGAAGCAAGAGAGTTTAAAAGCTGCAAACAAAGCCCAAGGGTCAGGAAGAGGCCGGCTGGCTTTGGAGCAGCAAGCCAGCCGGGAGTGAGCCGGGCTTCCCTGCCGGTCCGCAGTGGCAGGCACGGCGCAGAAGTGAGCTCAGCGAGCAGGTGCCGCGGCTGGAGCCAGCAGCCAGGGAGCTGTGAGCAGCGGGAGGGACTGGCCTCGGAGACAGACTAGTTGATTCAGAGCAAGACAGATTTCCGGTTGAGGGGGCGTTTCCTGCCCTTAACCAGGGGGGAAAGCCCGCGCCCCGCTGCTGCAATCGACTCTAGCGGCGGTGCCCTGCGGCTACTGGGATGCGAGCAAAGCGGTCTCCCCTCGCCGCCACCGGCACAGCCAGCAACTCAAGCCCTCCTCCGAGCCTGGGGGGTGGAGGCTGCTGCTACAGCCAACAAACCAGAGGTAGAGACACTTGGCCAAGTCGTGGCGAAGCCACCCACCAGGAGGGGAGGAGGGGGACGTGTGTGTAATTGAGGGAGAGCAAAGCAGGGTGTTTGTAGCGGGGGAGAGTCGAGTCGGTGGGTGTGTAACGGGGGAAGAAACAGCAGGGGGTGGATGTGCGCAGCGTGTCAGTAAGGGGAGAGAGAGCCGGGTGTGTTGTGTATCTGTCACTTGGGAGGAGAGAAAGCAGGGGTGTGTGTAAGTGATGAAGAAAGAGAGAGCAAGGGGTGTGTGTGTGTAATAGGTACGGGAGAGAGAGCAGGGTGTGTGATGGGAGGGAGAGAACAGGGTGTGTGTGGCTATGGGAGGAGGGAAAGACAGGAGCATGTGTGTGATTGAGGGGGAGAGAGACAGCAGGGTGTGTGTATGTACAACTGGAGGGAAGAGAGAGAGTTGTGTGTGTGAGTGAGAGAGAGAGAATTCTCACTAGCACTGCTAGTGTTGCAGGGATCTGAAAATCCCTGACTCTGGGAGTTTTCATTAACTCCTGAGATGTCTGGTCACCTCTTAGGGAGACATGTTTTATAGCTTTTCCTCCAGTGGTGTCCAGAGCCCATCATGGGGTGTTTTGTATGTGCATCTACACCCCAGCTTTGCAGGTATTTCATTTGCGTTGAGTAGGTAAATTAAAGCATCAGAGCTTCCTGGTTTATGCAACTCCTGACACTCATAATAGAGTACAGTGGAGCCACAATAGTCTCCTCAGAGATAGTTATGTTTTGATTAATATGATACTGCAGGAAACTGGATGGAGCAGTAATATACTCCTGAGGAGAATGAGGGAGCAGGAAGCCAGGAGGATTACCCTGTATATAATCCCAGCCAGGGACTTGACAGTTTTTTGTGGCATGTACCATCATTTTTCTACACCAGTTACAAGACACTGTTTACCTCAGTCTGCAATTATGATGCCTATTGGAGATAGAGAATGTGTTCACCCCAGCACTATACCAACTATTTCAGTATGAGCCAGCACAGACACCCACACTGGAGCTACTGCAGCCCAGTGCACAGTGCAATCCATTTATGAGATGTTGTCAAAAGTGACCAGCCTCTTACATGGCTGGCCCCACTTTGGCTAGCATTCTCTAAAGCATTTAAGCACAGGAATAGGCTTATTGTCATCAGTGAGGCAAAGGATCTGATTCTGATCACTTTAGGCCAATGACACAGTGGATTACAATCGGATGTTTAGGCCCAGGTCTTTCAAACACCCTCAGGCTTAACTTTCTTCACCGTGAGTAGTTTCGTTAAGAATACTTTGCAGGATCCAGTCCAGAGTGCTCAGCACTTTGCAGGATTGAGCTCTAAAGGTCAGATTTCAACAGAAAATCACTGTGCTAAGCATTTCTGACAACTTGGTCATGGATGATACAACACAACGGATGATATTTGAAAATCTGGCCCTGAGCTCTTTTTGAAAATCTGATTCACAAATCACACTATAGAATCCTAAAACTGAGGGTTATCTAGTCCAACCCCTTAATTTGAACGCAGGAGGACTTCAGTTACCATTCAGGTAGCTTTAAGCTTTTGGCTAGAAACCTGAAAAATATGAAAAGATGATGCTGGTAACCTGTGAAAAGTTTGTTTCTTAAAGAATGTTACCTTGAGTCGTTCTTTTCTATAAGAGATGATCATCCATCTCTGGGCTGGACTTCATGCATGTTAGCTTCAATTGTTATGCTCTTGCAGCTGTACACTGAAGGTTTTCTTCTATGTTACTAGTTATGTTAATAAGCTTCCATTTTCACAAAATGGCAAACATTAGACAGCAAATAACTTGAGAACGCTTCCTGTTATCTTGGTAATAGCAATATCTTTAGCCAATTTATTACTCGGATACAGTTGCTACTGAGTGAACGGCAAGCATTTCTCCACTATATATATAGTATATAGGGCTGAACAAGCAGCAACATTTTTACTTGTGAGTAATTTTTTCAAATCAGGAACTGGAATTGATTTTCTGACACTGATGATTTCTCAGTTCTTGCAATACCGCAGACTACTCTCTGAATTTACCTACTTTCCGTTTACCGTGTACCATTCATTTACCACTTCCCACATTGCTGAGAGGACCATTTTACTTATGGGTTTCTGACTGCTCGTTGTTTCTGTATTTCTGAGCAAATCACTGTGCAAATAGCCCACTCCTTAACTCGCCCCACCTGCCCAAACACAGTTTAAAAAAACAGTGCCTCCATTCCAGAGCCTCCAATCAAAATTGTTGTTCTATGTTGTTCCCTTTGCTTTGTCCAATCTGTAACTGGATCGCAGATTTGTAAAGGAATCTGTATACCAACCAACGAGTGACAAGGAAGTACAAGGAAAAATGGAGTGCAGAGAAGAAATGCGGTATTGTATCGGTATTATCTCTTGGGATCTGAAATGTATGACAAAGTGGTAAATGGGATCCTGGTAAGTAAATTGAGAAACAAAATGCTGAACAAGGCATTATTGAGTACTGAGAGGTTCTTGATTTGACCAAGATGGTATTGGGAACTGGAATTTCAACAGGAATTTCCATTTTTGCAAAATCTTGTTTCAGCCCTAATGTTGTATAAAAGCTGATTAAACATTTTCCAGGTGGAAACTTTTTCTCTGTTCTCTGGATGAAAAGAAAGGCAGAGTTGGCTATGACAAGGGCCCTGTGTATTCCACAAAACCCATCAGGTGCTTTTTGAAGGTGAGAAGACGGGAATTGAGACAAAGATGTGGAAGGGAGTGAGTTCCACACTGAAGTTCCCACAACAGCAAAGGCCTGTTCTCCAGCTGACTTAAGGTGTGATGGCGGAATCCCCAAAGAGCAGGTGACATATGAGCACAGATAGCCCTTAGGGTGAGGTTAGGAGCAGGTCTCAAATACAGCCAGGGTCTATACTGTTCAGGACCTTAAAAACCAGCAGCACAATCTTAAATTCTATCCTCTGCTCTACAGGCAGCCTATACAGAAAACTCAGGGAGGGTGTAATATGAGCACACCTGCCCAAACCAGTAAGCAGCTGCGCTGCCATATTCGAACAAGCTGCAAGCAACAGAGAAGCACCATTGGAAGCTCACAGAAGAGAGAGTTACAGAAATCAAGCCTCTTGATCACTAGGGCATAGGTTGATGTACCAAGGTCAGCATGAGAAGTATGGATATGCTTAAGCAAATTGCACACCTAAAAACCATCTTAAAACCACGTCCAACACCTGAGTTTTCATGGAAAGAGCATGGTTGAAGATGACACCCAAGATTTTTACCTGGCCCAATACCTCCACATGAACCCCCACAATGCAGGACTCCAAAGAAGGAGAGGGAATCCTCATATCGGTTGCTGCTCCTCACCAGCATCACCGTAGTCTTCCCCAGATTAAGCATCCTGCTGGTTCAGCAATTTCTCAAGGGCAGACGCTGAGGTGACATGAGCTATACCTCTCATGGAGTAAAAGATACACAGTTGTGTATCAACAGTGTACTGATGGTACTCAACCCTGTGCTTAGTCATATCATCCCCAGAAGTTTGCATGTATATGTTAAACAATATGGGTAACAGGTTAGAACTTCGGAGGATACCATGTTTCAAGTCTCTTGGGGATGACACATAACCATTCATCACTCTGACTTCACTGTTCTAGGTAGGACTCAAACTACTGACCAGTAGCTCCTGCCACATCAGCTCCTGCCACATGATCAACTGTTTCAAAGGCTGCCAAAAATCTAAAAGGATCAGCAGGGTATGATTTCCCCTGTTGATTTCATGGCAAAGATAGTCAACCAACGTCACAAGCGCAGTCTCAGTGCTATACCCAGGACGAAATCCAGATTGATATGCATCCAGGAATCTGATTGCATCAAGATGCCCTTGAAGCTGCCTGGGACCACTCATTCAATAACCTTCCCTAAAAAGGGGAACTTAGAGCTGTGGTGATAACTGTCCAAGGAGTCGGTATCAAGCAATGATTTTTGAGCAGGGGCCAGACATTTTAAAGGCGTCTGGTACCCTGCCCTCCTGAAGGGAGGCACTGACAATCCCAGTCAGCAAAGGCCCCAGTCTCTCCCAGCTGGCTTTCACCAACCAGGATGGGCAAGGATCTAATTTACAACTGGATACCCACATTACCCTAAGCACATCCTCCTCATTGGTGGGTGACACCAACTGAAACTGCTCCAAATAAACAGGACAAGGGCCCTTTTCACACAGACACACTAACGCTGATAAAATGGGTGTTACATTTTATTATACATGTTGCAGGGCACCCGTAGCGCACACCTGCAGCCCTGCAACATGTATTATAAAATGTAACACCCGTTTTATCAGTGTTAGAGTGTCTGTGTGAAAAGGATCAAGACTGAGCCTCCACAGCCCCAAACTCAAACTCCACCAACAAATTGGCAGACTTCACGTCATGGTGAATATGAGTGATTTTGTGTGTAAAGTAGGGGATATATTCCTCACAGTGGGCAGATGATTGATGATTCAACCTCTCAACAGAGGCAGCCTGGGTTTACCAAGCTGTTCACTGTCTGGAACAGCTCTGCTGTATAGGACTTTGCAGATGCTATGGTAGTGAAGAGGAGAGCTTACCTTGGTCCGTCAAAGCTGGTCTATGGCACAATTACTTGGCTTCAGTATGAGTCGAACGTCATCTGTGCTCTAACTGCCTTGCTCCACACTTCACCAGGCTTACGTCCCCCATAAACCAGGAGGACCTGTGCTGATGTCATGGTGGAAACCTGGGTACAACCATATTGATTGCCCTGGTCATCATGCTATTTCACAGTTCAACCAGGTCATCAACAGAGCAGCTGTCATTACTTTATTTTATTTTAACAAATTTTGCTACCCCACCCTTCCTGCTCCAGGCAGCTCGGGCAGCTTACATATACAAACAATAAAACAACAAGCTAAAACAACACTGTTGGGAGCTGGGAGTGAACAACAGGGAGAGAAATGGATTGCCCATTGTGACTGTTGGTTCTTCTCCCGTGCAATCGAGATTGGACACTGTTGGAGGACAGGATGTTGGGCTTGATGGACCATTGGTCTGACTCAGTATGACACTACTTATGTTCTTAACACAATAAAAGGGAAGGCAAAAAAGTAGATCTCCCTCCCCCCTCCCTAATCCACAACCCCCCCACCCTAAACCCCATCTCCCCCGACTAAACACCTGGTGGAACAGCTAGGTCTTAGTCATACACTGGAAGAAAGGGAGGTCAAGGGCCATCCGGGCCTCTGCTGGGAGGGAATTCCACAGCTGAGGTGTGGCCACCAAGAACATCCTCTCCATATTGCCCCCCCAGGGGGATCTCATGGAGGGTGCACCTGAATGACCGCAGGGGTCACTCCAGAGTGAGGCGATGCTGTAGGTAAGTCGGGTCAAGGTCATATATGGCTGTATAGGTCAACCCCAACACCTTGAATCAGGTCTGGAAGACTACAGGCAGTAGAGGTGTGCACCAGGGGCCCATGTTATTTTTGTTTTCATTTTTTTGTTTTTGTTATTTAAATCTGTCATTTTCGTTTTCATAAATATCAAGTTTTCGTTTTCGTTTTTGCTTTTGTTTACGTTTTTCATTGGTTTCAATGGAAAACACATTTTTAGCTGTAAGGTTTTTGGTTTTCATTATATGTAGCTGAAACTTGGAGGTATTATACCTACAATGAAAGGCCTTAAGTGTACCAAATTACAAAACAATTGGTTAAAGCAATCCAATTTTATAAGCTATTGAAGTATATTATTTTGCAAAAATCTTCATATACGTTCTTAACTGTACCTTTTTTGCCTCACTTTTAATGTAGAGAACACTTGGCAAGTTTACCCCCCTTCCTATATTTACTATCTCTGCCAACTTTCAGGGATTGGATAAAGGGTCCTGATGGTATACGCAATTAACTTATAAATGTATGTCTGACTGTAACATCTTTGTAGTCCAACCAGTGTACATGAAATTTTGCAGAGCTGTATATCGCATGTTCACGATCATCTCTGCTAGATACCAGAAAGACGTGATAACGGGTCCCAATTTTTTATGCCTGCACATTATATGCAGAGAAGGAGCCTATGCCAGGGATTCTCTTATGTGCCAGTGTGGTATAAGATCGGTTTGTGATGCCAATTGGTCAGCAGAAATGTCAACCAAATATCCTCATTGTGTGCTGTGACCATCTCAAAACCCTTTCCCCATTTGTTACAGGGAAGTCAGAAGCATCTGTTTAGGAAAGAGCCAGTAGAGATTCTCTTATGTCCTCTGTCACAGTGCTGCAGGATGTGATTGTGATGATAATTGGCCAGCCTGGATGTGTAAACTATGTCTCCTGATTGCTGGAATGCTATCCTCAAAGTCCAAGTTATGTCCCTTCTATGCCTGCCTCAGGGCCACTCCCTATCCCTGCCTCAAAGCCACCACTAATTGGTCCTCTAAAGCTGGAAGCATGCAGTAATTAGTCAGTGAATGTGTCTGTCAGTCTTTTGGGTTGCGCCACATCCTCCCTCCTACAACCTCTCTCCCCCTGCCATGCCAGGTGTCTGCCTCTGACTGGCACTGCATGTGCTGTCCTTTATCTGAATAATGGTCTTCAAGGGGACAACTTCAGTTGCTTATAAAATTGGGACCCGTTATCCAATAGTCCTGTAGTTTGTCATAGATGACAGGGAAGGTATGTGATACATCACTGCCAAGATGGAATATTAAAATGTTACATCTGGAAATGTATTTTCAGGTTAAACCATCAGGACAGGACCCTTTATCCAATCTTCCTGAAAATTAGCAGGACTGTTAAGTTTGTGGAACGACATAATATTCACAGGTTCCATGCAAAGTGGATGGAAGATAAAGATGATGTAGCCATGAATGTGTATGGAGATTTTCTTAAAATCACAACTTTCAATTGCGTCTAAAATTGGTTTCCTTTATCTAATCATTTTGAAAATTGGTACACATAGTGCCCTCCACTAGGGGTACAATCTCTCCAAGTTTAATCAGAATTGAATAGAAAACAAAAATGTTATAGCCGGAAATACGTTTTCCAGTTTCCCCCTCTTTATTTCAAAAACAAAAATGTCGTTTTCATTTCTATTTTCATTATTATTATTATTGTTTTTGTTATTGCAATAACGATATTGAAAACAAGAATTTTCATTATCGTTATTGTAATAACAAAACTGACATGATCCTGGAGCACCAGTGTAATGTGCTCACGGCGGCCCGACCCTTTAAGGAGATGGGCTGCCACATTCTGCACTAGCTGCAGTCTTTGGATCATCACCATGGGTAGCCCCATGTAGAGCTCATTACAATAGTCCAATCTTGAGGTAATGAATGGATATTGAAATGAGTAATTAACATGTTGTCCTCTGATGCCGGGGATGTTCTTGGAGCTGTTGGAGCCACTTATTGTGAATTAGATCCATGCTCGGTGTGGCTGGTTAAAGTCAGTTGGTAGATACTAGGGCCATTGCTGGCCAGGATAGTCAACACCACCCTTAGGGAGGGCAGGGTGCCGAACTGACTCAAGGAGACGGTGGTGTGGCCCAGGGCCATCCCTGCCATGAGGCAGACCTAGGCGGCCGCCTAGAGCAGCAGATTGGGGGGGAGTGGCAAGCGGCAGGGAACAGAAGGTTGCTACCTTGTAAACAAGGTTCTTCAAGATGGGTCCAAACATTCTCACAAATGGGTTTGCACTTGCACACCCTTCCCTTATCTGCATATACCAAGCTCGCTAATTTAAAAACCACGTGACATTCATGCGCCCCCACTTTGATGCTGGATTGATGGCAGTAGGGGAAGAGCGCGGGGGGACGGAGGGCCCGTCTGGTCCAGCTTTGTGGGAAGAGTTTCAGGAAGTGATGCCGGCTGATGTGGTGGATGTCCTGGTGTCTGTGAGGGCCACGTGTTGTGAACTTGATCCGTGCCCGTCCCGGTTAGTAAAAGCTTCCAGGGAGACGTTGGGGACGGTGCTGGTGAGGGTACTGAACGCGTCCTTGTGGCAGGGGAGGTTGCCGCCTTGCCTTAAAGAGGCTGTGGTGCGCCCCCTGCTGAAAAAACCATCTTTGGACGTGGATGCACTCGCCAGTTACCGACCTGTCTCTAACCTTCCCTTTTTAGGGAAGGTTATTGAGCGGGCGGTGGCGCTCCAGCTCCAGGTGCATCTGGATAGCATCGGTTTCCTAGACCCTTTTCAATCTGGGTTCCGCCCCGGCTATGGCACCGAGATGGCGTTGGTGGCCTTGGTAGATGACCTCCGCCGGGAGATGGATGCAGGATGTTCAACATTTCTTATCCTGCTAGATCTCTCGGCCGCTTTTGATACTGTGGACCATGGGCTGCTGCTGAGGCGACTGCGTGACCTGGGGGGTTTGGACGGGACTGTTCTTGAATGGTTCCGTTCGTTCCTC
>QEPC01014615.1:2889596-2973326 GCA_003113815.1 Sphenodon punctatus
CCCCAGGCCAGGCCCCAGCAGCCCCCCAGGCCCCCCCCCAGGCCCAGCCCCCCCCAGCCCAAAGAGACCAAAACCGCCCCCCGCACCTCCCAAGCAGGCCCAAGCCCCCCAAACAGGCCCAAGCCCCCCAAACAGGCCCTACCTGCTGCCCCACCTGCTCCACAAGTGCTCTGTGCTTGCAGAGCGCAGGAGCCATCTCAAAGAACCTTCTTTACAAAGTAGCAACCTTCTGATTAGCACGTGGGGAGGAGGAGCTGTGTTTGCAAACAGCCTTATCTCCCAGCCTGATCGAGTCCCTGCTGCTGCTGCAGCTGCTGCTGTGCTCCTAGGAGGGAGAGGAAGGTGAGGCCTCCCTCCCCCCCCCCATCTGGTCCGACAGGGGTTGGGACTAACAAAGTTTTTTTTTTTAAAAAAATAATATATATATTTTTTTAAAAAGACAGTCACAGCGGGACCAGCCCTCCAGCCCAGCCCGGCCCACCGGGAATCCTCCCAGTGGTGGGTTCAATGGCCAATCCGCCCCTGCTGATGTAACCCTGCCCTTGAAGAGCTTTGTGATGTAGCAGTGCTCCGTAGGTGTGGGACCACCTCAGAAGGGATCTGGAAATGTCCCTATGGCCTGCTCCCTTTCTGACGTATCTGCCCCCTGCTGCCCCTGGAAGCTTTGATTTCACCGAGTAACCAAAGGCACCCCTGGCTGGCCCAGAGACTCAGGATCAACCCAAAGAGTAGACAATGGGTATACCCATTGAAATTACGGTACCGGACCTGATAACATTGGATACTAATTGGTACCCGATTAATGCTCAACTGGTTATCCAGTTTAATTATTTTTATGATTTCTGGTACCAGTTTCCCAACTTCCAGGACCAATTTTCTAGTTTTCTGATCAGTAAAATGGTAAATTGGTCACTTGGTAACAGTATAGCCAGTGTTTTTGGGTAACCAGGTGCCTGACTCAGTATTTGGGTACTGACTGGCCGGGCACCCAAATTGCTGGTATTACCTGTTCAATGTGTATATACAGCCCATGGGTGAGGTCGTGAGATTACTTGGAGTGTGTTGTCATCAATATGCTGATGACACCCAGCTTTACCTCTCATTTTCAGCAGACTCGGGCCCCGCAGTCTCGTTGCTTACTCAATGTTTGGCAGCTGTGGGGGACTGGATGAGGATGAGCCGCCTGAAGTTGAATCCTGATAAGATGGAGGTGATGTTGCTGGGGAGGGCCAAGGGAGTGGAGGCCCTCCATCATTGATGGGGTGCACCCTGCCTTGGTTTCTCAGGTTCGCAGTCTGGGGGTACTCCTCAATTCACAGCTCAACATGGATGTCCAGGTAGCAGCTGTGGTGAGGAGTCCATTCACTAAACTACATCTGGTACAAGGGTTACAGCCATATATCTCAGACTGTAACCTTGCCACCATCATCCATTTCTTCATCACCTCGAGGCTTTATTACTGCAATGCACTCTACGTGGGACTACCCAAGGTCTGGAGGCTGCAGCTGGTGCAGAATGCAGCGGCCCGTCTCCTTATGGGGACGGGCCACCGAGCGCACGTAACACCAGTGCTCCATTCTCTGCACTGGCTGCCTATAGCTTTCCAGGTCCAATTAGGGAGTTGGTGCTGACCTATAAAGCCCTACACAGTCTGGGCCCCACCTACCTGCGGGACTGCCTCACTCCCCGGGTTCTGGAACAGCTGTTGCGGTCAGCCGGGCCCTTTTGGAGGTTCCCCGTGTTCAGCAGGGGGCCACATTGGAGAGGATGTTCTTGATCACCATGCCTCGGATGTGGAACTCCCTCCCGGCGGAGGTTCGTTTGGCCCAGGACCTTCCCTCTTTCAGGTGTCAATGTAAAACCTGGTTGTTCTGCCAGGCATTTGGTGAGAGAGAGTAGGAGGAGGGGTGGTGTTGGGTTGGGGGGTATGATGACATTGCTGTTTTTATTGAATTTTATGTACTTATGTATTTTACATTGTTGTTTTATATTGTACGTCACCCCGAGCTGCCTTGGTAGGAGGAGGCGGGATAGTAAATTTTTAAATAAATAAATACCCAGGGCTGGGTAGCAAATGTGCTACCTGTTTCATCTCTAACTGACACGCCCACCCAGCATAGCTACAGGTAGCCTGCAGTCACCATGCACCGGGCTGTGGCCATCTGTGGTCTATGAAACATTTTGAGGGTTGACAGCGGTGAGGGTTGACAGTGGTGTGCTCATCCAAAAGGGTTGAGAACTACTGATCTAGAGGCACCATTCTGCCCCTCCACACTTTTACTTATTCATATGCTGATGCATAGTCTCGACCTATATGTAAAGCTTTAAATATCAAGGATGCAGAGTTTTTCTACTGTGCCATTATCAGTTACTTTGGCATCTAACGGACATCATGTCCTTGAAAATTCTCCCCCACGAGCACCGCATATGGATCTGACTGGTAGATATTCTATGAATATCACCAAATCCTATGTGGTAGCAGCGCTGGGAGTCTGCTATTGATTTTGTCTCTGACAAGAAATAGGGTTGCCGAAGCATTGAATCCATCACTTTACCTGCATGTGTGTCTAGAACAGGCAGCAGAGAGAGTTTATGGAAATCAAGCAAGCCACAATATACTAAACAATAAGGCCCTGGATTGTCAGTTGGAGCCACACAAGTGAACCCTATGAAATCAGCAAATACTCATGTGCTTAAACATTAATCCTGTGCTTAGTTGCCTTGCTGAATGAGGGCCCATATAGAAATAGTTTAGAGCTGCAACAGGTAGTGGGTTTATAATTCACAGAGATTAGTCACATTTTTGGCTAGCTCTCCAAGAACCTGAATAATATCCATGACTGTAATGAGTACTCGCATATCTGGTTTTCAGGTATTCTGTTTCAGTTTTTCCAGTTTGGGTATTTTATTATTAATTATTATTTTATTTATTTATATAGTGGCAGCCATGTGCCTGGCACTGTACAATCAGTAGTTGCAGATAGGTCCCTGCCCCAAGGGGCTTACAATCCAAGAGAGACAAGGAAGTGGGGGACAAGGGAGAAGTGAACCTCAGGAGAGACAAGGATACATTTATGAGGTGCATGTGCTTTTAATTTAGTTACAAGGAGGAGATTCTTATCACTCATGATGAGCCAGGCAAAGCCTGACAGAAGAGGTAAGTTTTCAGGAGACTTGAAAGCTGGGAGGGAGGGAGCAGAATGAATGTATCCAGGGAGGGAGTTCCAGGCATGGGGGCAGCAAGAGAGAAGGGTTATGTAATTTTTGGCAATTGTGTATGTGCCACAGTGCGAATATTGCTGAAATGACATAACTGCAGTATCAAAATAACTGAAATGTAACATTTAGATTGTAAGCTCTCGAGCAGGGACTGTGTCTGTCTTGTTTTTTGTAAAGCACCAGGTGCATTGCTGGTGCTATATAAATGTTTATAATAATAATAATAATAATTAATAATGAACCCTCTCCACCCACACAAAACCAGAAAAGCCGTAATGGAATAACTAAAAGTAAAAACAGACACGACGCTCACGCCACTTTACCACCGCTTTAACATTTCTTATACATGTTGGAGGGCTGCATAGGGCACCAATACAACCCTGCAACATGGGCCCTTTTCTAATGGGTGCAAGTGTGTGGGGGGAATGGGTGGAGGCAGCAGCAGTGTGTGGGCAGCCTGTTGCACGGACGCTCACCCACCTCTATGCACGGAGCATCCGCCATTGAAGCTCATTGCTCTGTGCGTAGGGGATGGGCGAGTGGAGTGCAGGAGCACGCACGCACCCTCCCTCGCAAATGTGTGTGAGGGGGGGGACGCATCCATGCAAAAAGAGCCATGCATAAGAAATGTTAAAACAGTGGTAAAGTGGAGGTAGCATCATGTCTGTTTTCACCCTAAAACAGATGGAGTATAAACAACAGATATCGGTGATTACCCAAACTTCTGTTTGGGTAGAGTAGATTTTTCAGGTTTATCCATTTTGAGGGGTACTTGTTTCAGTTTAAAAAATATTCATGCAAAGAACAAACTTTGCAATCATAAATAAGCATCACAATGCCCTTAGTAAACATTAATAAAACCATTTTATGGTTGGGTAATCTGACAGAACTTTTTCTTCTTGAAAAGTTCTTCATTTTTATAAACCTGATCACTACATTTTACTAGGAAATTATATTTCTGCTATAGAATTCTATAGAGCGATACAAGACAATACAGGCAGGATATCATCGATGCAATTCTCTATTAAACTCTGTTGGTTTTTACAATTCCTCTAGGACTCTATTGAACTTCCTTATAACGCTAGAAGATTCTTCTTTATTGCCTTCTGCAGGACTTATTGCAAAGGAGAGAGACAGTACTTCTGACTGAGGCAGTTTAAATTTTGAACTAAAAGGTTTCTTAAAATAGCACATTACATCCTAAATATGAGAAAATATATCAATTTTATTAAATATTGTAGTGAAAACCTCGAGCAATGTGACATGAAAATATTAGTTATAATAATAAAAACATTGGTGAACATTTTTTTAAAAAATCACCAACTTTGAGTTTGAATCATTGGATAGCACCTTCTTGTAGGCAGGGAGAAAAGAAATCTGAGTGAAATGCTCCAATCAAATGCAGAGTTTTGTTCTAGGAGAGGAGATTAATTTTACCTTCTATACTGCTTAGTGCATATGCAGACAGCGCACAGTAGGTGTAACACTAACCACTCTTTTGGGTTAAACACGCATTTTCTTGTTACATCTGTTTGTGCAAACACTTTGGGTGAAAACGGGCATGCATCTTATTAAATCTCCTTTATCACCTCTTTAACATTTCGTATGCATGTTGCAGGGCTGCACAGAGCACCAATACAGCCCTGCAACATGCATAAGAAATGTTATAGCAGAGTTATGTGCATGTCTGTTTTTGCGCTGCCAGGATAACCAAGTTTGTGTTTCTGGAAAGCATGTTGGATGGCATACTCTCCATCATGACTTCTCCATGTAGCCACTGTTGCGTCTGGTTACAGCGGCTATGGGCAGGGGACTTACTGGGAGTGGCGGCTGTGGTAGATGGGCCCTAAAAGTGACAGATGCAGGGCTCTGAGAATGGAGAAGGTTCCCTGCCACCCCCACCCCCCCCGGAGGTCAGCTACTGCTGCCACTCTCAGAAGCTGCTGCATCAGCCAGCTACAGGTAGCTACAGCATGTTTCAGCTGCTACCTAATAGCTGGTACCTAACAGCTTGTACACCCGTTGAACAGGCTACCAGCTATGTAATGTCAACACAGGATAGATTTGCCCTGTAGTTGGCATTATGTCGGGCATCCATTGGGGTAATAAAAGAAAGACAGAGGCTGCTTTTAAACAAGCAGGTCGCTGTCGTGTGACCCACTCGCCTGATATTTCCAAATCCTCTATTGTGAGGTATTTAATTTGCGGTCTGCAAGCAATGTACGACCACCTTCTATGCGGATGATCCCAGACTTCTGTCTCGTCTAATCCTGCCTTGTGGGATTTTGAAAAACCGCGCGATGGCGACCCGCTCGTTTAAAAGTACCCTACCATTTCAACAGGTGTTTAAACAGTGGCACTGAGACTTCCATCTAACTGCATTGATGAATGCCAGATGAGTATTTTGCCCCTTAAAGTTGTTAAAGTTAATTGACTGGGTTATTTATTATTTATTATTATTATTATTATTATTATTATTTTATGATATAAGCCTATGAAACTCCACAAGTGACTCCACCATTCTGTAGATAACTGACAACTATTCCCCCATAACTTTAAAAATAGTAAATAACTCCTTTATTGGAGCAATGAAATTGCTTTGCAATGGCCAGTTCAGAGACCTGGTGGTGTTTAGGCACATTATTCTGCTCTTTGGTGGTGTTTACTCATTAAAAATTATAAGAAAAAAGGTAAGTTGCTTTTGCAAAGGACAAAAGCTTTGCAAAACCATCCACTACTTGTTCCAAACAGAACATATAGCAAGGCTCTTCTCTTTTTGTCTTCTAACCCCAGCTCTATTACTGTTGTTGTTTATCATTTGTATAGCACTCTCAATGTTCAAAGTGCCTTACAAACCTCATCTAGTTCACCCTCAGAACCCTGCGTCCACCTTCCATCAGTAATCTTCCATGCAGTCATCTTCCATCAATTCCCCCCCAAAAATCATGTTTCATCTTGCAGGAAGAGAGCTCCAATTACCCAGAGTGTCTCTTTTGCTAAGGTTTTTTACTGTAGGCTCTTTCTCATTGGAGGTGGAAGATTTTCGCAAGCTGCATATGGACTTTTTTTGCCTTTGCTGTTGAGGGCTTGGGTATTTTTTGTGTGCAAGAGACTCAAGTTAACAATTGTAGCAGCTCTGCTCCTCTCTCTTTCTCCCCCCCCCCCCCCAAAATGAGGGAAAGCATTGTGTAGAGACTTCTGTCAGCTCTGCGTTGAGACATGGTTTCATACAAAACTTTAGTGCTTGATGCTTGTCTCCAGGAATAGGAATACTCTGATAGTGTACGGAAGCCTGTCAGAATACGCTATTATCTTTAGAAAATAGGTGAGGGGCAAAGAAATGAGCACTGAATGCAAGCCAAAAAAAAGGTGATGCTAAAATGTTCACATCTTTGCTTCTTGCACAGTGACCTTCACTGTGGAGTTTCTGCTTCAGTGTAGCTCATAACAATAGACTGGCAACTGCCAGCTTAGTTCTTTTTAAAATGTCAGTGGTTTAACATCCATTCAGTAGGGTTTATTGCATTTTTCCTTTTTTCTCCTCCTCTGGGATTTCAATTCCAATCAAGCCAAAACCAAAGTGACAGGATATTTGTATTCCCATAAGAAGTTTGTAAAAGGTCATAAATGTAGCAGGTTCAAAGGGTCTATATTGTTTTCAATATACATGATTACTTTCTTTTTTCCCATTTGCAGGCAGTGGGCAGCACTGTCACAAAACAATTCAAGGGTGGAGAAGATAGGCAGAAGTCTAGCAAATTCCTGAGGTAGCAACTGATTGGTGTTATTTTGACATGATGGGGTTAAAATTAAAGAAAACTCCTACTTCTTACTTGAGATGCTTGGGAAGAATTTTCTTTAGGCAGAAATTAAATTTTCATCAATACGTTTTACTTTTCTTTCAAGAAAACAGATTAAGGTAAGCATTTCCTGCACTTTAGGCTAGATGCATTTTGACTTTATACAGAAAATGCATTTTTACAAGGTTTCATTTCCTGATCTCCCTGTTAATAAATACAAGATAGAAGGGCTGTAGTACAAGATGGACACATTAAGAATCTATGGAAGAAAGAGGCGACATGTGCTTGTTCTTAGATGGCAGTAATATTTTAGTGTAACACCAATGCAGTTGCAAAAGCAAGACGAGATTACAGTCCCCAAACATTTGGTTTAATATGCTTTCTTCTAAGGAAAAAAAAGGGATCTAATTGTTCCTGACTGGTGATTCTAATCCTGTTTATATCAATGTAAATCAAGCATAGTTCCTCTGACATCACTGGATTACACCACTGTCAAGCAGAACTGAGGTCAGAATTAGGCCTCATCCACACTAGGGACTCTGCTCATTCCACATTTAGTGAGATGGGAGTGCGTGGACTCGCTCTTCTCCCTTGCCTCATCGTCCAGAAATCTAGGGTAGCAGTGACATAGCTGCTGTGGTGCAGGGAATAGGTAGTTGCTGTTGAGCCTGGGCTCAGCACTCGGGATGGGGCAGAGTGGGACCTTTGCATGTGGCCCAAGTGCCGCTAGAAAATTTTCAGAGTGGGCAGGGGAGTGAGGGAGAGTGAGGTCAGCACTCTGTCCCCACCCTACCCACTTTGAAATTATCCTAGCAGCACTCTAGCCACTTGCAAAGGGTCCTTCTGGGCCAGGATGTTTTCAGAGTGGGTGGAGATGCAGTGCTGGTCCTGTTCCTGCCCACTCTCCAAACCCTGGTGTCACTGGCTCTGCTTGCCTCCCTTCCAATGCAACTCCTTTACTTCAGCTCCACCTGGCTGGTAACTCCACCCTCCCTGCTGCTGCTGCCACCCCTCACCTGCACATCCAGCCTGCCAGTAACTCCCCTCTCTCCATCCCTGCTTCAGTGGCTTCCCCTGTTCCAGCTCTGCCTCCCCTGCTAACTCTGCTCTCCTTACCCTTGCTCCCCCCCCACCCTCAGCTGGGTCATCTGCCTCCCCAGGTAACTCTCCCTCTCCGCCCCTGCTCCCGCAATGCTCTGCCTCCCTGGAAACTCCTCCTCCCCACCCCCATAATGTACTTGTACAATGTGAGTTTAACATTCTCAAAACGTGGGAACAGAACAGCTAGAAAATTAACTTTTCCCCTAATACCCATAGATTTTAAAAAGAGAGATAATACATGTCCTCCATGGAAAAATAATAATAATTTTTACATAGCGCCCCTCTGCCATTCATTATTATTAATTATTATTATTTATTAGCCAGCCCGGTCCCGGCTTTCCTGCAGGACTGCCTCAGGCCCCAGATCATATTACGGCCCCTGCAGTCGGCCGGGGATGCCCGACTCTAAGTCCCCCGGGTTGCGATGATGGGGAGGGTGTTCTCAGTGGCCACGCCCAGGCTGTGGAATTCCCTCCCGACGGAGGCCTGCTTGGCCCCGGACCGCCCCTCTTTCGGAAGACAGCGTAAGACCTGGCTGTTCCGCTGGGCCTTTGGAGAGGGAGATGGGGAGGTTGGGCTGGGGGGGAGGGGTTCTGCCCTTTTTGTATATTTTTAATGAATTTTAAATTGTGTATATTGTGTTTTTTTATTTTTTTAAAAAAAATTATTATTGTTATATATTTTGTAAGCCGCCCCAAGCTGCTCTGTGAGCAGGAGCGTGCGGGATAGAAATATAATGAAATAAATACAAATATAGCGCCAGCAATGTACCTGGCGTTTTACAAAGTAATGGAATAGACATGGTCCCTGCCCTAAGGCTTACAATCTGAGAGACAGAGTGGGGGTGGGTGGAGGTGGGGAGAAGAAGGAAGGGGAACAGAGGGAGAGACATGGGGTGTAATATTCACGAAGATGAGTAGTCTCAGGTGCATGTACTTGGCTTGGTTACATCAAGAATGATGGCTGGCTGGTCCATGTGGTGAGGATATGAGTACACAGACCTCAGGTAACAGATTGTACTGGATGGAGGGGATCCGCAGGAGTCAGGTGAGGGGAGCGAGGAGTCGGAGAGGGCAGAGCGGAAGAGGTGGGTCTTGAGGAATTTGAAGGTACAAAGGGAGGGGGCGAGGCGGATGTGGGAAGGGGGGGGGGAGTTCCAGGCATGGGGGCCGCTAGGGAGAAGGGACGAAGGCGGTTACGGGAACAGGGGAGGAGTGGGAGGGTGAGAGAGGGGACAGAGGAGGAGCGAAATTCACAGACTGGAGTACGGAGAGAAATTAGCGCAGAGAGGCAGGGGTGGGAGCAAGGTTGTGAAGAGCTTTATTGGTGAAGACTAGGAGCTTGTGCAGGATTCGTTCAGGAAGGGGGAGCCAGTGGAGAGAGGAGAGGAGGGACTGCACCTGCCATGCCATTCAAGCGCTTCACATGGAACTAATTAACCCAACTTTTAATCCTCACAACAACCCTGTGAGGTATGAACCTGTGAGGTATGAACCCTGAGAGAATATTGTGACTGGCCTAAGTTGACTCAGTGAGTTTCTGGTGGTTAGGGCCTGAACTGGGACCTCCCGCTACCTCCGGGTCCAGGTACTGCGCACTTAGTCACTACACCACACTGGCTCAATACTGCCAATAGTGTAGTGGAGGCAGACACCCTGGAAGAACTCCAGTCCAATTTCTTTATGTTCAGATCTTAGAAAACCACTAAAATGTTTATTTCAAATTATATCTTTATTCATCACCCTAGGTTAAAACAGTAGAAATTGAGGCCCCAAAAGTTACTAGACATGAAAAGACATCTTTCCAAAGGGAAAATAAAAACTCCAAGACAGAAAATCATTGACTTCGGTAAGGCCATGGACTCCACATTGGGCACAAAGAAGCTAACTGCTGTAGATCTGACCTTCAAGAACTCCACAGTCATTGATGCTGCTTGTAGAACCCCCTACAAGACATCTACAGCCCAAGCAAGACCTGAAAAATCTATTCAGATTGGAGACCTCAGTTCTGCATAATCATACGTGTGTGTTTTAACATTAGGCACAGGAATAACCCCATTGAACACAGGGGGAGAGAGAAAAAAAGTCCAGCTATATTTTCAGAGATTGGGAGAGACTTCTGTTGGCTACAGATTTTAATCGTTACCTATAAATATTAAATAACAAATTTGGTTTGTGCCCTTTCAGTTTTCCATCTCCTATGAAAAAGCCCTGAAATGTGTTTTTTAATATTTTTTATCAATAGCAATATTTTTTCTGCTTGGTTTTTTTATTTTTTTAATTATTTTTTTACTTTACATTCAAAGTTTAGGTCATGTTTACTCTGTTTTTCCCTGAAGACTCTGGATAAAAAGATTCTCTGATGGAGAATTGTTGCAACATGGAAAATACTAAATAAATCAATCAAATCAATCAATCAAACCCAACAAAAAAGGGGACAGACGTGAGGCTTGCTTTAAAATGGCTATTTATGATGATAATGCATTAGTTGGATGTTTTAAAATGCCCATTTTGTTGGACAATACCTGGATCAGCACCCAAAACTATTACTGATAAACTATTACACAAAACTACTGATAAACTATTGGAAGGGAAGATGTTATTCTTCAAGGCTCATCGTGCATCACAACAGATGTGCACTTAGGCCCTTTTTACACAAGATGTCCATGTCCACGCAGCCATGTCCACGCAGGTCTACTGTGTGGGCATCCTGTGTGAAGGCTGTGGTGGGTGGGTGTGCTCCCGCAACCCACCACCTCCATCCATTGCCCATGCATGGAGCAATTGGCCAAAACGGTGACTGCTCTGCGGATGGAGGTGGGTGTACGTCCATGTACGCATGCACCCATTCACGGTCCGCCCTTGCACCAGCAACGCACACCAATCCCTCCTGCCGCCATGGCCCATTTAAAAAGGGTCTATGACTACAGGGGCTTCCAGAGGATGGGGAAAAGAATGTACATTGAATTGTATCTACAGCAGCACAAACCAGCCCTTGGAGACCTGGTAGTAATAAAAAGCAAGAGGGAGTGTGCTAGGCAGCCTGACATCAAAGGCCTTTTTCTACGAGGTGGGGGGAGAGTGGATCAGTGTGTGCATGGTAGTGTGGGTGGTGCGGGGGGGGGGGGGCGTGCAGACAGGCACAAACTGATCCTGGTTCAATGGGCCAAAGTAGTAGGGTGCCAGGTCTCCAGTGTAGCCTAGTGGATAAGGTGCTGGACTTGGGAAACCAGGTTTCAAACCCTGTCTTAGCCATGAACTTGCTGGATGACCTTGGGCAGTTACTATTGCTCAGTCTCAGTTTCCCATCTGTAAAAATGCAAATAATCAAGACCTATCCTCACAGGATTATTGGATGAGTGAGCTAGATAAGGATTGTAAGGCACTTTGAACACTGAAAACGTCCTAGATAAATGATAATATTTTCAGAGCCCTACAACACATAGTGAATATTCCTGTGGATGGGGAACTGAATTTCAATGGGGAAAACACAGTGAATGCAGATCCTGAATATCCTCTATTTACATAACAGACATCTTTTATTTTGAACACCACAGCTCTTAAGGAACATAATCAACATCCCTTATTTCAGCATTCCATAGCTCAGTAGAGTGCCATGTTTTTGGAAATTCTGATCTGGTAGCCGCCACTACAAATGTTTGACAGGTTGAGAACATGACTCGCACACAAGGCCACTCAGTGAGGTCAGGCTCTGAACTCAGGACTTCCTAGATCAGAGTTTAACACACTACCCATTGGACCACACTGGCTCCCTAGAGGAAATATATATAAATTCCTTCAGAGTTAAAGCAGGGTGACTGTACTCATTTACCAGGCTGGTACTGAATTGTCACAGGACGATGCCCTACCAAGGGACAGAAGGCAGACTGAATCCCAGCATTGGTGCTCTTTACTGCAGTGAAATTTAGCAAACAAAGCACTAGGCTTAGTCTGAGCACAGAAAAAATCAAGAAGCCCCACCTACCTAGCTGTAGGGAGCTCTAATCTAACAGGACCCTTCCAGTTGCTCCTAAGGTATTTTAATGATATTTTATGTGTACTTTTAAAAATTATGTTATGTTTTATTTATGCATTTTGTAAGCCGCCTCGAGTTGCTTTGTGAGCAGGAGGGGGTGGGGTAGAAAAATGGTTAAATAAATAAATGAATAAATAAATAAAATAAGGAGCCCTCTGCTTTCCTCTGCCTGCAGCATATCTCCATCTCCTGCCGACACTCGAACAACTCACTTCCTAGGTCTTCCTCCACTGCCGGTGATGTGGTTTCTTATACATACCCCTTAGCTCACTAGTTCCCTGTGAATCAATTACAGAACAGAGGCACCTGTAGCCAGAGGCCTGTAGACTCTGCAGTTCCACCCCTGTCCCAAATTCTGCAATCACAAAACCCAAATTCTACAGACAGCAAATACAGATTCTGTAAACAGAATAAATTATACAAATTCTACTAATTATGTCATTTTTGGAATGCACAGGAGTTTCCCATCATGCCATTGCACCAGTTTTAAAAACACACCAAACGGAGCTCTCAGCGTGGATTCTCTTCTTGCCACTTGCAAGCTATGGGCTGCTCTTCTTTAGCCATCATGCTATGGGGATTTTTAGATGTTTGTATGTATTTTGATATGCTGTAAGATACCCTGAGCCTTAGGGTATACACGTGAATAAATAAATAGGGCCCCATTGCCCTGGAATATATGTAGGCAGCTGACTTTGCTGGCATCCTATTGGTTAATTCACAGGACTCCCAATTTAGACTGTAATTCTGCCATATCAGAGGTAATTTCTGTGACCATTTGACAGTTCCAAATTCCACGAAAACAGCTGTGATTGTGGCAGTGCAGAATTCCCTGGGCTCTGCCTAGGGACAGGGTCACTGGCCTGAGTCATCCAAAAGATCCAGTGCCTGGCTCACTTCAGTTACACTGACTCTTTGCCATGGCCTAGATGTTGTTTGTTGCTCTTTAAATATTCAGTGGTGCTTTAGATATCCTAATGAATGCATCTGGAAGGGAGGGAAAGGAAAACACCATGTGACTCTATGTGGTTTATTGCATCTGCTAGCTGTGTTGGGATTTGAATATGCAGCAAGCCCGGTAGCTGAGCATTTGGATCATGATGTATTAATTAGAGATGCTGCTTTTGTAGAGATGTCTCAAGGGTGTGAGGGAGACAGCAAGGGAGGAAGCTTTGAGACCGAGTGAGTCTTGCACCACAGATGAGCAGAGACAATGGCCTTGTTAGATCAGGGCAATCGGAAAACGCATCCTCATCCTGCTTCCCAGTTATGAATGTTAACTGCTGAACAAAAGGAGAAGAACTGTCAGAAAGAGAGAGGGGCAGGCCATGCTAGTGTCAAGTAGCTTTTACACTTCATGCATCAACATATGTGCCACTGTTACCTGCGTCAGGCCGTTCAGAGTAGAGAATACTCTGCACTTTGAGACCATCATCTGATTTAATTCCTTTCCCCACCTTTTGTTCCCCCGCACAGGAGCTGACTTCAGACTCTCTGGATTAAACTGCAGTATTTGTGAAATTAACAGGAGGCAGTCAAACATTTTCAGAGCATTTCACTGTTTGCATTAGCTGCATTTACATTTGTGCGCGTGTTATTTCTAAAACTTTTTATAACCTTCTCCCCCACCAAAATAAGTTGCTGTCTCTGCATAATGGCTGGTATACCTGAGCACATGCTGTGCCATACAGATAAACTAGCTGCGCCAATTTAATTCTCTCTTTAATATGCCGTCTGTACTTTTTTTTTTGCGAAGTGTAGAAAACACCAGGGCCCTCTACACCGTGATACTGCAGCTCCTTTGAGCTACTGCAGGAGCAGAAAGGGCCTTTAACTGGCTGGGCTGAATATTTCCTTAGCCAGGTTCAGATGTACAGAGTAATCAATGTAATAAATCCTTAACTCACTTTTACCTCATTCCCATGGCAAACAAAGACATTCAAGAGCAGGACATAAAGTATATTCTCTGGAACAATCAGGCACAGAGACTTGTCTTTGCTTTCTAAACTGAAGTACCTGGTAAGGTGAACCCTTCCTGGGTTTTGTTGGTGAACATGGTATGCAAATCAAATCCATTCTGCAGCGCAAAGTGTCTTTCCTGCTGAGAACTCGATGGAATTCATTCCAGAATGCTTTGTGTGCAAGGCCATGTCCACCCACCAACCACCCACCCACCTGAGCATCTGTGTGAAGGTGGGGGGGTGCTCCCGTGACCTATGCAGCACCCACTCTTGAGCACTCATGGAGCCCTGGCAAAAAAGCTGGAGTGCGCTGTGCAGTGGCAGTGGCCGCCAAAAACTAGAGGGACCCATGTTTTTGTTTTTTATTTTCTTTATTTAAATCTATCATTTTTGTTTTCATAAATATCAAATTGTCGTTTTCGTTTTTGCTTTCCATTGGTTTCAATGGAAAACACATTTTTGGCTGTATATTTTTTGGTTTACATTATATGTGGCTGAAACGTGGAAAAACCAATGGAAGGCATTAAGTGTACCAAATTCCAAAAAGAGTGGATAAAGGAATCCAATTTTAGAAGCAGTTGAATTATGTTATTTTGCAAAAATCTTCATATACATTCCTAGGTGTAACTTCTTTGCCTCACATTTAATGTAGATGAAACTTGGCAAGTGTATACCCCTTCCTACATTTACTATCTCTGCCAACTTTCAGAAGGATTGGCTAAAGGATTCTGGTGGTATAAGCAATTAACCTATAAATATATGTCTGACTGTAACATCTTTGTAGTCCAACCAGGGTACATAAAATTTGGCAGGGCTGTATATTGTATTTTCCCAATCTCTTCCAAATATCAGAAAGATGTGATAAAGGGTCCCAATTGTATATGCCTGCACAGCATATACAGAGAAGGAGCCTATGCCAGGGATTCTCTTATGTGTCACTGCGGTATAAGATTGGTTTGTGATGCCAATTGGTCAGCAGAAATGTCAACCAAATATCCTCATTCTGTGCTGTGACCATCCCAACACCCCCTCCCCACTTGTTATGGGGAAGTCAGAAGCATCTGTTTAGAGATTCTCTTATGTCCTCTCTGATAGTGCTGCAGGATGTGATTGTGATGATAATTGTCCAGTCTGGATGTGTAAACTATGTCTCCTGATTGCTGGGATGCTATCCCCAAAGTCCCAGTTATGTCCCTTTTATGCCCGCCTCAGGGCCTCCCCCTATGCCCGCCTCGAAGCTGCTACCAATTGGTCCCGTAAAGCTAGAAGCATGCAATAATTGGCCAGTGAATGTGTCTGTCAGTCTTTTGGGTTGCTCCACATCCTCCCTCCTACAGCCTCCTTCCCCCTGCCATGCCAGGTGCCTGCCTCTGACTGGCTGGCACTGCATGTGCTGCTATTTATCTGAAGAATGGTCTTCAAGGGGACAATGACAATTGCTTATACAATTGGGTCCCTTTATCAAATAGTCCTGTAGTTTGTCATAGATGACAGGTAAGGTATGTGATACATCCCTAACACGTATCTTGTAACCAGTATGGAATATACAAATGTTACAGCTGGAAATGTATTTTCAAGTTAATGTCTTGTACTATGAGGACCATTTATACAATCTTTCTGAAAATTTTCAGGCATGTTAAGCTTGTGGAGTGACATAATATTCACAGGTTTCATGCAAATTGGATGGAAGATAAAGAAATTATAGCCATGCATGTGTATGGAGCTTTCCTTAATACCACAAAGTTCAATTGCTTCTTAAAACCGTTTCCATTATCTAATTATCTTGTAAATTGGTACACGTAGTGCCCTCCATTGGGGGTACACCACCCCCCAAGTGTCATCAGAATTTAGTAAGAAACAAAAAGGTATAGCCGGAAATACATTTTTCAGGTTCATCCCTTTATTTCAAAAACAAAATATCATTTTCATTTATTTTTTCATTATTATTATTTGTAGTTTTCATTATTGCAATAATGACAATGAAAATGACAGTTTTCATTATCATTATTGTAATAACAAAAATGACATGGACATCCCTACCAAAAATGTGCATGGGCGCTAATGCCCACACATTTCCAATCAGTATGAACGGTGGCAGCCAGCCAGCCATGTTAGCTGAGTCGTGGTCCACTGTTCAGAGGCACTGTGGGCATGGAAATAGCCTTTGCAAGGCACAGGAACTGGTTAGGAGCACTGGATTTCCTAGTACCCTACAGAGACATGGCAATTTCATAGACCAACCCTGCCTGCTTCCCCCTCCCCCATGGTCCGTGGCAGGGGGAGTGCATGGGTGCTGCTGTGGTATCCACTCAGGGAGCTGCCAATTAGAATCTCTCCCCATGTACTCCACTTGAGTGGGTGCTCTGTGACTGTTCCATTCAGCGGACCCCCGCCCCCCCAACCATGCTCGTTTAAAACTGGCCAATACCAAAGTGAGTTACTAAATCCTGAATAATTATTTTGACTTTGATAAATGGGTTTAGCTTTGTATGTGTGAACAAGGCCCTTGTCACTGGAGAGTACTGCCAGCTCCAGGCGTCAGGACCAAAGGGATCGGATTATTACGTAGCCACTTTCTGCAGTTGGATTCGCAATTGTCTGTAAAATTCTGGGGAACCAAGCTTCATCCCACGTCTCTAGAATGGGGCTGAGGAGCTGGTGGCGTCCAAATATTGGGTAGCTAAAATAGTCTTTTTATTTTCCCCGCAGTCCTTTGTGCAGGGGGTGGGGAGAGGGGGGATTATAGTAATTGATTTTAAATTGTAATTTTAAAACTGTAATGTGTGTTGGTAGGGAAGAGTTTTAGGGGATGGCCATGAGAGGTGGGGGAAGAGCAGAATCAGGTGTGGACAGGGGAGTAGGGTGGTCATACCTCCCCTTTTAAAGAGGATGCTTCTGAAAAATACATTTCAGGGCTGCAATGGAACCACTGCAGCCCTGCAACATGTATTTTTTCATAAGTGTCCTCTTTTAAAGGGGAGGTATGACCACCTTACAGGGGAGGTGGGGTGTGGGAGTGAGTGGGATGGGATGGAATGGCTAGTGGAGAGTTAGGGTACAATCTCGCTCTATATGTAAATAAATAAATAAATATGTAAACACATATATAAATGTGTTTTATTTATAGTTGGTTAATTCGTTGCTTCTGTCATTATAAACTGCCCTGAGTCTTTTTGCCTAGGGTAGGATATAAATCAAAATTCACAACAATACTATTGATACCTGTCAGATAGTTGTAAGGCGACATCCAAGGAAGAACATCATTTAGGGAACTGTAATACGGTGTCCCTGCAGGATCGGCATCCGGCCCCGTGTAACAGCAGTTGTTCTGCTCACCATTCTGCTCCTTTATTAATAAACAGGGTCAAATCCCAACATAAAATTACAAGCCAAATAGTCCAAACCAGACAACAATTCAACCCGGCCTCCCCAACCTGGGGGTCTTCTTTGACTGGGACAAACCCTCCATGAGTGCATCCCTTTATCTCCTAGGACTCCACCTCCCAGACCTTTGGGACTATTGTGGCCTGCTCCCTTGACAGCCAGTTCCCAGGAGGGCTTCAGGGCAAGCTCTGGTTACCTAACTCTAGATGAACTCTCAGCACATGAGACAGGCAACTGCTTTCATGCTGGATCCTGCTTCTTAATGGTCCTCTAGCCCCCAAGGTTGGACACAGTACTCTAGACAGGTCTGACTTTAAAATTTGGGGGGCCCAGAGTGAAGATAAAATACAGGGCCCCGGATGGCCCCTCCCCCTTGGGGGCCTCATTCACAGGGCCCCAAAGGTGGTCATCTTTGGGGCCCCGCTGGAAGGGAGTGGGCCCCTATACCCTGTGGCCACTGCGGGGCTCCAGAAAGAGAAGGACCCAGGATGGTTGCCCCATGGTAAAGCTGGCCCTGACTCTAGAAGAGTCCCAGCCGAGTAAAGAGGGACATTCAATCCCCATGTCTTACAAGTAATGCTTTTGTTGATGCAATTTAAAATAGCGTTCACTTTTAAAACATGGATCACATTGTTGACTCATATCTTCACACAATACACATTTAACCTGAGGAACTCTCTTCCACAGGATCTTGTGAACACCAATAATATAATGAGGTCCAAGGTAGGACTGGGTATGCTCATGGTGGGATAGCTCCATCAATAGTTATTAGGCAAGATGGTTGGGGATGCAACTGCTGGAGGCGGAGAGTGAACTGTAGGAGATGGATCATGCTCTTGAAATTTTGGTTTTGGACACTTCTTCTGACACCTCCCACCCCCCATGTTGGCTGCTGTCAGAAATGGGGTGAAAACAAGAGACAGTGGCCCACCGTAGCCTGTAAATCACCTGCTCATCAGCTTGGTGGCTGCCAGATATTTGCTCATTTCCGCTACAGGGTGGGTGGGCGGCTGCTACTGGACACGTCGTCCGGAGAAGGTCAGGGACACTGTGTGGGCTAATGCTGGCCCAGTTGGGCTAATGTGTGCCCGCCCTCCTGTCTGTTAGGCCCTGTGCAGCCCCTGCACGTGGCAAAGTCTGCCGGCACTGTGAACAAGACCATGGTATCAGCAAGGATTGGGCCCAGGAGCAGCAGCCTCTTCTGCCTGGCAGCTGATGGTGTGGGCTGGGAGTGAGCAGATCCCCACCCCCCCTGTCGGCAGGGAGAGAAAGACGTCACTCAGAGCCAAACTGAGCTCAACCCTGCATCCCTCCCTCTCTCCTTCCCCCCTCATCTCCCACCCCATGTGGCAGTGGGACCTGCTCCTCCTGGTGCAGTAGCAGTGGCAAGCATGGGCATGCAGTGCGTGGCATGGACGCTGTCTCTGCCCATGTGCCGGGTTGGGACCTGCCACCTCCCAGCAAAAGAGATTGGCCTGTTCTCTGGATGCAGCTCTGCCCAGGCAGAGCCACTGGTTTTCCTGCACTTCAGACAGGGAGAATCAGGCAGGGATGACAGTCCCTTGGGCTGAGGATAGAGCCATGTACGGCCCCTGAACAGATCGCTCTGACCCAGAATCTAGGAGTGATCTGCTGCCGCTGACGGCTTTTCATGGGCCTGACCTGATCCTGCTTCTGGCAGCTGCTGCTCCTGGGCCTTAGTCTTGGCCATGTGTTCCTTGGCCCACCCCGGAGTGTGTTCTGCTCTCTGCACTGGTCCAACGGGTGGCAGCTGTGTTGCCACTCCACAGGTTGGGCAGGGGATCCAGCTGGCTGCTGTCTTGTATGCTTTCACCCAGGGTCCTTGGCTAAATGAACTCTTTGTCTGACTAGGTATGGCAGTTCCTATGTTCTCTTTTTCTGTTGCAAAGTGTCAGGAAATGCCTTGCAAAATGTATTTGTTGTTTAAAATTACAGGAAGTGAAATGAACTCTTGTGCCTCTAGAGTGATATTACAAAGTTTATGCACAGTTCAAATCTTGTGTAAGTCCTTTGCAGAGGGACACATTTTTACTCCAGTCTCCCAAATATTGCAAAGCTTTACAATTGTGCCTATCTTTGTCTGCACACCATGAACACTGTGCACAGTTCTGGTCACATCACATCATCCTCAAAACAACATAGTAGTGTTAGATTGTAGGTTCCACAGACTCCCCTGGAGCACCCCAATCACGTCCCCATGGTCGCCCTTGCATGTACCACACCGATGCAGTCAATTTAGTCTCACTATTTTTTTTTATTGTTATCAAACTGGTTTGTCAGCAGTAGTTCCCTATCCTATCCTATCCTATCCCATATAAGTAAAGTTATTTCTCACCTAGAGTTTCAGTCTTGCATCCACAGACAGCTGCCGGCCGGACAACCTGCGTATTAAGTTTCCTTCTTGCTTCTCCTCTTCAGTCAGAAGGGGCTGTTCTTCTTCTCCTCGTATTGCTCTCTTTTATTAGGATTTTTCATGCAGTTAGGACGTAAGCCCTCTTTCTTCCAATTTTTCAATTTCTTCCAAATTTTCCATTGCAGGTCGGTCTGGCCATCACCTCTGCATTTGTTGTTGTTTTGTTGTTTTTTTGGCTCATATGCAGACCTGCAGAACTTGTTTAGGGTCTTGTTTACACAAAGTTCTTGTTTACAAGATAGCCAAGTCCTGATATTGTCTTCTTCTGCCCAAGGCCTTTCCTTGTTCAGTTGCAAGTGACTTAACCCTAGGTGAGAAGGCACTTCCCTGCCAGCTGCAATGGCTTTATTCTGGGTGAGAACTTAACCCTACTTTAAAATGTATCAAATTTATTAGTCCTTACTCTGCTTGGATCCCAACAGAGAAGGGCAACAAAGGGTAAAAACAGACATGACGCTAACCACCCTTTAACCACCCTTGGTGGTTATTTATGCATGTTGCAGGGCTGTATTGGTGCCCTATACAGCCCTGAAACATGCATAAATGACCACCAAGGGTGGTTAAAGGGTGGTTAACGTCATGTCTGTTTTCACCCAAAGATGATCAAAGACAGGGAATGACTTCTGTATGAGGAGATGCTTATTAGATTAGGGTGTTTCATCTTAGAAAAGATATGACTGAGGGGGGGATATTAGAAGAAAGAAGGGGTCAGATCCAGGAACTGGAAAGAGGCCAAATAAAAACTAGCCATGGGCTGCATTTGGACCCCAGGCCTGAGAGTCCCCACCTTGGTCCAGATTACTGTGGGTCAGTAGATTCAATACATGCACTTATATGTATTATAACCAAGATAGCAGGAATGAGAATGCGACACATTCATTTGGTCATAATACAACTGTAGTGATGAGCTCTAACCTACAGAAAGCAAACTGCACACAATGCTATATAGATTTAAATTGTCATGGTAATTAAGGCAAAACTCTTTGCCATCACAATTGTCTCTGCAGAGATCAAACATGGAATATATATATATAAAGCTGATCTTAAATGGTGGGCCCGGTGCTTGTGACCCTCTTTACTGGAGATTATATATATATATATATATATATATATATATATATATATATATATATATATATATAATCTCCAGTAAAGAGGGTCACAAGCACCGGGCCCACCATTTAAGATCAGCTTTAAGAAACTCCCCGGGAATAAAATTGACCCCCAGGGTGTTGTCCACCTTTAGACTGTCCAGCAAATCTACCACGACCTCACTAGACACAGGGTCCCATTCTGACCCCAAAAAAGCAGGGGTCGGGACTACTACATCCACCTGGGGAGCCATGTACAATTTAGAAAAATGGTCCTCCCATGCTTTCCTAGAGACTAAAAGGACGTTTGTTGGAGTCCTATCATGCCCTATACTCCTGACCAACTTCCAGAAGGTTAGCAGGTTGGAATCCTTGGCGGCCCTGTCCAATGCTACCCAGGCCACTTAAATTTCCTTTTTTTTATCAGTAAGGAGGGTCCTATGCTTTTGCCTCCTTACTAAGAACTCCTTCAGGTGACCATTCCTATAATACCTCCTAAATCTTTTGTACAACCACCGCAGTTCAGCACGTGCTAAACGACACTCTTTATCATACCAGCCCAAGGCCAGGACGCCAAACCGCCCGGAACGCCTAGATGCCTTGCCCCGGACGGACAAGGAGAGTTGGAGCCATGCCACAAGCTCCTGATAGACTGCCAACTGCTCCCAGAGAGATGCCGCCGCCCTGATCAAGTGGGCGTACCGTAGGCCCTCCGGGCTGTGTAGCCTAGTCAATCATTCCCATTCCAGTTGTATATTCCACAACTTCCTTACTGGAATTAACTTATCTGGGGGAATCCCTGATGACAGGACTCGGGCGATAGTGGTGCCAATCTATAAGAAGGGCAATCCTGAGTTACCGGGTAATTACAGGCCCATAAGCCTGTTGAGTATCATAAGTAAACTGTATGCAAAATATTTACTTTTGGGATTGAACATCTGGCTCAAAGAGGAAGACATTTTGTCAGATGCTCAAGCAGGGTTCCGTGAAGGTAGATCCACTTGTGACCACTGCTTCCTCCTCATGCATCTTATTCAAAAGTATGCCCAGCCTCCGTCTCTGTATGTTGCCTTCATAGATCTGAAGGTGGCTTTCGATAACGGTCCCTAGGGACCGACTTTGGGTGAAGGTGGAGGCACTTGGGGTAGAGCAGAGATTACTGCATCTTGTGCGCAGTCTGTATAGGGACAGCTTGATGTCAGTGAGGCTTGATAAGCAAGGGAGGATGTCTGGTAAGATTCCTGTTCAGAGGGGAGTGAAGCAGGGGTGCATCCTAGCCCCAACCCTGTTTAATATATATATATCTTAATGATCTTCTTGTGGAACTCTTGGCCATAAATCACCATGCTCCCCAGTTGGGGGATGTTATTATTTCATGCATGCTGTATGCAGATGATATGGTTCTTTTATCCCATACACAGGTAGGCTTAAGGCACCTTTTGGACACTTTTAGGCAAGACTGCAGAAAGAACTTGGTAGAAATCAACTATGAGAAGTCGCAAGTGGTAGTATTTTCCAGGAAGAAATCAGTATATAGATGGTTGTTGGATGGCAAAGTCATTGCACAGGTGCATGTTTACAGGTACCTGGGTCTCCTGTTCCAATCCAATGGCTCATGGACAGTGCAGGTGCAAGCAGCCCTGGTCAAAGCTAAACAGTTGTACAAATCATTGTTGACCTTTTTTAGATCTAGGGGTGGGCAACTGATCGTCCTGGCAATTAAAATTTATGTTCATAAATCTCTACCCCAACTGCTGTATGGGGTCCAGTTTTGGGCTCTGGACAAACTCCCTGGCCTGGAATGTCTCCAAACTAAGTACATATGGGCGCTGTTTGCTGCCCCTCCTCGGTCCCCTAACCTGGCGTTGTGTCTGGAATGTGACCTTTTTCCTCTTAGCCCTGAGCCAAACTCTTCCTCTTTCTCATACTGGCTCCGGCTTTATTTCAATGGGGCAGCCCCATGGGCGCAATTAGTGCTGCGAGATAAGATTTCCAATATCTGGATGGCCAAGGTGGAAAATGAAATCAAACGTTTGTGCTTTGACCCGGTTACATTGGTACCATTGGGCTATAAGGGTGCAAGGAAGCTCGTGACCACAAGACTCCTAGATATTATATGACAGGAGATGATAGCTGGAATAGGCTCCAGTAGAACCTTGGGGTTGTACGGCCAGCTGGTGAAGGAGTTATGGACACCCATGCCCTTTAGGGGGTAATTTAGCACCGAGGGAAAGAAGGCTGTTTTCGCTAGCCAGACTCAATGCCTTTCCCTCCACGTATATGGAGGGAAGATATCGCGGAACTCCACTCGGTGAGCGTTTATGTTCCTGTCACCTGAACCAGATCGACTCACTGGAGCACATTTTACTCCGATGCCCCCTTTATGACAAGATTAGGGAGAGATTCTTGGCCCCTTTGTTAGCCCCTGTCCCGGGCCGTTCATCCAAATTTTATGTTAACCTCTTGTTGAAGGATCGTTTTACGGCTATTATGGAGAAGGTGGGTGCTTTTTTGGGCTGGGTTGTCTTAATTCAAAATAAAAGCAAGTTGGATTAGCATTTTAGATCATGTGCCTCTCTAAGTATTAATTTAAATCTGCATTTAACATTGTTGTTATAATAATTGTAATATATATGTTTTGCAGTCCCACTCCCTCTTTAGAATCCCTGTCCGAAGGGCCTACCTTCTGGACTTGGTGCGGTTGCTAGTAATTTACAGTGTGTTTTAGTTTATCATGGTGAAAGAGCTGTAAAGACTTAGTCGGCTAAGCAATAAAGGTACTACCCTTTGCAGGGTTGTTTGTCCCCTCTTATGGGTAAAGAAATCCTGGGGAGTTTTAAGGAAAGATCCTGTTGGATTTATTTTAATAATGTGTATAACTAGTAGTGAAATAATAGTGAAATACTTTGTTTGAGGTTTTATCTTTGTTTTATATGGTTACAAGTTGTAACAAGTTGTAATAACCTATCTGGTTACATACAATAAAGACTTGAAGATGATATATTCCGTGTGTGTGTGTTCCTACAGCGACAGAGCCTTCAGTGGTTAAGTCAAGACGAGAAAGCGAGAAGGCAGCGATGAAACATGGACAGCTGCGATAACCAGAATTAACCCAGCCGCAATGTGATTCAGCGGGCGAATTCTAGAAGTAGAAATGGAAACAGGACATTGATAAAAGGTTTCTAACTGTGTGAAATGAGCATGCTTTACACCCGTGGATGAACTCGGACATGTTTAACTTTTAGCAGATTGCGTGGGAGCTCGATAGATGTTTCTGTTAGGTCGGGATGTTTCTGCTTCACTCTTTTACGAGTGTGATTGCCTCAACTATTGTAACCTCCTCCTTGCTGGCCTTCCCTGCTCTCACCTTTCTTCCCTCATCTCTGTCTTCTTGAGCGTATTCTGCACAAGCTCCTCATCTTCACCTACAAAGCCCTTCACAACCTCGCTCCCCCCTACCTCTCTGCCCTGATCTCCCTCTGAACCTCTGTTCAAGCACTCCGCTCCTCTTCCATCCCCTCCCTCACCCTCCCACACCTCCCCAGCTGCCTTCATCCCATCTCCCTCGCTGCCCCGCATGCCTGGAACTCCCTCCCTGCCCTTGTCAGCCTTGCCCCCTCCCTTCGTACCTTCAAGTCCCTCCTCAAAACCCACTTCTTCCGCTCCGCCCTTCCTAACTCCTGCTAATCATCCCCACCCAGGATTATCCCCCACCTGTTATGTGCAAACTCCCAATGTAGTGTAACCAAGCGAAGAACATGTACCTGAGTTCTCGTATCCTCATGAATGTCGCTTCCCTTGTCTCTCCCTCTGTTCCCCCTTCTCTGTCTCCCCTCCCCCCGTCTTTAGATTGTAAGCTCTCGGGCAGGGACCGTGTTTATCTTATTCTCTGTAAAGCACCAGGTACATCGCTGGCACTATATAAAAGTTTATAATGATAATTATAATAATAATAAAATGTAAGAGGTGGAAACAAAGTAGTTCTGATGAGAGCTTTTATTTAAACCATCTTCTGTAAGTGAGAGTGTGCAAACTCTGGGGGCCAAACACAGGACCCTTTCTCAAGAAAATAAGGAGTCAGAACTACAGACTGAGAAGGAGAGGGACAGGACAGTGTACATACTATACTTGGGAGGTTCCTTCCTTATTTTTATGCTTTTAATACAACCGACTCTTTCCATAACAGCCTCTCTCAGGTGATTGTTTTCTGCATAACAATCTGCCTGTTGTTTTCTCCTGTCTGCCTTGGAATGTTATCACCAGTTTCCTTCATCTCTTTTCTTAAAGCCCCCTCCTTTGCTTACCATATGTCAATGGTGGGGAACATTTTCCCTCCAAGGGGCTACTTTAAAAATTAGTCCAAGCTCCAAGGGCCCCATTAAAGTTAGTGACAGAGGTACTCAAGAAAAGGAGGGTCCAAATCCTGGATGTGTTGCCTCTGTCTTGTCAAATTACTCACAATCTCTGGTGGGCTGCGTGCACAGAGATCTCTTTACTCATACTCATAATCTCTTTGTGTGCATTACCCCATCTCTGCTCCTTTACCCTGAGCTCAGTTTTTCAGTATTTGGTGACAGGAATTAGAGCTGAAGTGGATACCTGATTTGGTACCATTTTGAGTATCTGAATAGATACCGGAATACTGTTCAAGTACTTGAAAAGCCAAAGTTTTGGCTTCTGGGTTTTCAAGTACATGAAATTACCTGAAAAACCAAAATAATATCCAAATATTTCTCCAAATCCAAGACCAGAAGTTGAAAAATTGGGATGAAAATGGTATTTCAGTAAACCAGCTTGTTGGTATTTTGGGTACCGTAGGTGCTGAAAAGTACCTGAACTTTTTGGCTCTGTTTGAGTACCTGAAATTCAATGGGGATACCAGCTTTTGTAGGTACTTGTTTTAGCTCTAGTAAGAATTGGATCCGGGGGCCAGATCCAGGACTGGAAAGAGGCCAAATAAAAACTAGCCGCAGGCCGCATTTGGTCCCCAGGCCTGAGGTTCCCCACCCCTGCCATATGCATAGCTCTTGGACTGTATTCATATCTCTTTATCATTTGATTTCAATTTTGAATGCCTTGATTTTCTCTCTCTCTTTACAACACTCTTCCAGCTACTACATGTACTGTCCTGCACTCCTTGAGATTCAGGGGATGGACTACATAGCCCTTGAATTCCTTCATACTCTGAGATTCTATGAGATCAGGATCCGCTTCTCATTGACTTCAGTTGGAACAAAATCAAGCCAGGAGAGCCCTACCAAAGTGCACAGGACTTTCCTCTGGAATGATAGGCAGTATATATTTCCACTTTAAAATTTTCATTCTCCTCATTGCTTCTTACCTGAGTCCTTTTTGTTTTTGTCTGTACCTGTGTTGACCTCTGTCTCCAACAACAAGGAATTCAATCTCTTTGGCAGCTTATTTTTGACCTTTTCTTAAAAAATAGCTGATGATTTTCTAGACTCCTTGTCTAATGTTAGAGGTTAAGCGAGGACCAAAACATTCACCTGATTGCACTTGCGCGGGTGGGCGGGGTGCATAAAAAAGAGCTGTGTTTTCGATGCTGAGCCACTTACAAAACTATCCAACACGTAATTGGGTTATAATTTCCTATGATATTGAGTTGTGATGTGAATAAAGTTTGTCCCAGTGCTCCACAAAGACAGAAGATTGCCTTCGGTATTAATGTTCCACCAACTACATAACATGAATTTATGTAAATGTGTAATTAGAAATGATAGCCTGGGAAAATTCACTCTTATTTATACAATTAGACTTGTTAAATTAAAATTGGAGCTAATGACTTGTATTTTGTTCTTAAAACATGCCAAATCTCTACATATTTTATGAACTCTATACTATAATTGCTGGGTTTTAGTGTATTACT
Source organism: Sphenodon punctatus (assembly GCA_003113815.1). Classification (NCBI taxonomy): domain Eukaryota; kingdom Metazoa; phylum Chordata; class Lepidosauria; order Sphenodontia; family Sphenodontidae; genus Sphenodon; species Sphenodon punctatus. Next base: position 2,916,509 of record QEPC01014615.1, read on the forward strand.
GATAATATATGAAAGCACATTTCATGAGTGAATGTTTTCAGATGTAATGAGTCCACTGTTAATTATAGAAAGTCCTTCTTACAAATCTAGGATACCATCTGTCCTAGAGCAATCTTTTTGATAGAATTATGTCTCCATTCTGTGCATCTGTACTTTGCCATTACACTGAAAATAAGAAAGGAGAAATGCTACAGCACAACCTAATGAATAAGCGACGAATTACTAGAAACTGTCTGGTCAGATTACTCACAATCTCTTTACGGAAAGTCAGAAAGGCAACTTATTTTTCTTCATCATCTGCATTTACATATGTCTGCTCTCTCAAACCATGCATTTTCTTGTCATCGTTATTACATGTTTTAATGGTTGGTTAGATTTGTCAGATTTCTGTAAATTCAGTGAAATACCAGATTGCAAGAGTAAACAAAAAGCAGGGGTTGTTTGTTGCTGTCAGTTATTGTCATTTCAACGTTTAGCTTGGGCCATTGTTGAGAGACAGAATGAAGGAAGGGGTGTGCCCTCCGATTACACTGCACTGCTACTGTGAATGACTAACATTTCCATTGAGTGCTATGGGTGGCTTCCTTCAAACCTGCATTTAAAGGTACACATTAAAAAGTTAGTGTTCTGTCATTCAGTGGTTGTAAACAGGGACAGAGACTCATCTTAACTATAGGATGGCTTCTGCCATCCTATGGCCCTTTTTAAACAGGCCTCGGGTGCGGGGGGAATGAGTGTGCATGTAGTAGCATGGGCAGTGGGGGCGATGTACACGGGTGCACACTGATCCCCACCTGCATCCCCACTCTTGGAACAATCGCCGTTTTGGCCAATTGCTTCGTGAGCAGCTGATGGGTAGAGGTGAGTGGGCATGCGTGTTTTGCAGGAGCGTGTGGGCATGAGTGGGTGCGTCTCATGTAAAAAGGGGCCTATGTCTCTCAGAATATATCTGTGCTTTGTTTTGTTCTCTTACTCACGGTTATTGTTAATTAATACAGTTAATTATTGTTAATTACAGTTAATAATTGTTAGCCACCCCGAGCGATTTTCAGGAGGGGCAGAATAAAAATTGATTAAATAAATAAATAATAATTAAGGGTTAGGAGGAATCCTATTATTAATTATTATTATTATTATTTTATTATTAATTTATATAGCTCCAACAATGTACCTGGCACTAAACAATCATTAATTAGAGACCAGTCTCTGTTCTGAGGGGCTTACAATCTAGGAGTCCGATTGACTTTAGTGCAGTTACTCTGGAGGATGGGAGCATGACAGAGTAATACAATACACATTAATTAATTTGGCTCTTCGGGTTTGGTATAAAAAAGTGTGGCTGTTCTGATGATACATTTGCAGTTAATCCAAACTACATTTTTAAAACAGATAACTGATGACTTCTAAGGTATTTAATCAACTGAGAGCTACTTCTCCTCATTCCATCATCATCATCATCATCATCATCAGACTTTTTACTAAAGGTGCTCACAGATATGGGAAATGAAGTGGGTAAACTCCAGGCCTCTGTAGTTATGGCCTCTGAAACTAATAGGCAATTTGATATTTGCAAATACGTTACTTTTTTGATACCTCTCAGACTATTCAAATTATACCTACCACCAAAATGAATATCTAGTGTGGATATTTCATTTTGGTTATTTCAGTCACTTTGGTATTTCATTTAGGTCATTTTGATTAGGTCATTGGTGTATCAGTTGTTTCAGTGGTGTTAACCAAATGACTGAAACTAAACACCCAAATGACCAAAATAACTGAAACAAAATATCCCAAATGGGCATTTGTTTCAGTAGATGAAGCAAGAACTGAATAGCAGTTTATATCCACTTCACTGGACCGGATTCAAAGCAGATGAAAGTGTCAGATACCATATTCACCACAGGTATTCATGACAACTCTACTTTTAGTGTTTTTATGATAATATGGAACCTGGGCCTTCATTGGGGTTGAATTTGTCACTACCATTTGGTGTATGATTCTGTTCCTTTGGGAATATTCTAAACTAAAGAATGCTGTACAGTTTCTACTAAAGATGCTCACAGATAGGGGAGATGAAAGTCTTCCACCAGTGCTATATTAGTGCATAGCACAACACAATAGGATATTTGAGACTTATTCAGGAGGGGGGCAGCACCAGAAGCTGTCCAGGCACCCGTTTCAAAAGCTGCTTCATTAATCTCTCACAGTTCCCGGATTTCTGTCCATTCGCTAGTGCTGAATCGAACAGTGGATTTTGCATACATGGATACTGCTGCCATGTTTGGATAGCTACCTAAACAGTATCTGAAACTGGACACAAACATTCGCATATCCAGGTTTTCCCACCCCAGTTGTTCAATTATTTGGATAGTTGGTGACTTCATTTTGTCTACTGCACATGTACAATAGTAGCCAAATATTCAAGTAACTGGAAGACTGAGCTGAAATATCCAACAAAGTTGATATCCAGCAGCATACCTGGGTTTATCAGGGCCCTGGGGAAAGTCAAATTATTGGGCCCCTTAGCAACTGAGGGTATTTTCAGACGTTACGAGATCACAGTCAACCACGGTCAATTTTGCTGCAGGACCAAAGCGCCCTGAACGTCTGTTTGGCGGCCACCAGATGTTCACCATGGCCGATTCCCACATGGGGTCAATTTCAACCACGCTTCCCAGGCTCCCCGCGGGACGAGTTCCGAAAGCGTGGTCAAAGTGATTCCCGGCAGGAAGCAATAAAAAGTAACGTCTGGCCGGCGATCACGGCCTGGAATCCCCGGCGGGATTCCGGACCATGGTCATAGCGGTTGGGCGCTGCGGCCACATTGGCCGTGGCGCCTGCCTGTCTCCCCAGAGGGCGGGCGGCGGGGGAGTGGGGGGGGGGNGGGGGTCAGGGCCGTGCGGCTGCATGTTGCGCCATGCGGCCCCGCCCCCTCCCCGATTCCCTGCTGGGATCAGCTGGCACATCTATTTGGGCCATTGTTTGGCCACAGGGGGTGGTTATTTCATTCACCCCCGCTGGGGATTCACTGGGATGAATCGGGCCAGCGTAACGTCTGAAAATACCCTGGGATGGGGGGCAAGGAGGCAGAAGGACCCGGGGCACAAGTCACCAGAGCAGATTTGAGCTTGGAGAGGGTTGGGATAGGGGAGGAGAGGCTTCAGGGGTGGGGTGGCATCCATTGACAGACATGGCACCGACTCCTGTTCACTGAGGAAGGTACAGACAGCTTTGGGCAGAGATAAAGCAGGGCATTTTAATGATCGGATGAGGCTGACCCTACTGGAGCCCCCTGAAAGCCTGGGTCCTGGGGCAGTGGCTCTGATTGCCCCACCTGTAGCCATGCCCCTGCAGGTATCTAATGAAGATGGATCTGAATAGCAGTGATTATTTGTCTCTGTGTATATGGTTTGAAACAGGGGAAATAGGGTAAAGCTACACGAGACAGGGCTAGTTGGATCCCCTGCCTGCCCCGGGGAGGGCCAATGCAACCACCACATTTTGGGCCAGTGGGGAGGGCAGTCCAACGTTAACGAGCAGCCCTGCTCCCACCCACCTATCACTTAGCAGAAATGTCCCCCACCCCTCCTTTGCCAGAACTGTTCCATTCTTTGGTACAGAAAGTCAGGGCTGGGTCCAGGCAAGTGTAAACAGGGCCCAAGAGCTGGGGGCCTCTTAGTACATGGAATTTACGAATCAACTTGAAATTACAACAAATGTGAGAAAAACACTGGCATAAAATCCAGGCCCACAAAACCTAAAACGCAGGAAGCCTGACCTATAACACCCCCTGTAGCAATCCAGAAGAGGCCCCCCCGCCACATGTGGAGTCCAGGAGGAAACTAGAAATTGAGTTTAAGATTGCGCTGCTGGTTTTTGGGGCCCTGAATGTAGGCGTGGTCCACCGGGGGGAATTTTGTTTAGTTTTTTCCCCATTTTGTTTAACTGGGATTTCCGTATTTATTTACAGATTTGGATTTTTCCCATATACCTGTTAAAGTCAATGGGAAATCGATCTGTATGCCTATCCCTAGTCCTGAGGCAGTGGGTTCGACCTCCCCCACAGCCTTTGCTGTGGTGGGCCCTTCAGTGTGGAACTTGCTCCATCATATTTGGATGTCAGTATAGTTCCTCCTTCCTTACCTTTAAAAAGCACCTGAAAACTCATTTATTCTCTAGGTCCTTTTAGGATCCACTGTCAGTTACCCTAAATGTAGTCTATCCTCTTGTCTTTACCTTCCCCCTTTAGATAGTTTAACGTTGATTTTATATTTATATTTTTATGATTGTGAAGCTTTCTGAGTGCCATATAAAGGCAGGGGAGTGCTATAAAAATAAAATTATTAGTTATGTATTTTATTATTATTATTGCTATTATTAAATAACAAAATGTGTAACATATGGTCCCACAGGGCCTGTAGTGTGTAAATCAGGGGTGGGGAACCTCTGGCCCACGGTCCACTTCCGGTCCGAGAGATTGTTCCCGTGACCCGCCAACCTCTAAGGCCTTCCCCATTGTGTGCGGCCCATTGCCCAGCTCGCTGTGGCCCGAGCGGGGCTTTTCGGGCTGCACATAATTGGGAAGACCTAATAAAACTTACCTGCCCGGAGCTGTTGCTACAGCTGCTGTGAGGTCTGGAGGCAGAGCCCTGCGGGGCTTACACACCGCACTGCGCCACCGGGCTCTGCTCCTACCCGCATCCTGGTGCTGAGCTGCCCCGCCAGGCACTGGGCCAGGGCACCTGTGCCTGTGGGTGGGACGCTGCTGCCAACGCGGCAGAGTATGGGGCCGGGGCCAGCACCGTGCCGGGCACAGGTGAGTCCGGGAGCGAGGTAGTGTGTGTGTTCTCTCTCTCTCTCTGTGTTCTCTCTCTGTGTGTGTGTGTGTGTGTGTGTGTGTGTTCTCTGTGTGTGTATTTTGTGTGTGTGTGTTGTGTGTATATTCTCTGTTTGTATATTCTGTCTGTGTGTATATTGTAATAGTTTTACTTATTTAATTGATTTAATTACTTTTTAATTACATTTTAATTTTAAATTGATTTTTAATTATTTTAATTTATTTTTAATCAAATTAAATTGTTTTAAAATTGATTTTAAATTGGTTTTGACGTGTGGCCCCCAGCATGTTCGGGGACTGACAATGCAGCCCCTGGCCTCAAAAAGGTTCCCCATCTCTGGTGTGAATGAACATATGTTTAAATCAGCTCCAAACATTAATTACGGTAATATTTTTCCTTTTCTAATGGGTGAGTTAACGGCTGTTTTCACATGGGCTGTGATGGGTGGGTGGGATGAGTGGAGGCGATAGCGACCCATCTCCATCTACCTCCACCCATGGAGCAATCCCTGTCATGGCCAATTTCTCCATGGGGGTGTGGTAGGTGGAGATGGATGGAGTGCAGGAACATGCACGCATCCCCACCCACCATCTGCAGCCTTCGCACAGACGCCCGCACACCTGCCCACTGCAGCATTCACATGGGCACCCTCCCTCTCACGCATGTGCGAAGGGGAGGGGGTGTCAGTGTGAAAATGGCCAACATGTGTCCATGAAACATTCTTATGATTGCACAGGAACCACAGCACCATTTTGCACTGGGCCCCAAATTCCCTGCATTCGGCACTGCCAATCATTTTCCTCAGTGTTTGAAACGTCATGTATGTTGAGGGTGGTACAAAAATGTTGCAACTTTGAACCCATTTCTAATTGTACACTTGTAACTTTACAGAGAAGAAAGAGAGTCCTCCCAGCTCAAAGTGGAATGAAGAGTAAGGAATCTATTGTTTACACAGCTGGTCATTACTGTGATTCATCCTTTATACACCAATTGGTTATTTGGAATAACTTGGCATATCTTAAAAGGATGTTAGCATGCAATTTTTAAAATGACCCTCTCTTGCTTTTTTACTTTCCATTATTTCTAATACCATACGAGGTTTTTCCCCCACCCTCTGAAATGAGCTTCTTTCCCAGTGAGCTCATGCTAATTCTTCATTTTTTAAATTATTAGGTCAGATTCTATGGCCCCAGTCCTGTGGAGGGCATGGGCGTTAGGGTTCACCCACACATTTCCCTTTTCTGTAGGGGCCAATCCTGCTCCTCTTTAGCATCTTTTACTATTGGTTTTTTGTTTTAAGGGAGCAAGATTGGATTTTGAAGCACGTGGGATATTCAGGAATCAGGAAGCCAGCTGGATATTGCCAAGGCAAGAGGAAACACAGCCATATGTAGTATGTTCAGCTGGATCGCCTGATGTCAGGAGACCACAGAAGCGTGTGTGTGTGTGTGTGTGTGTGTGTGTGTGTGTGTGTGTAGGCAGGCACTGCTCAACTAACAGAGCTAAAATGTTTGGTTTATTATTTTTAGATCACTTGATGAGCCATTTTTAAAAGCGCAGTTAGGATAATCCTTAGCCTGTTGCATCTAACTGCTACAGGTTCTGCTCCAGTAGAAGCTGATCAAGCTGGGGGTCTCAAGTACCAATAAAGACATGTTGTTTCCCCATTAAAGAAGACCCTTTTGTTTTTTGGTGGGGTTTTTTTTAGCAAGAAGTTATCATTGGGGTAATGCCTTTCATATATTTTTTTTCATTTCATTGTTTATTTGTATCCCGCACTCTCTCGCCACAGGCGACTCGAGGCGGCTTACAAGAATGAAATCAAAACACAATAAACACATACACCTGGGTTCAGATCTCACACAGGGGACCCAGTAATAATAACTAAGAAGAAGCAACCCACCCCTCTATACCCCATTACAATACAACACAATAATCAACAACAACTGGGTTTAACCCCACACAGGACCCAGTAACATCAAAACCCTCATCTTTACAATCTATCACTTTTAATCATAATTACAATTCACTTTATCCCTATCCCCCCCCCCCCGCCCGTATCAGCCCTACGTTCAACCTCCTGCTCTCACCAGGAGTAGCCCATAGCCAAACTCAAACTATCCCCTGCTGCCACCAAGGGACACCCCTGACTCACCCCCCTCTCACGAGGGAAAGACAGAGGCCCATATAACAATATTCTGGCAGAGTCCCTTCAACTCTCTTTCCTATTTCCAATACTCGCATTCCCCGGCGAGTCAACTCTCCATGCCACCAGACATCAATAATATTAACCATTTTCCATGGCCCCGGCCGCCGGTCCCAGCCAAAGGGCACGCCCCTTTGGCCGTGCCCCTTCGGCATGTGCCACCAGCACAGGTGCCAGCACGGCCACTGGCCAGTCCAGGCTCTTGTGCTGGTGGCCCGGGACTCACTCTCTCGAGTCCCCACCCCATCATCAGGCACAGCTGTGATGATGACCCGCTTCTGCTCCTGTCCACAGCTCCCCGCTCTCGCTGCCGCTCTGGTTCTGGGGCACTTGCCCCCCCCAACAAGGTTTCAAGGGGAGGGGGGCAGATCATAGTCAACATTCCCCTTCATGCCCGACAGCTCTCCACTCCTTCCGACAGGGAGCCCCTTCCACCCATCACTCTCACTCACGCTTCCCGGCCACATCAGCATTGGAGTCAGGCCCCTTGTTCTTTCCATGGCTCTCCTGCTGACGACCAGTCTCAGCTCTTGTGCTGGTGGCCCGGGACTCACTCTCTCGAGTCCCCACCCCATCATCAGGCACAGCTGTGATGATGACCTACTTCTGCTACTGTCCACCTGCTTCTGCTAAATATCTATATTTATCCCTCTGAGACAGACGTACAGACCCTCCTCCCCTCTATATATATCCAGGGGCACCTGCAAAATTAAATTCAGGGAGCTGCGGGAGGCAGGAGACCCCTTTTGTCCCATCCCCGTCTGATATGAACATGCCCCTTTATAAGTGTCATGATGTCACAATGCTCAGAAATGGAGCATGGTGGCATCAGGAAGAAACATGGCCATGCCTCTTCCAAATGCTGTGACATCATGGCACTCAGAAAGGGGGCGTGGCCTTGTCAGAAAGGAGTGAGCGAGTCTCTTTGTCCCTACCCATTGCTAATGCAACCCTGGCCAAAGGGCTCAGAAGTGGTGGAGCTCGGTTGGAAACTCACCCTCTTACATCCCCTCCCTGCTCCTGGAAGTGAACAGCAGGAAATGAATCCCTCCTTTATGACCTGTTGTGCATTTCTCATGCATCCAGGGATGGCCACTGTTGGACTATTGGTCTGACCAATATGGCAGTTTGGATAGTATCTGGAATGGGGACCAAACCCTCCCTTCCCTGCCTTAACAAAAATAATGTGAAGGGATTGACCATTTGTAGGTCATACCTGACCCATTTTCTACCTGTAGCATTGCTATCATTGGATTCCTGGAACAAGTTCTGCCTTTGGTCTTTGATTGTAGCTTACATTGGTCATAAACAATGTGACCATACACTAGGGTGAGCCTTTGGTGCTGCTGTGAGTCCCATTCACTTTAATAGAACTTGTGCTGGTGCTAAATAGCCAGAGGATTATGCTTTAAAGTTAGCATTCAGCATCATTATTTTCTATGCACTTTGATCCTTCATAGATTAATAAAGTGGCCACAATTACCATGACTAAGATTGGAGTACACTGCAATATTAAAGTAATATTGTTATAAACACGCAGAGAACACATGCAGTATGCATTGTCTTCTAATCATATGCTTGTTTTTGCTTTTTCTATGGCCATCAGCTGAGCACATTTTTATTCCTGATTGAAATGCATAAAAATACACTGTCTAATTTCACCAAACTTCTAAGTAATTATAAAGTACTTCTTTTTTTTTTTTTTTTTTTGCAATTTCCCATGTAATATTATTTCAAAGTTATCCTGTTTTTCTTTCCTTCTGAATGCATATTCAGAATGTGCTTATTTGTAGGCACACAATGAGGAGTTGATTTTGAAAAGAGGTAAATAAATTGCACTGGCTGGGAAAGGGCTTTGCTCTGACCCTTTATTATGATGCGCACATAACTTGCTACAAATTCTTTGCTTTGCATTTCTAGCACAAAGATAAATGAAATTGTCAATCCTGTTCACATTGCCTTTCAACGCTTATAGAAAAGGAATAGTCAGGGTGCCCCCAAAGCAGTTCACATTAATTCTTCTATTTATGAAGGTGAACGAAGAAGGGATTTTTTTTTCTCTGCAAACACAAAAGGAAAAAACCAGACCATGAGTAAAATGTTTGCTGGCTTCCAAGGAGAGTGTCCTGTGCATGTTCTCTGACTCTAGGATAACTCCCAGCAGCAACCCAGAGCTGGATGCAATGCACCTAGAGTTCGGATGCGTGCAATGTGGGGTGTGTTGTTTAGGTCACATTCCTGCTCATGGAAAGCACCCTCTGGGTGATTTCAGACGTGACAAGGCACCTATTGGCCCCGTCACGGAATCACCGTTTGATTCCCCGCTGAAATCAAAACGTCACGTCCAACAGACGTGCCGGCTAATTTCGGCGGGGAATCTGGGGGGGAGGCTGCACGGTGCAAAGTGCGGTCGCACAGCCCCGCCTCCCATGCTCCCCCAGCCACCCGCCCTCCTGGAGACGGGCGGGTGCAGCAGTCAATTCGGCCGCTGCGCCCAATTCTGACCCGGGGTCTGGGCCACGGCCAAGAATCAGCGGCAGTAACAGATGTTACCGTCCACCGGTTCCGGGCCGTGGTTCAATTAACCACCTTTTGGAGATGGTGCCAGGACCATCCTCGAAAGCATGGTTATTTTGCTCACCGCCGGTGGTTCACCGTGAGCAACCAGACGTTATGGGACCATTCACCACCACGCGAGATTCACCGTGGTTGAGTGTGGTAATGTAACGTCTGAACATACCCTCTGAGGCTATCCCCAACAAGGCTATGAGTTTTTTCAGGATCCATTCCAAGTGCTATTAAGCAGCCAAAAGCAACTACCATCTGCCCAACTTCACCTCAGTACTTTCCTGAGAATGTATCACACTGAGAGGCAGAAGAGTGACCCACTTATTGGGTACACTGCTGGTTGCGGGGGGGGGGGGGTGTCTGAATTTTTGAATGTGAATTCATATTAGATTGGGCAATCTGTGTGGCTTAATGAGGTAGAAAGTCACAAAAACATCAAACAACAAGATACTGAATAATTGGTGAATGAAGCACCCCAATAAATGAAGTTGCAAATGTCCTCTTAGGTGCTTTATCTGAGAAGAAAGAGTTGCCTGAGGTCTGAATACCCTTCTTTGGGTATTTTCAGACGTGACGTGGCCTGTATTGGCCCCGTCACAGAATCACCCTTTGATTCCCCTGCCAGGATCAAACCAACACGTCCAACAGACGTGCTGGCAGATCCTGGCAGGGAATCGGGGAGGGGGCGGGGCCGTGTGGCACAATGTGCGGGCACATGGCCCCACCCCCCATGCTCTGTCGCCGCCTGCCCTCTTGGGAGACGGGCAGGTGCTGCGGCCAATGTGGCCGCAGCGCCCACACGCAACGACCATGGCCCGGAATCCTGCCACCGATTCTGGGCCATGGTAGGTAGCCAGATGATACAATCCCCTTGGTCACGGGAAGGGGGGGGAAATCGCATTCACCACGTGATCAGGGCCAGTCCCGCCAGGACTTCCGATCGCGTGGTGAATGTGAGTCCCCCCTGTAATTCACGGGGGTGAACATCTGGGGGGGAACTTCCGTTCCCCCCATCAGACGTTACGGTCCCTTGCTCACCATGTGGGTATTCAGTGTGGTTAAGCGTGGGATCGTAACGTCTGAAAATACCCTTTCTGTCTCTCTCCCGTGAATGTGGGACGGTGGGAAAGAACATCCAAAGAAGGATTGTCCCTCCAAGCATAGACAATTGGAAGGTATGCAGTTCTGTGGCAGCGAGTGGACAATTTGCTATTGAGTTCTGTGGCAATGGGTTTGGATCCACGTTTGAGATACCAGACTCCTGTTCCTCATTTGTATCTCTTCCAAAATACAGGACAATTAATCCTAGGACAATTAGTCCTGTGCTTTTCATTGTCTTTGGGTGAAAACAGACATGATGCTAACCACCCTTTAACCACCCTTGGTGGTTATTTATGCATGTTGCAGGGCTGTATTGGTGCCCTATGCAGCCCTGCAACATGCATAAATATCCACCAAAGGGTGGTTAAAGGGTGGTTGGCATCATGTCTGTTTTCACCCTTTGTGTACAGCTTAAAAACCTTAGACTTTTATCAAATCTTCTGACTAGTTGTGTTCGGGTGACAATTAAAAATGAGAGGCAATATTCTGGGTTTGGCAGAAGAACAATGTGACTCTTGTTTCATTTCCTTAGCTGGCCTGGGCCATTTCTACTCCAGTTTGTTTTTCTTCTTGTATTTGTGACTAAAAATATCTTTTTATTTTTATTTTTATTTTATTTTATTTTTAAAAAACCCCATCAGTCTCCCCCCCCCCCCCCGCTTTTAAGAGCAGCTCTTATTAGCACAGAATAAATAAGGACCTCCCTCCCCCCCCACTTGGTGTTCTGGCAAGTGTTGACGGGGGGGACAACACCAGCCATCCGTGTAAATGACTGGGGTGGGGTGGGGGATGGGGGTGCGCCGGGTGTGTGCCCATGTAAACACCACGGGCAGTTGATGTTTATGTGTCTGATAAAAAGGGCGTTACATTTCATTATACATGTTGCAGCTGTGGCGGCCTTGGCAGATTGGAAGGCAGCGCCTTGGCTTAGTCGGATTAAGGAATCCTTTGGACTCGAAGGTTATCTAGATGTATTGAGCTCACGAGAGCTTCGCAGGAACTTTACCAGGCTGCGATTCCAACTTATTGAGACCGCAGTGATTCAAGCTCGGTATAAGGCACTTCCAAATGACTGTTGTAGTTGTATTTGCCAGGCTGGAGGAAAGGAAACAATAGAACATATTTTATTTAAGTGCCTTCTGTATGAGGTTATAAGGGAAACATGGATTACCCCATTATTCCTCAGGAAGGAGTATCTGGATTTGGTCCATAAAACAAAATATATATTGAAACTCTTCAAGGAGACCGAGTTGCAAGGCGGTTGCCACCTTTGTCCAACTTGCCGACAAGATCAGGGTATGTGAAATTTAAAAGGACAAGGCTGTATATCTGGCTGCCTGGGTGAACTGGTTAAAGTTGGAGCATATTGGCCAAAATGATGTAGTTTTAGGGACCTTAATTAGCATTAAGCTGGAGGCTATCACTCTCCTTAGCAGGGGTCAAGCTCTGCCATGGTAACCCCCATAGAAGAGCAAGGCATTTGTTTTATTAAACTGAGCATGTGGAGTATAAAGTAGAGATATGAGTATGTCAAGTATAGCATAGATACTAGGATGCTGTATCAGTCCCAAACTTTGATTGTATGGCAAGTTGTTTATGTTTATAGAATAGAATAGAATAAACTTTTATTGTTTAGCAGTTGCCATAACAAAACGACAAACATATATAGTACACAAAAGCCAAAAAAGCAGAAACAGTCAAGAGGTTTGTACAATATAAATACCTCAATCTAAGAAAGCAGCTTCACCAGCAATACATTAAATAAGAAAAAGGCAACCTTCCGTGATAGACCTTCATCCTGCCCCAGCAATAATGTGTGCCACATGACAGGATTAACAGAGTTAACAGAACTAGCAGGAAACGACCCCAGCCCTTTAACTCAAGCCTCTCTCCACCTAGGACAATGGAGAAGAACATGTTCCAAAGTCTCAATTGGGCCAACCGCCTCCCCAGCACAGTCACCGTAACACAAGGAAGGGTGTAACCCCAAAAACCGACCTTCAGTGGTGGCTGTAGGGAAAATATTCATCCTCGCTAAGGTCAAACAGCTGCGGACTGGGTGAGGAATATGGAACTGGAGGTAGGGGCAGGGCAACACCTGGTTTCGATACAAATAAAAAAAATCTGTCAATGAGGACTTGGATCGGAGTAAAGCCATTTCCTGCTGTGCACTAATATCCCTCATTCTCTGCTTGATAATTTCCTTCCCCGCCCATAATCCGCAACCAGTCAACACAACTGGGGAAAGCCCAATTTGGGTAAGCTTTCCTTCTACCTGCTTTACCCAGCCATTGCTGATATCTTTAAATGCCCTCTGCGCTAGTGGGGCAGTGCTACCGTACTGCAGCTTCAACCAGTAGCATAGGCTCATTGTCCAAATCCAGACCTCAAGTGGGAGCATCCCACACTCCAGGCGAACCACACAGGAGGGGGCATGTTTAGGAAGAGCTAAGAGAGATCTCAAAAATTTAGTCTGGATATACTCCAGATTTGTAGATTTGCCCCGAGCCCAAAATTGGGCCCCATACAATAATTGGGATAGACATTTAGCCCTATATACCTCCAAGGCTGGGAGAATTAAATACCCCCCATTAGACCTGAAGTAGTGACAAAGGGTCTTCCCTAACATAATCGCTTGTCTGATTATGTTGTTTCCATGTGTCGCCGAACCACCATTGGCCTGGAAAATCAGCCCCAAATATTTGTAGGAGGCAACCTGTTCAAGTTCATGCCCACCTAAGAACCACTTATGGATCCTCCGTTTAGTTGAAAAAAACATGACCTTAGTTTTTGCATAATTTACTTCCAGAAAATTCTGGGTACAATAGTCGTGTAATGCCTGTAGCTGCCTATTCATGCCAACCCAGGACCTGGCCAGCAGAATGGCATCATCCGCATAGAGCAGGATTGCCACATCCATTGCCCCAAGCCTGGGGGGATGGTTATCAGAAGATGTCACAGACGGGATTAGATCATTCAGGTATATGTTGAAAAGAGTAGGGGCAAGCACACATCCCTGCTTCACCCCACGACTAGTTGGAATTGCTCCTGTCAATGTTCCCTCAGAATCCACCCTGACTTGGAGTGAGGTATCCCTATACAACCTCCGAATAAGGCCCAACCACCTAGGGTCCACCCGCAGAGAAGATAATTTCCCCCAAAGCCTGTTTCTAGAGACAAGGTCAAATGCTGCACGCAGATCTACAAATGCAGCATAGAGGCCAGAGGCATGCATATATTTCCCAACCAAATGTTGGAGCACAAAGCAGTGGTCAAGCATGGACTGACCTGCCCTAAACCCATTCTGCTCCTCCCATAGGAGGCCTTCCTGCTCTAACCATTCCTCAAGCCACTTTAGTAAATATCGAGCGTACAATTTTCCAGCCACACTCAATAAGCTGATTGGCCTATAATTTTGGGCTTCCAAGGGGGAACCCTTTTTAAAGATGGGGACTATTTCTGCCTGGGTCCAAGAAGTTGGAATCTCTCCTGTTAGATTAATGCCCGTAAAGAGCAAAGCCAGGACTCTTGCCCACCACCTCCTGTTGGTTTTGAAGAGCTCCGGGGGAAGACCATCAGGCCCTGCTGCCTTCCCTCCTTTCAGCCCATCAATTAGCTCCTCAATTTCACTAGATGTAACTTCAGCCCAACATGGAAGAGCATTCAAACCCCCCAGAGGGACCCATGGTGCCAGGTCATTAGCATACAGGGAGCTAAAATAAGCCCTCCATCGTTCCGAGGGAATCCTAGGGGCAAAGCCAGGTTGTGCCTTCCCACAATTATATAGCAATTTCCAGAAGTTAGTATTGTTATGACTTCTAGCTGCCCTATCAATAGCTTCCCAGCATTTGTAATAATGCATCCGCTTTTTGTAAATGAGTAACTTTTTGTACTTTGCCCGTATGCCACAAAAATATCCAAGACCTATGGGTAAAGACCCTCTCCTAATCTTATTATAAAGTGTTCTCACCTCCCTTCTAGCCCGAACACACTCCTGGTCAAACCATGAAGAAGTTCTAAGTCCACCCGGAGGGTTGATGTTGCTCCTAAGAGGCCTAGGGCTGGGCTGACAACCATGTAATATTAGGCTGTACCCAGCCAACAATTCTTCCATATCCTGGGCCTCTATCAACCCCTGTAACCAACCATCATTCCGATGAGGCAATAAGTGCCTCTACCCTCGCCTCCCATTCACTACTCCATTTAACCCTGGAATTTAAACAGTCACACTCAACAGCAGAGGATTCTACCCCTTCAACCGCCTCACCCAATAACCTAGTCCTTGCCAGGATCATCTTAACTGGCATATGGTCATTATGGGTGTGAAAAAGAACTTCCAAATGAAGAACCAATGGCTAAAGTCCTCCAGATACAATAATCAAATCAACCACACTCCCCCCCTGCGGGGAGATGTAGGTCAATTCGGCCAGACAATCTGGCCAAATCCTACCATTAAGCAAAGCCAGACCTGTCCCTGCCAACAGTCCTGCCAGAAGGAGACCACTCCCATTAATTCTCAAAACTTTAGAACTCCTATCTGGGTAAGATGGGACCACCTCATTCTCCCACGGCCCCCCTCTCAGTGCCACAGCCTGGTCTGACTCACCCAACTGGGCATTACAATCCCTCGTCAGCAGTATATCCGCCTCCGGGTAGGATTCCCCCACTGCCTCAATCAGGTCCTGCAATTCCCGTCAACAGTCCTCTGAATAATAAGGCGAGGAACTGGGCGGGATATAAACATTTATCAGGGCCAGAGTCCTTCTAGAAAAAAAAATCATAGTCCCACAGAAAAGGGACTGCATCCCAGGGAGGGGGGCATAGGCAACATCCAGGGAGGAAGAAACAAAACACACACCGCCTCCACTGGGGCGGCCTCTCCCTTCAACTGCACAAGCAGGCAGATTGAAAACATCATAACCTACTAAGGAAAGCGGGTCCAAGGACCAGGTTTCCTGAAGGCACACAATCTGATTTGCCCGCAAAAATGTTAGAAACTCCCTGTCTGTAGCCTTAGCCTTCCAACCAGCAATGTTCCAGGAGAGTACTCTGACCCCTGCTGACCATCAATCCAAACCCACCTGCTCAGCTAACTTCTTCCCCAATAGAAGAAAGTGGGAGGATAATCTGATCTACCCCTCTCGGGTCTATGGGCAAATGCTTATCTAATTGGGCCACCATAGAAGAGTTTCCCACCAGATCCCCCTTGAATGTAAACACTTCTCCAGATTCATCCCGCAGCCCCTCACCAAAAAAAACAACTGAGGCTTGTCCTGCAACGTCAACTGTCCTGGATTTGCCAGTCTAAAATCCTTCTGCAGGGGCTGTTCAAAAGCAGCAGAGGCTATACATGTCATGCTCATTGCATGCCCATCCTCTGTAGGATCCAAACACCTGTTGGCTTCCCACCGAGCAGATGTTAAGATTCCATCCCCGACTCCTGGGTTCCCCACAAAAACAACTCCAGGATCCTGATCTCCATCAACAGAAAGAAAACTTCCATTACCCCTACCAGGGACGACCACAACTGCTGGAGATACCTCCCGCATTAGAGGGTTCCCACTACCGCTGTCCCCTGGATGCTGTATCAGTCCCAAACTTTGATTGTATGGCAAGTTGTTTACGTTTATATGTTTATTGTTATTACATATTTCTAAATGGTTTGTTATTATTTTTTGTGGCAACGGCAAAAGCTAGCCGTAAATAAATTCAGTTCAATTCAATACATGTTGCAGGACTGCAGGTGTGCTCTATGGGTGCCCTGCAACATGTATAATAAAATGTAACACCCATTTTACCAGTGTTAGAGTGTCTGTGTGAAAAGGGCCATTCTCTGAAGGTCTGAGGTTTCAGAATACAAATTCCTTTTGTCACCTTAGATTGGGTTCACACTCATTTAAACACCATGACAAGCCATTCATATCTAGCCCCATGCTGGTCCACAAGTCAGACAGCTGGTGCTGAGTTACGCTGCAATATTCACTGCAGCATCCTAAGATCTCTTCCTGGTCTACTTTCTCTGTCTCACAGTGAAGGCAGCAAGCTACTTGCCTGCAACAACAGCTGGAAGTTTTCCCAAAAAGCTGTAATTCAAACATCAGTGAGGGGGAGACAAATAATGCACTCTGTGTCCTGATGAATTAATTTTACAGCAGCTCATTTTAAGCACTCTGGATGGGAGTGTAAATTGCACAGAAAGAACACTGATTTACAAAGGACAGGACAAACAGCCATTACGACCTGCAAAATAAGGACAACCTTACTGTCAACAAGCAAAGGATTTCAGAACTATAAGAGGGGTTTAAATTTTTTTTTTAAAAAAATCCCTCTGTATTCCAAGGCTGTGAAACTCCCCCCCGCCCCCCCTCGGCAGAGATCGCTCTTCTTTTTGACGTCAATGGGTGATTTCAGACATTATGCGGTCCCGATTCACCACAGTGGATTCCCGGTGGGGGTGAACAGATTAACCAACCCCCGTGGTCAAGGAAATCCCCGAACAGACATGATGGGACCGGGACCACGGCAGGGAATCGGACCACTGGACTACGGTCCGGGACAGCGCAACAGACATTACGCCGATCCCGGTCCGGGCTGTGGTCAAAGCACCCGGAAGGCACCGGGGCAGCTCGTCCCAGCTGCTGCCATGTGCCCTTTAAATCTCCCTCCCCGGTCTGTGTTGTTGCTGGTTGTCTGGCAGTGACGCTGCGTGCTTTGTCCCTGGCTGGGAATCATTGTCTTTGGTTCCGGCCGGTGGTTGTCGTTCTTACTTTTTTTTGTTTTCCGTTGGGAATCTCTTTGACCACGCTTTCGGAGATGGTCCGGGCCGGAGCTCTGGAAGCGTGGTTGATTTTGACCCCATGTGGGTATGACTGTGGTAAACATCTGGCGGCCGCCGAACAGACATGCAGGGCGCTTTGGCCCCGCCGCGGAATTGACCGTGGTTCACTGTGGTTGAGCGTGATCTCGTAATGTCTGAAATCACCCAATGTAAGACCTGGCTATTCCGCCAGGCCTTTTGCGAGGGAGATGGGTGAAGGGGGGTGTTTATTTTTATGGGGTGGCAAGGGTGGGATATTTTTTTCCACTCTCCTCTCTTCCCAGGGGGCATGTTTCCCCTCTTCTCTTGCCTTTTTAGATGCTTTATGTTTATGCTGTTTTGTGTATTTTTATATGTATATTTGTATACATTGTAAGCCGCCCCATCAAAATTTCAGTCCTTGACCTGACCTGGTAACATGAGGTGCTAATTGGTATCTGATTAGTGCCCGACAGGCTACCGAGTGTACCGAAATACGTTTTTTCATTCCAATTTTCCAATGTCCAGTACTGATTTTCCAACTTCCTATCCCAATTTCTTTACTGATTTACCATTTTAGCGATTGGTGCTGATTGATAAAATGGTAAATCAGTAATGGCAATACTTGGTATTTTCAGGTAATTGGGTGCCTAATCGGTACTCAAGTGATGCTTTCAAGTGGTAAAGTCTGTAGACACATCTTCCAGAGATCACCACAGATTGACCATGCAGCAGAAGCGCCCAAACGTAGCAAAAAATCCATGGTTAATTCTCACTCCGTGCTTTCCATGTTTTTTCTGTGGGCTTTGCCTCTTGAAATTGTCACGTGCATGTACCTTTACCGCTAAAATGCTTCTGTTTAAAGCAGTGTAACCTTCTTTTTGATGTAGGTATAATTTTACCAGCAAGGCATCTGAAACCCAAAGACGCCTTTTGTCCTCCATAGCACCAGAAACAGCTTAACACATTTAAATAATTTTGTGTCAAATATTCCTGCCTGAGTTAGTAATTTGTATTCTGGGTTTCTGCTCATTGCCATATGAAACAGCTGAGATACCTTATCACACCCTGAAAGCTGGCATTATAAGGAACTACTAAAAATATTACACAGACTTTGCATAGCAAAGCACATTCAGAAGAGTAGGTGAGCATCCTCTAAAACCATTTTTAAATGGAGGTGTTCCACAATAGACATACAGGGAGGTCTGTCCGCATGTATAATTTAAAAAAAAAACTTTTTTCAAGTGCAGCTTTTTCAAAGAACTGGTGGGAGGCAGGGAGGAGAGAAGAATCTTAAATTATAAAAAGGAACCCCATGGCTTTGTATTGTCACAAACTGGATTCTCCCAGGGAAAATTCAGACAAAATGCAAGTGCACTAAGGGGAGCATGTTCCAGTCTGCTGAATGCCGACTCTCAATAAACATAGCTACTGTATTCATGGTCCTTTTGTCATGGAGAGCTTGGGCTGCAGGAACAGACAGCACCAGAACAATGAGCAGGGTTGCCACCTTGATTGCAACAGTGCTCTAAGACAGTGGTGCTCAAACTTTTTTGAACTGCGCCCCTTCCCAATTAATGACCCCAGATTCAAAATTTAATTTGGACACTTTAGTCCAAATGAATGACCCCAGATTCAAAATTTAAACTGGGTTCTGGAAACCTAATTTTCAAGGATTTATTTTAATGCGGATTAAGTTCAGTCCAAATTAGTGATTGTGTGAACAGTTAATCCGGACTGAGTCCCAGATGGCATAGAGTGCTGCAGATAGACATGTCTCTGCTCTAGTCATCCATATCTCTATGGTATTCTGCACTTTTTCCAGCAATCTCTGCCAAATTTAATATCCACCGCACCAATGTGAAGACCCCTCCATTTTACAAGATGATTGCTGTATCTGTTGCTGTCACTGCACTCCCAGAAATCAGACCAGGAGAAGATGATGAGAAATCTGGTTGCAAAGCACCATAGGATTTCACAGTCTTCTTTATGACTCCTAATCCGTATTAACTGGTTTGCACTGCAAATTAGGATTAATTCTTATTCCTGATTAAAAATGATCGTGTAAACACTACAGTTACTCCTGAATAATAACCCTGAATTAATGGATCAGGATTAAAAGTTAATTCAGATTAACTGTGATTGTGTAAAAACAACCTCAGGTTTATTCTACCACCTCATCTCTTTAGTATCCGCCCTGATTTTCTTAGGATCTCCCTCTTCCCTGCAAGTAAGCTAAGCATGTGCACCTGCAACTTTGCAGCTTCTTGGATGTATTCCCGTCTCTCCCTATGCCCCCCTCCCCTTCATCACACCCCCCTTGTCTTTTAGATTGTAAGCCCACTGGGGCAGGGACCTGTTCATAAACCCTTATTTAAAAAGGGCCCCAGAGGTGATCCTGGAAACTATAGACCAGTAAGCCTAATGTCATTGCCAGACAAACTGGTGGAAATGGTTGTTAAGAACAGAATTACTGAGCATAATGGGTGTTTTTACACACACATTTCTCCTGCATGTTTGCTGTTAACATCGCGAACTTTCTGTGTGTCTAAATCACTCACCCAGATCTTAAACGTTTGGCTCTTCGAACTTCTGCATAGAACTTCTCTCAGAACTTTTGTGTGTAAAAAGTTCTCCTGGTAAACTGCTTTGCTCCAGGCAGCTGTGGTCACTTGGTTTCTATGGCAGCCTCTCACATCTACAGCTGCAGCTACTTTAAGCTGCCCCAAGACAATGTTTGTGTGACTGAAGAATGCATCCAGGAACTGCCTCTGGGCAGTGTGTGTGTGAAGAATGCATCTGGAACTTACTTGTGGACTTGTAAACCCAGAATATTGAAAGACCAACACTTTAAGGTGTGTGTAAAAATGCCCATTGATAAACACGGCTTAATGGGAAAGAGTCAACATGGATTTAGGAAAGGGAAGTCATGCCTCACTAATCTCCTGGAATTTTTTGAGGAGGTATAAGCATGTGGATAAGGACGAGCCAGTCAATATATTGTAACTGAACTTTCAGAGGGTGATTGATAAGGTCTCTCAAGAGAGACTCTTGAGGAAATTAAAGAGTAATGGGATAAGAGGCAGTGTCCTATCATGGACTGACAACTGGTTAAAAGGTAGGAAGCAAAGAGTAGGTCAGTTTTCACAGTGGAGAGAAGTAACTAGTGGAGTGCCCCAGGGATCTGTACCGGTACTGGTGTTGTTTAACATATTCATTAATGATCTTGAGAAGGGAATAAAGATGAGGTGATCAAATTTGCAGACGACACAATGTAATTCCAGGTAGATAAAACCCAAGCAAACTGTGAAGAATTGCAGGAGGATCTTGTGAGTCTGGTTGACTGGGCATCCAAATGGCACATGAAATATTATAATATGGACAAGTGCAACAGGATGCACATGGGGAAAATAACTGTAACTATGAGTATTTTCAGACGTTACGAGATCACGCTCAACCACAGTGAACCATGCTCAACCCCGCGGCGGAGCCAAAGGGCCCTGAACGTCTGTTCAGCGCGCGCCAGATGTTCATCATGCTCAATACCCACATGGGGTCAATTTCAACCACGCTTCCCGGGCTAGCCGGGGGAATATCCCGGGAAGCGTGGTCAAACGGACCCCCTCCGGGAACCAAGGAAAAGTAACGTCTGGACGCCAATCCCCGAGCGGAACCAAAAAAATGGAGCCCCGGCCGGGGACGAGGCACGCAGCGTCGCTGCCAGGCAACCAGCACCAACACAAACACCGGAGGGAGATTTAAAGCGAGAGCAGCAGCAAGCAAGCGTGGCGGGATGGAGCGAGGAGGGAAGCGGAAGAGACCGGAGGCACGAACAGCGACAGCGGCGGCACAGGAGGCGGAGGACGTGCAGCCAGGCCCAGCGATGCAGGCGGAGGGGGCACAGGTGCAGGAAGGGGGCACACGGGAGCACCCGACCAGGGAGGCGCCCCGGGAACACCAACCACAGCTGCAGCCGGGTCGCGCCGCCCCGGGGACAGCGGCCGGAACAGGCCCACAGGAGGCACCCAGGAAACGGGTAAGGGCACCCACTGGGAGGGGAACAGGGGGCACAGGGGAACCCCCTGTGGAGGGGGCCGGGGGGACCCCGGGCGGAAGGCAGGGGGGCAGGGGGACCCCGGGCGGAGGGCAGGGGGGCAGGGGGCCCCCGAGAGGGCCCACACCCTCACCCAGCAACCAACCACCCCCCTTCCCCCCCCCAGACACGAAAGTCGGCCCGGGCGGACGAGCCCCAGGAGGAGCCCGGCCCCCGGCCCCCGGAGGCGCACCCCCAGGAGGAGGTGGAGGAGGAGCAGAGGCAGGTGCAGCAGGAGCTGCACCGGGAGGAGGAACAGCAGGGGCCCAGCCGGAGGAAGGCCTATCACAGAGGGGGACAGTGGGGCCTCCAGGAGACCCGGGACTTCATACGGATCTGGGGGACCCTCGAGTACCAGGTGGAGCTCGCAATAAACCAGCGCAACGAGCATGTCTACCGGGACATCGTGCGCGACATGGAGGCGGCGGGGCACGAGCGCACTGTCAACCAGTGTCGCTCAAAGGCCAAGGAGCTCAAGAGGGGGTACAAGGCCCTCAAGGACAATAACAGCCGCTCCGGCCACGGGGCCCGCACCGCCCCCTACTACGATGCCCTGGACCGCATCCTTCACATGAAGGGCTCCATAGTTGCCCCACGCCTGGTGGGCAGCGCTGTGGTCCAGGGCAGGGAGCG
This sequence comes from Sphenodon punctatus, assembly GCA_003113815.1. NCBI lineage: Eukaryota > Metazoa > Chordata > Lepidosauria > Sphenodontia > Sphenodontidae > Sphenodon > Sphenodon punctatus. Next base: position 2,938,744 of record QEPC01014615.1, read on the forward strand.
GGCCGAGGTACCCCCTCCCCTCGCCGCCCGCCCGGTAGACACGAGCTCAGGGGACCCCCACCCCCAGGAGGACCACCCGGGACCCGCAGAAGCCCCAAGGCCCCCCCCCAGCAGCAGCCCGGAGACATCCCAACGCCGGGCCGGCCAGGCGGAGTCGGAGGTCGGCACCTTCACCACCCTCAGCCAGTGGTCCCAGGGGGAGCACTCCCAGGGTGAGGCGCCGGCCTCCGAAGGCTCGGAGACGGACATAGAGGGTAAGCGGGCCCCCAGGGCAGGGGGGGGCACGACCAGGGGGCCGGTGGCAGGGGCGGGGGTGGGGGCCCTGCTGCAGGGGCCACAACCAGCCCCCTTCACCCGCTCCCCCCTCTCCCGCCCGCAGGACATGGGGAGCCCCAGGACCGGGCCAGCGAGACGGTGCAGGCCCCCGCGGAGGGCACAGGAGAGCAGGTGCCGGACCCAGGTAAGGCGGGAGGGCTGGGATTGCGGGAGGGCCCCCCGGGCGCCAGCCCAGGGGGGCCTCTGGCCTCAGTGGGGGAGGGGGGGCAGGGGGCCCCGGGACCCGACCCCGCTAGGGGACAGGGCCCTGCACTGACCCACCCGCCCATTTCCACAGGGCAGCCCCCGCGCGCGGCGCCTCCGCCGGCCGCGGCCCCAGCCCAGCGGATGCGGGAGTACCGGGCGCGGGTCCGCAGGCGCAGGGAGGAGCAAGCGGAGGACATCGTCCGCAGGGCGGAGGAACAGGGGGAGCGCATGATCGCCTCCGTGGACCGCATGGAGGCGGCCATAGAGCGGTCCATGGAGAAGGCCCTGGAGACAGACCGCCGGCTGGAGGCGGAGGTGCGCCTGGAGCGGAGGCGGGAGCGCCGGGAGCACCAGCGGCAGCAGGGGCTGCTCAGGGGCCTCCGGCAGGACATACAGGGCATGGTGCGGGAGCACAGTGCCAAGATGGACAGGTCCCACGACATTGGGACCTCCCTGCTCCTGCATGCGGGCACCATGTGTGCCTACGTGATGGCCGGCGCACCTCCGGGTGCCCTGCCCGCCCAGGTCCCCATGCCGGGCCCCTCGGCGCCCCCGGGCCCAGCCCTGCCGCCCCTGGCGCCCCCCCGGCCCCAGGGCCCTCGCATGCGCCTCCCAGTGCCCCCGGGCCTCCGGAGGGTCCAGCCCCCCCGGGGCGCGACCGGGGCACCGGGCACAGCTGCCCATCCGCCGCCCGGCCCCCTGCCGGGGCCGGGACCGGCCCAGGACACGGCAGGGGACACGGACAGTGGGGGGGAGGGGAGCTCCCAGAGCTCGGTGGGCCCAAGCGGCCGCACGAGGGGTCGGCCCAGGAAACGCGGGGGGATGGTGGGAAGGGGGGGGAGGGGGAGGGCCACATGAGGGCGGGTGGTGGACGGGGTCACGGGGACGGGGGTGGGGAGGGGGCACAGGGTGATTGTGTGCACTGTGTGGGCAATAAAGTGTTGTAAAGAGACAGTTGTCCCCGGCCCGTTTGTGGGGGGGACAGGGCTGTGGGACCGCGTGTACAGGGGCATGGGCACGGAACGGGGGGTGGGGCCCCCAGGGGCGGGAAGGCCCTCACAGCGGGCCCCCCCGGGCGATGTGGGTTGCAAGGGCGTTCCGGATCCTTTTGGCATACCGGTACTCCCGGGGGTTCCCTGCGTTCACGTACAGGGGAACAGGACCGGGGGGCCGGTGGGGCTCGGGGTACTCCAGGGCCGCCCCCTCGGTCTCGCACACATTGTGCAGAACGCAGCAGGCACCGATCACCAGGGCGGAGGTGGGGACGGTGAAGTCCAGGCGGCCAGCTAGACTCCTCCAGCGCTGCTTCAGGGCCCCGAAGGCACGCTCCACCACGGTCCGGCTCGCACACAGGCGGGTATTGTATACCTGCTCCGCAGGGGTGCTCGGGACAGGGTAGACCTTCATCAGCCAGCGGGTCAGGGGGTAGGCGGGGTCCCCCAGGATGCAGGGGGGCATGGGAACACCCTCGATCCACCTCATGCCCATGTCCGCGAAGTCCCCCCGGTACATGCGGGCATAGAAGGGGGAGATGGTCATGATCCTGGCGTCGTGACTCCGGCCGGAGTTGCCCGTGTAGATGTCTATGAAGCGGGCCCGGTGGTCCACCACCCCCTGCAGGTGCAGGGAGTAGTATCCGTGCCGGTTCACATACTCCAGGGCCTCCCCCGCGGCCGGGCGCAGGATCTCGATGTGTGTGCCGTCCACGGCTCCGATGCAGTTCGGGAAGCCCCCGGCCGCGAAGCCAGCCATCACAGCGCCCTGGTCCAGGAGCTGGATGGTCCTGTCGAGGAGCACGCCCTCCACAGCCTCGCACACATCCCGCACGATGCAGGCGACCGTGCTGAGCCCCACCCCGAAGTGCTGGGACACGGAGCGGCAGGAGTCGGGCGTTGCGAGGGCCCAGACCCCTATGGCCACCCGCTGGACCATGGGGATGGGCTCCCGCATGGAGGTGTGCTGCCGCTCCAGCCAGGGCGTGAGGAGCTCCGCTAGGCGCAGCAGGGTGGCCTTGCCCATCCGGAAGTGGGACCCCCACTCGGCCTCCCCCCAGTGGGCCTGGGCCCGCTCCCACCAGGCCTGGGGCCGCTCCGTGACCCATAGGCTCCGCGCTATGGGCATAGCCAGCAGCGCTGCCCGGCGGAGGGTCTGCGTTGCCCAGCGGAACCGCCTCGCGGCCCCTCGGAGCGCAGCGGGCCGGGTGAGGCTCCGGCAGGCGGCCAGCCACGCCCCCCAGGCCCGGCGCCGAGCCCTGAGCCGGCCACGGACTCTCCTGCGGGCCTGCTGGCCCCGGAGGCGCACGCCAGCCCGCAGGGCCAGGACATAGCGCAGGCGGACGGCCAGGTGCACCCTCTCGGTCAGGAGGCACAGCTGCTCAGTGTGGTCACGGTGCCACTCAGCCGCGAGCGCGAGGAACATCCAGTTCCCACCTGCCCTATCGCGCTCCATGGTGCTGGGGCCCCGGTGGGGGCTGGGAGCGCTTATGCCGGCCCGGTGCTGGTGGCCCCGCCCGGGGGTCGGCCTCGCGGCCCTGCGCGCGCCCTGTGCCGGTGCATTCCGGCTGCTCCCGCCCCCAGCACCCCGGGCCCCCTCCCCTCGCTGTTTGTAGCGGGATGGCCTTGAAGGTGCGATTAGGCAGACAGAGAGCTCGCTGTTGTTCTCTGCAGCTGTGCCGGGCCCGCACCCCACGCCTCGCTCTGTTGTGCTACAATGTTGCGGTGCGGGCCCGTGTTCCCTGTCCCGGGGGCCGGGCCGAGCCTCTCCCGGCCCTGGGCAGTCTGTGTGCCCTCCGGGCTCCGTGTCCCATTCCCTGTTGTGCTGGACCATGGCTGGCTGCCCATCCATGGGGCTCCCGCTGTCCGGCCCCCAAGGGGCCCCCCATATCTGGGCCTTCCGCGAGACCATGTCTCTGTGCGACCTGTGGCACACCCCTGCCGTGCAGCTGCTCCTGGCCGGGCCGGGGAGCCGTGCAGGTGCCTACGAGAGCCTGAGCTCCGGGCTCCGTTACTTTGGCCATGTGGTGAGCGCCCGTGATTGCCGGCTGCATGCGGAGGCCCTGGGGCTGGCTCGTTTCCCCGAGGGGCGCATCCCGGAGGTGCTGTGCGCCCATGTGCCCTGGAGCGCCTCGGAGACCGTGTCAGCGCTGGTGGTGTGTGGTCTGGGCGCCTACACGGAGTGCCTTGCCGAGGGTGGCCCTGCCTTGGCCGTGACCTACTTTTCCTGTGTTCACGGGGCCCGTGGGTACCAGCGCACCCGTGGGGCGGTGTACCAACGCCTTCTGGAGCTGGGGCATCTTCCGTGGCCCCCTTCTGCTGCCTGCTGTGTGCCGGAGCCTTCCGCGGTGGAGATGTCGGCCCTGTTGGGGGTGTGGGCCCGTGTGGACGTCCAGCTGGCTCTCACCATGCCTGATCCCTTCGAGGCCTACTACCTGATCGCCCACTACATGTCCTTGCAGGGGTACCGCCGGGGCATGCTGCACTGGCCCCACCTGGTTCACCGGGCTGGGCACCCGGGCCCTGGGGCCTCGGGGGCCCCCAGCGGCGGCCTGTGACACCTGCATCACCTCCCGGCCCCCCCGGTGTCGTGCCCCCGTGTGGGCTCCCGCCCCGGTCCGGGGGGGCCCCTGGTCCCCGCTGCCTGCTCCCGCCCTGGTGTCTCCGCCTCGGTGTGCTCCCGCCTGCTTCGTGGGGCGCTGCTGCCCCTGCCCGTGGCCCTGGGCCCCCTCCGGCCCCCCCACCCCGTTTGCCCATCCCGGTGGCTGGGTGGGGCGCTCCGTGTGGCCTCCCGACCCGCCCGTGTGCAGCTAGCGGTCCGCTCCCGCCGGCCCTGGCACCGACTGCACCCCCCCTCATGGGTGCTTGCGTGACCTGGGGGTTGGGGCCCCCCCCGGACTGGACCGTGTTCCTTCCCCGGGTGGGGGGGTGTCGGAGTGTCGCTGGACCTGCAGAGGGGCTCCACCGGACCTGGCTGCCCTCCATCTGCCCCCCTGTGACTGTGGGGCCCCCTTCCTCCTCCTCCTCCTGGACCCTCTCCGCCGGGCTCGCTGTGCATTGCGGGCCCCCATCGTGCCTTGTTCCGGGGGTCCCGCCCCCCCCTCCGAGACTGCCTCTGTTGCTGTGGGGGCGCCTCTGTGGACTGGGGTGCTGTGGGGGTGGGGGTTGCTGCTGCCTGTGCCTTGCCCCTTGGCGGTGCCCCCCCTCGTCCCTCCCGTTGTTCCTCGTGCTGTGTTCCGGGCGCCCCTGCCCCCCCTTCCCAACCTTTCCCTTGTGTGTGTGTGTGTGTGTGTGCCTGGGCGTGAGGTCGTGCAGTGTGTCTCGCTGCAGGTCCGCTCTGTGTGTGTGTGTCGCCTGTCAGCCTGTTCTCCCTCTTCCCCCCTCCCTTCCCGTTTCCCTTGTGTGGGCGTTCCCTTGTGTGCCTTTTGGCTTCGTTTGCCCTCAGGCAGCCATGTCTGTGTCCCGCCCCTGCCCGGTGCCTTCTGGGAGTTTTGACCACGGCGGGGGTTCGGCTGCACGTCTGTTGTGCTGCCCCAGTCCGTGATGGTTCGACCCGGTTCCCGGCCGTGGTCCCGGTCCCGTCACGTCTGTTCGGGTCGTTTTTCCACCCCGGGGCGTGGTTGTGCTGTTCACCCCCCCTGGGGGTTCACTGTGGTGAACCGCACGCCCGTAACGTCTGAAATCACCCTATCTTTATACAATGCTGGGTTCTAAATTAAGAGTTACTATTCAGGAAAATAATCTTGGAGTCCTTGTAAGAAATACATTGAAATCCTCAGCTCAGTATGGGGTGGTGGTCAAAAAAAGCAAACAAAATGTTAGGCATCATCCGGAAAGGGACAGAGAATAAAACTGAAAATATCATAATACCCCTACGTAGATCTATGGTATGACTGCACCTGGAGTATTATGTGCAGTTCTGGTTGCCCCATCTTGAAAAAGACATAGTAGAACTAGAAAAAGTATAGAGAAGGGTAACAAAAATGATCAAGAGTATGGAATGGTTCTCGTATGAAGAGAGGTTGGGATTCTTCAGCTTGGAGAAGAGATGACTGAGAGGGGATAAGATAGAACTTTATCAAATCATGAGTGGTGTGGAACACGTAAATAGGGAGAGACTTTTTACCCTCTTTAACAGTACTAGGACAAGAGGACACTCCATGAAATTAACTGACAGCATATTTAAAACAAATAGGCAAAAGTATTTTTCCACTCAGTGCACAATTAACATGTGGAATTTACTGCCAGAGGAAGTGGTCAAGGCCAGTAGTGTAGCTAGCTTTAAAATGGGATTGGATAAGTTCTTGGAGGATAGGTCCATTAATGGCTATTAGCCAAGTAAGTTTTGGGCATGTAATCTTACTGTTGGGGGCCTGGAACAACAGGGAATGGATTGCCCAATGTGTACTTCTCCCAAGAGACAGAGATTGGCCACTCTCAGAGAGAGGATCCTGGGCTTGATGGACCATCGGTCTGTGGCCACATTCACAACTGCGGCGGCGAGACCTGCGAGAGAATATGCGGCAGCAGGGAGGAGTCAAGAGTAGAAGAAGAGCCGGTGCGAATGGGGATGTGTCGCGGCTTCTCGTGCGCATGTCAGGGCAGGATTTTTCTCCCTCAGATGCGCGAGAGAAGCCACGGCACATCCCCATTCACACCGGCTCTTCTTCTGCTTTCCGGATCCTCCCTGCTGCCGCGTCCTCCCTTGTGGGTCTTGCCACCGCAGTTGTGAATGCAGCCTGACTCAGTACAGCACTACTTATGTTCTTATGTACTTATGTTCTTATGTCTAATTGTTGATTATAAAGTGCCAGGCACATTGCTGTCACTATATAAATACTTAGCAGTAATAATAATACTAGTAATTGGCTACTTAAGGACCAAGGCAGAGCTCGTAAGTTTGCTTGTGCTGGCAAAGCCTTATTCAAATCAATGGAATTTTACCATAATAAAAGCATTAATGATCTCAGTCCAAATTTTGCTGGCATTACTCTACCAGTGTTGAAACTGGTACCTAATTTGGTACTCATGGGTTATACCCACATTTTCAAGTACCATGCCAGGTATTTGACAGGCTACCCGATCACTGATCAGGTACCTGGATAAAAAAAAAAAAATCAATAATTTCCTGTATCGATTTATTTTATTTCCCGGTTACCGATTGGTAAATCAGGACAGAAAACTGAAACATTGGGATGGAAAACCAAAAAATAATAATAAAAAATCGGAACTGGAAGTCAACATTTTGGGACTAGAATTTGATATTCTGAGACATTCGGTATCTGAATTGGGTAGCAATTCATTCAGAAAATGTTTGAGTTGATTAAGGCACTGGAAATTCAACAAGTAAGCTTGTCTTTGCGGGCGTTTGTTTCAGCTCTGTACCAGAGCTTTTATTCAGCAAAGAGCTGAGCATTTGGCTTTGTTTAAGAACATAAGAACTGCCATATTGGGCCAGACCAATGGTCCATCTAGCCCATCTTCTGGTCTCCAACAGTGGCCAACTTCGGTTGTTTTAGAGAAGTGCACAGCAGGTCGTAATTAAACAATCAATTTCCTGGTATTATTCACTCCCAGCCCTCAACAACCAGTAAGAAGACTCCTGTCCTGACCAACACAACTAATTGTCAATTATGGACTAATCTTTAAGAATTCAGACAATTAAAAAAATCCTCAAAAAACAGTTATGCTCTTGGCCTTCACAACATCCTCTAGCAACAAATTGTACAGGTAGAAAGTTCTACCATTGTATTCAGAATGAAAAAACAAACACTTCCTTCTATTTTTCTTAAATCTGCTGGTAGTTAATTTCATAGGGTGTTCCCTAGTTTTAGAATTATGAGAAAGGGTTAAATAACAGCTCACTGTTTATTTGCTCCACACCACTTGTGGGTTGGTACTAGATGACCTATGATGTCCCTTCCAGTTTTATGATTCTGTGATTTTGTAAATTTTTATCATAGCCCCTCGAGTTGTCTCTTTAACCTAATGAACCTCTCCTCATATTAAGCCATTCTAGGCCCCTGATCATCTGTCTTGCCCTTATCTGAACTTTCCCCATTTTTACAATGGTCCTTTTTGAAATGGGGAGACATCAGTTGCACACAATATTTGAGGTGTGGGCACACCATAGATTTATATGGTGGCATTATGATATTTTCCATTTTAATCCCTTTCCTTATAATTCTCAACATTCTGTTTGCCAATTTGACCGCCACTGCATTGCACATGGAGCTGATGTTTTCAATGAACTAGTATCCACAAGATCCTTTTCCTGTGTGGTAACACCTAGTGTAGAACCCAATGTTGGGCATGTATAATAAGGATGATTTTTTTGTACGTGCATCACTTTGCACTTATCAACACCGAATTTCCACTACCCTTTTATTGGTCTTTGGTTCGGTTTTGGTTAATATTTGCTACTTGATCAAAGTCTAGGAAGAGAAAATAAATTTTGGTTTAGCGCTCGCAAACCCCATGCTTCCTCCCTTGTTTATAGCACAAATAAATGTTTATTCCAGAGCTGTGTCCAGAGTCAGCCCAGCCCATCCTTTGGGTAAATTGGGCAGTTGCCCACATCAGCAGAATTGGAGGGTCAGCATTTCAATGAAATGGAGTCAATTGTTAATAAGTCCTAAGATTGAAATCTTACTTCTGCTCATATGGTGGGTGTAGCAGGGTGCAGTTGCTGTGGTGTAAGTCCCCACAGGATCAGACTTTAGTAGGTCACTCTTACGTGGAAATCCACTCTCAAGCAGTCATTGGCTTGCAGGGAATTATTTCTCCAATGTCTTTAGTCTTAGAGCATTAGGACTTATACAGTAATATACAGTTTCTTATGCTCTACACATGTTTTTCCACCACCATCTTATATATATAGCTACAGTCCATAACAGTACATATCTTCTAGCCAGCAACCTGGTCTGGCTCTTGCCTGTAGACAGAGCTTCTTTACATTTTAAGATAAATAAAATAAATAGATAAATAAATAAATAGATAAAGTGCCTGTCTCCTCTAGGCTGCCTCTCTAATACCAGAAACAAGCCCTCTGACAACCCCATCCCTGTCTACCCTCAGCTCCACCAGGTCTACTGCCTCTGGTGGGCTACTCATAGTTGGCAGCCTACAGTCAGGCCTTAACACAGCCTCAAGTCCCTGGGCTTCTCTAGGCTGCTCGCAGCATTCACCCTGTAGTCCTTTCAAAACCCGGGAGATGGTAGAGTGTGAGGACTTCTCAGTCCAAATCCAGGCTTGTCTCCCTTCAGCCTGGGAGTCAGGACCTTGGTCAACAGTGGGTGAAAACAGACATGACGCTAACCACCCTTTAACCACCCTTGGTGGTTATTTATGCATGTTGCAGGGCTGTATTGGTGCCCTATGCAGCCCTGAAACATGCATAAATGACCACCAAGGGTGGTTAAAGGGTGGTTAGCGTCATGTCTGTTTTCACCCAGTGTTCAGTCAGCCAGCTCTCTGCAGAGTTCCTTTCTCTCCTGCAGTCAGGCCCAGACTGACTCTTCCTGGCTTCAGGATTCTCTTATATAGTCCCAGAGTGGGCGTGGCCAGGTTGGACTCTCTCCAGCCTTAAAGGGCCAGCACCTGCCAGCCTGTTTCCAGCCCAGATGGATGTACATTCATAGGTCTGGCTTTGCCACACCCAGCGTCACCCAGCATCACCCTGCCTGGCATCCACTATCTTAATTCTTCCTGGCTGTGCCCTGCTACAGTGGGTCTCTCACTAGAATCTCAGCCAGACCTCCCTGATCCACTATATTTTGCTGTTCCTTTCCCAGAGCTTCAGTACCCTGGCCAACTCCAAGCAGAAGCCTAGGCCCAGATTTTTCCAGCTGGTTGGCCAGACACAGACTACCCAGAAGCCAGTTTCTTGCTGCCCTTATAGTACAAAATGAGGCATGGACAAGACACAGAGCAGGCACTCTTAAAGGGGCTGTTAAGTTTCTCATCTTGCAGCTTTCAGCAAAAAAAGATCCTACAATGGAAAAGGCATCATTAGGGAAAAAGAAGTTTACCTGAGGAAAAATGTTTACACTTCTAATTGGACACACGCAGGACAAACCTTCACCTCAATTAAAGTCAGTGAGTTTTGCCATTTGTTTCAATGGTGGAAGATTTTGTCCTGTCCATGGAAACACATGTCCTGTTGTACCCAAGCACTGGAGTCTTATCTGTGCTGGGGGTTAGCATGGGAATCAACCAAGTTCGTTCCAGCAGCTGGTTCCAAATACAGGCTTCATCAGTGTCACCCCTGGCTTATATCAGGTTTGTCTGTCTGTCTGTTTGTACTACTTCAGCTGAGCCAGTGACTGAAGTTGCCATTAAAGGCCAAGCGTCAGACAAAGAGTCACAGGATTTGGCTCTCAAGGGATGTAAAAATAAAAGACTAGACAGTTATCTCCATTTTACTGATCTATAATAGAGCTGGCTTAATATATAATTAAGCCACCAGTTGCGAATTAGAGCCACCAGTTATGAATTAGATCCATGTCTGTCCTGGTTGGTGAAAACCTCCAGGGAGACTTTGGGGATGGTGCTGGCGAGGGTAGTCAATGCGTCCCTTTGACAGGGGAGATTGTCACCCAGTCTCAAGGAGGCTGTGGTGCGCCCCCTGCTGAAGAAGCCATCTTTGGATGTGGATGCCCTTGCCAGCTACTGACCCATCTCTAATCTTCCCTTTTTAGGGAAGATTATTGAATGGGTGGTGGCCAGGTGCATCTGGATAATATCGGTTTCCTTGACCCTTTTCAGTCTGGGTTCTGTCCCGGCTATGGCACTGAGACGGCCTTGGTGGACGATCTCCACTGGGAGATGGACGCAGGATGTTCAACATTTCTGATCCTGCTTGATCTCTCAGCTGTTTGACACAGTGGACCATGGGCTGTTGTTGAGACAACTGCAAGACCTGTGGGGTCTGGATGGGATTGTCCTTGGGTAGTTCCGCTCATTCCTCTCGGGGAGAAGCCAGCGGGTGGAGCTGGGGGCTGAAACATCAAGCCCCCGGGCCTTGACCTGTGGTTTGATCCTGTCTCCGCTATTATTTAATGTGTATATGCATCCCTTGGGGGAGATCATGAGAGGGTTCGGGTGCGATGTCACCAATATGCTGATGATACCCAGCTGTACCTCTCTTTTTCAACTGACCCAGGTCCTGCTGTCTCGTTACTTTCCCAGTTTTTGGAGGCCGTGGCAGATTGGATGTGGCAGAGCAGACTGAAGCTCAATCCCAACAAGATGGAGGTGATGATGGTGGGCATGGTGAGGGAGGTGCTGGCTCCCCTTGGGGGGGGGGGGGTCCGCCCTCCTGTAGCCCAGCAGGTTCAGAGTCTGGGAATGCTTCTGGACTCAGACTTCCATCTGGATCGACAGGTGGAGGCGGTGGCTAAAGCCACCTTCCGCCAGTTGTATCTAGTGCGGAGGCTGCGTTTGTACATTTTCTGACCCGATCTGGCCACCCTCACCGATGCCTTCATCACCTCGAGGCTAAACTACTGCAACGCACTCTACATGGGGCTTCCCTTGATACTGGTCCGGAGGCTGCAGAATGCAGTGGCCCATCTCCTTACAGGGATGGGTCGGCAGGAGCACATAACGCCTGTGCTCCGCACTCTGCACTGACTGTCTATAGCGTACCGAGCCAGATTCAAGGTGCTAGTGTTGGTTTATAAAGCCCTGCATGGTCTGGGCCCCTCATACCTCAGGGACTGCCTCGCCCTCTGCGCCACAGAATGATCCCTTTGGTCCACTGGGGGCACATTTCTGGAGGTTCCCTGTGTAAAACGGGGGGCTACAATGGAGAGGGCATTCTCGGTGGCCGGGCCGCGACTTTGGAACTCCCTCCCAGAGGAAGCCTGCCTGGTCCCAGGTCTGCTGGCTTTTTGCCGAGCCTGCAAGACCTGGCTGTTCACCCAGGCCTTCGGAGGGGAGGGTGGGGTAATTGGGTGTGTGTGTAAATTTTGGAGTTTTAAAGAGACTTTTAATATATTGTTGTATTTCTTAATATTTCTATTGTATTTTTATGTATATTTAGTTGTTGTACGCTGCCCCGAGATGCCATGGGCATGAGTGGGGTGGCTAATAAGTGTAAATAAAATAAATTATTGTCTCAATATTTTTCCAAATGAAAAATGTTCAGAAATATTTTTGGTAGAAATGTTCATTTTGGTTTTTTTTTTTCTTTTAATGTTTGGATTTCAAATAGCTGACATTTTTTTTTACCACAAAAAGATATCCCCCCCACTTGTCCTCTCATTTTTTTATGAGAACCCCCCCCAAATTAGATTAGAAAATTTTAGAAAGAATTCTACAAAAATAAGCAGCATTTTTCACTATAATCAATCAGGAACCTTTATGTGCTTTCAGTAAGGATTTTATTTACATATTTCTGACATTAAAGTGCTCTTGGCTAATGGATTCTGCAGAAGAGTCTAGTAACAGAGTTATTAGCTTCTTACAAAGAAAACGACCAGTTCTCCGATCTCTGCACTGGCTGCCAATAATCTTCTGGGCTCGATTCAAAGTGTTGGTTTTGACCTATAAAGCCTTACATGGCCTGGGTCCTGTCTACTTGCGAGATTGCCTCACTCCCCAGGTTCTAGACCGGCCCCTGCAGTCATCCGGGGGCACCATGTTGGAGGTCTCCCAGGTTTTCTGGGGGGCCACACAGGATAGGGCGTTCTTGGTGGCCGCACGTGCCTTTGGAATTCCCTCCCGGCAGGGGCCTGTCTGGTCCCGGACCTCCCAGCCTTTTGCAGGAACTGGCTGTTCCATCAGGCATTTGGTGAGGGAGAGGGGTAAGGGCTGGGGGTGGGGGTGGGAGATTGGTTGGGATGGGGTTTCTTTTTCTTTTTATTATTACTATTATTATTGGAGGATGATGCTCTACTCTGTTTTATTCGGTTTTATAAGATTTTATATATTGTATATTTTATGGATCTTGTTAGCCGCCCCGGACTGCCTGTGGCAGGAGGGGCGGGGTATAAAACTTAATAAATAAATAAATAAATAAAATTAATGACTGTGTGTCTGTACAGTCTGTTAGATATACAGTGGTACTATACATCTAATACAGAATCTAATACATATAGCGACTAAGTCACTGGGTGTTAACAAATGAGAGGGGAGTCCCCCCAAACTTGTGGTTGTTTCATAGGGCCCCACCACAGCCGTCACCCACAGGCTCCATGTGAGATCAAAACAGGCAGGCAGGTGTTCTCCCTGCTGTGGTTCGCCCACGCATCCTGCCTCCACCTCTCCACCGTTAGAGTTGCGGTCGCTCACAAAATGCTCTGGGTTGGTGCCCGACAACTCCATGGTTCTGAACAAGCATGCCCCAACAGACAGGGGGGCACAGGGCGGCCATGTGGGTGCCCCATGCCCCCCAATACATGAGAGGCGAACCTGGGGCAGCGCAGATTTGCCCGCGTGGTGGCCTCCACATTTTCCAGGTTGATGTCACATGGAGCAGCTCTAGGGCAGCCCGAGGGTGAACATCTGGAGGTCCCATGACAAATGAAGAGGTGAATGGTGTGAAAGTGGGACAACCTCTTGTTTATTAACACACTCTATTTCCTGTTATTTCAGCTTCTATTGAGTCATTTCCTGCACTGGAGGAGGCCAGTGGGCAGACAATGGGTTTGGATGAGTCAGAACAGAATTTGGCTTGGCATAAACAGATTTCTACCTGTGGATTGGAAGGGTGAGGGAGAGGGAAATAAGGTCAAAGGTGAAATCCTAACCCTATAGAAGTCAATGGACATTTCTATTTTCTTCACTGGACCCAAGAGTTTACTTTTACCCAGTAGATTTGGTTGGGTTCATTTACTTTGCAGGTTTGCTTGTTTATAAGGAAGGATCTTTTTATTGTTTACATAAATTGTTTTTATTGCTTTGACTAGATCATGTAGTTTTGCCTGCTTTTAGGCCAATTTATGCTAATGGCCACAGAGGCTATTAGCAGTCACACTAACAGTAGATATGGCCTAAAATTAAATTTGGTAATCTCTGTACTCCTTTTAACTGCAATTTTAAGTCTAACACCATTTAGCTCATTAAAAATAATACTAGTGTGAGGGGGAAAGCTTTGTGTGTGTGTGTGTGTCCTTTAAAGCAATTCTTTTTCGTTAATGCGTTCTTTTACCAAAAAAAATCAAGCTAAGCTAATTATTATTACACAGACAAGAGATTATTCGATTTAATTTAATATGCTAGATTAAGTTCTTAGGGGGGAAAAGGCACCATTATATTCACAACTAGAAAAGAGTGCTTTTTCTTCCTTTTTAGTGTATGAAAAAAATGACGCTTTCCCATCTTCAGAGTTTTGTCTCTATGCTCTACTCTTGGGAACATGGTGTAACTTAAAGGGCAACACAGGCAACAGGTGTTACCCTCGAGGTACGTGTCTGTATGTGGGACTTTCCTCCATTTTATGATTGAAGTGCTATGCTAGTAAACATGTCTTCTTTGTGTTGCTGTGAGACAGCAAGGTTTGACTGACCGAGGACTGACTGTCATACAGGTAGCCGTAAATAACTGACACAGCCATCAAAAAGGGATGGGAGGTATTCAAAGGGAGGCAGCATCTATTTCAGGGTATGTAGTAGTTGTACTGGTGAGAGTGGAGTGGAAACAGAGGCAACTATACCAGAATGTGTGCTCAGAGGGGACCTGCAAAATTAAAAGAATTGCGGTGGGTGGGTGGGGAGGATTTACATGACAATTTGGTCAGGGTAAGTTGCAAGTAGCCTCTGTGTAAATAAAGTACTGATATTTCCAGAAATTGCTTTCAAAATGTACAAGTTCTGATATTCCTGTTTTGTTTACCATCACTAGAGCTGAAACGAGTACCCACAAAAATGGGCATATTGTTGAAATCTCAGTACTCAACCTGACTTGGGTACCCAATTAGTGCTCGATGGGCTTCACAACCTACTGATTTACCCTTTTTCTCCTCCCAATTTCCCAACTTCTGGTACTGATTTATTGACCATATGATGCACAAGGGCATGGCAATTTCGCTTGCCCCATTGGACAACTCTGAAGATGGTAAAGCGTCACACACACACACACACACACACACACACACACACACACACACACACACACACAAAGTCTTTGGGTTGCCCTCCTGGAACTACTGTCTCCACCCCATTAGCTCCCCCTTTTAGATGGGAGTCCACCATCCTTGGCCCTTCAGTACCAGGGACAGCTTCCAGCACCAAACTCTGTGTTACAAGCTTCTTTTTCCCTTGGTAGCCTACCAAAGTTCCTGAGTTTGTTAACTTAAAAAGCTCCCAAAGAGAACATGGCAAATATTGATGACCAATTCACTCAAAAAGGGGCCACCACCTGCTCCATTGCACAGGGCCTAAATTTCTCTCAACAGCATTCATTTCAAGCAACCTTTGGCTTTCTAGGTGACAATGAAGGCTAAGTGCTGGTCTTTCCACCCTGGCTCTTCCCAAGCAAAAGCAACCAGTGTTAACAGGCTCAAGCAATTATGAAGGGATATATGACAGCCAGCCCACATGATCTCTTCAGCAATTGTCAAAATTAGGCATTACCTATGCCAGACAGACAATGAGAAAAGTACTAAAATTGTGCATCTGGTTGTTTCTGCAGGATGTACTTCATCTTTGAGGCATTCTGTGCAAAAAGCCATATCCAGAAAGTCCTGAGGGCGAGTCTATGCTCAGATATTATTCTAGCGTTTCTCATTGTCTGCAGGGGAACGCAAGACATTACTGGAGAGTGGCTGATAATGACAGTCTCTATAAGTGAGAAACCTCCCTGTCTGGTGCTTCTTGGAACCTTCTTCCGTATTCTCAAGAGTTGTAGTCCATCAGATCATTTCAAAATATAGAGAAAACACATGCTTCAACGTGAGAGCACTACGCCATGCTAGCATTCTTCGTCAGGACAAAACAAAACTGTTCTTGGCTACTAGGGATGGGTGAATGCGGTTTGGAAGTTTGGAGTTCGGCCCGAACTCGGCCTGTTCGGACGACCGAATGTGAACCCGAACCCGAACATGAACATACCGAACCGAACCGAACGGCGAAATGGCCGAACAGTTCAGTCAGTTCAGATCGCATTCGGATGAGTTTGGGTGGCAAAAAAAGGTTCACTGTAAGGTGACAGGGAGGGGTAGTACTAGTCACTGAGAAGCAGTCTTCCAGGCACCAGGGGTGGAGAGGCTTGCAAGAAATAAAACTATCTGCCTCCCCCCTTCCCAACACTTTCTGAGCTAGTCACTGTTCCTGAACAGCAGGCGTTGAGTAGGATTATTAGATTGCTTTAAGTTTCATTTCAGTTTTGTAATGAAATGAAACTTAAACCTTAAACTGAAACCTTGTGTTTGTGATACCCCCCCGCATCCCATATAGAGATAGATAGAGAGATATAGATATAGAGAGATAGAGAGATAGGTTAGGGATAGTAGTTGTAGGAGCTAGCTTAGTGATGGAGATAGCGTTAGTGATTTAGTTTTAGTGTTTGTAGGAGTAGGCCTGTGTACTTATTAGATAATCCATTTAGTTCATAGCATTTAGAATAGTTAATAGCAGTTAGATTTAGTGTAGATATATATATATATATATATATAATATTAGATTAAAAAAAAATTATTACAAAAACCCATATAAAAAAATATTAAAAAAAGAAAAAAAAGAGAAAACCGTATAAAACCCAATAAAAAACCAAAAAACCATAAAAAAAAACCAAAACCCCCATAACATTTCCATAACAGCCGAACCGAATGGCCGAACGGAATGGCCGAACCCGAACCCAGCGAACTAACCAAACTGCCAAACCAAACGGATGAACCAAACGCAGACGAACCGAACGGACGAACCGAAGACAGCCGAACCGAACGGCCGAACCCGAACCGTGATCTGTTCGCCCATCCCTAATTAATTTGCTGCTGAAATTAGTACTTTACTCAGTACTTTATTCCAGAATACTTGTGCTTCAATATTTATTTTCCTATCCAGAACTGATTCACTTCATTTTAGACTCCAGAAAATACATTTACATTTATTTTTATATTCTTGTTTAAAATGAAGTTAATCAAAATTCAGTTCTGGATTAAAAAACCAACAAAACACATTTAAGTAAAAAAACACAGAGAAGTTACCCATTAACCTCATTTTAGACCCCAGAATATATAGTTCTATAATCATATAAACAAAACACAAGTGAGGGTTCAATTCTGTGCCATTAAAGTCAGTGGCAAATCTCCTATGGAGGATTGCTCTGTGAGACACTATGGCCCTTTTCACACAGACACTCTTAACAGTGATAAAATGGGTGCTATATTTTATTATACACGTTGCAGGGCACCCATAGCGCACACCCTGCAACATGTATAATAAAATGCAACACCCATTATCATCAGGACAGAGTAGCTGTGTGAAAAGGACCCGTTACTGAAGACTCAGAAAGCATTTAAATGGCACTGTTTATGTGCTGATGCCTTAAGTACTTTGCCCAGTTATAGTTCATGTGTTATCAGTCCAGAGGCTGGTTGCCAAGGTGAACTTTTCCTTAACAAAAAGTTTGGAAAAGCAATGAAATTTTCACCTTGTCAGAAATGGACTATGTGCATGATCCAAAGCCAAGAATGCCCTTCATTGATTGTCTCTTTTTAAATCCACCTTGGCAGAGCCAAAGAAGTCTTGCCAAATGCAGATACCTTGGTGGTCCCTGGAATGCAAGTTAGTGTCGGAGATAAAGCCACTTAGAGTGATAAATTAGTTTTCATTTTAATCATTAGTTTTCATGCTTTTATTACCTCGAGACTGGATTACTGCAGCACACTCTACATGGGGCTACCCTTGGTGCTGGATTGGAAACTTCAGCTAGCACAGAATGCGGCGGCCCATCTCTTGACTGGGACGGGCTGACGTGAGCACATTATACCAGTGTTCCGCATGCTGCACTGGCTGTCGATAGTTTTCCGGGCCCAATTCAAGGTGCTGGTGCTGACCTTTAAAGCCCTAAATGGCTTGGGCCCCACCTACCTGCAGGACCACCTCACCCCCTGGGTCCTGGATCGGCCCCTGCGGTTGGCCGGGGAGCCCTTCTTGGGGTCCCCCGGGTTTCCCGGGTGTCCACCATGATGAGAGCATTCTCTGTGGCTGCGCCATGGCTGTGGAACTCCCTCCCATTGGGGTCTGCTTGATTACCAACCTCCCCATTTTCTGTAGGCAGTAAGACCTGGCTGTTCCGCCAGGCCTTTCTTGAGGGAGATGGGGTGGGTGGGTTGGGTTAGGGTGGGGGATGGGTTTTATATTGTTTTAATTGTAGTTTTATAATTGTTTGTTTTAATAAGTTTTAAAATGCTGTGAGCTGCCCCGAGATGCCTGGGTCAGGAGGGGGCGGCATATAAATTTTAGAATAAATAAATAAATATTTTTTTTTTCATGTGAACTGACAACCAGTGCAGGGTGTGAAGAAAAAATGTTACATGCACTTGGATTGTTGCTTTTTCCTGCTTCCACAAGACCTTCAAGTATAGCATTATATTGAGAGTGGAACCCTCCACCCATTGAAGTCAATGGCAAAAACTCTCATTGACTTTAATGGTGGAGGCCTGTCCTGTGAGTGGGTGTTTTTAGACACACCTGCTCCGCTCCTGCTCCACCCCACCTCCTGTGACCCATCTGTGTTAAAATCCTGGAACACTGCAAGCAGAGCAGGTCACCCAAACCTCGAGCCCTGGCAACAGCCCTAGAGCTATGGGTGGCAGCCCAGAGCAGCTGGAGATTCGTCTGCCTGCTGCTGTATGGTGCAAGGGAGGGAGGCCATGTGAGCAGACTGGTCTCTGGCAGTGGCCACCTCCATGTAAACCCGCCACAGCTGGAGTAGACCCAACCTCCATGTAAACCTGCCACAACTGAAGCAGACCCAGCCTCCATGTAAACCTGCCACAGCTGAAGCAGACCCAACCTCCATGTAAACCCGTCACAGCTGAAGCAGACCCAACCTCCATGTAAACCTGTCGCAGCTGGAGCAGACCCAACCTCCATGTAAACCCGCCACAGCGAGAGCAGACTCAGGGGTGCCCCCCCATGGGTAAGATCCAGAGGTGGCCACCCCAAGTCCATCTAAAACACCCTGTGTGTTACCATCAAGTTTTGAGGTGCTAAAAACAGACTACAATGAGAGATTGAAGAGGAAAGGATTTATTCACTTAGCTGGAGGAACTCAAAGAGGACATTTTAGGAGATGCTGCTGTCAGTGGAAATACAGGAACACTTAAGTCCACCAAAAAGGCAAGAATGCAAAATCCATGATGCTGAAACTAGTAATTAATCATGGGCTTCAAAGTCTGAGAAACCTCATACCTTTAAACAACCTTTCTAAGGTCACCTTGTTAGCTATCCCATTGAGCTGAATCAATCTAAACAGTTTTCCATTCAGTATTGTAATTTTAACTATTAAATTGGAATTCAATATCCAGGCATACAGGACAGTCTATGGGTGTTTTCAGACGTGCTGGGGCACCTATTGGCCCTGGCACGGAATCGCATATTGATTCCTCTCCGGAATCAGAATGGCCTGTCAACAGATGTGCTGTCTGAATCCGGAGGGGGATCGGGGAGGGGGTGGGACTGCATGGCACAGCGTGCAGCCGCACAGCCCCTCCCCCCACGCTCCCGAGGCCACCCGCCCTCTGGGAGATGGGCGGGCGCAGCGGCCAATGTGGCCACAGCGTCCCCCCCCGGGGTACTGGCCATGGCCCGGAATCGGCGGCGGGCACGACCGCCGATTCCAGGTCGTGGTCTGGGAGCAGACAATGTTACCATGGTGAACCACGGTGAATCCCTCCGTGGTCGACCGAGGTAACATAACGTCTGTTGGGCTGAAAAGTGATTCCCGATGAGTGTTCACTCCCGGTGGGAATTGCTTTGACGACGCTTTCGGAGCTCCGGCCACCCGGACTTCCGAAAGCGTGGTCAAAGCGATTCCCGCCAGAGTGAACATCTGGTGGGAATCATGTTTTTCGGCCCAACAGACATTACACCACCATGGTCCCCACAGGGGGATTCACCGTGGTTCACCGTGGTGACGTAATGTCTGAAATCACCCTATATTGCTCATTTTAGGAATATAGTCCTAAATCTTATTGCTCTTTTGCCCAGGACTCTGACACTGCATTTGGCAATATATGTCATTTCCCAGATATTAGGAAAAGCAGTATATTATGGAGACTTCAAAACTCCCAGAGATGTCAGTGGCTTATCCAAAGGAAGAAATCCACTGTCATTTGCTGATGAGGAAAAGATACTGAATAGGTTTTATACCTCATTTAAAAATGCCTTTACAAATGATAAATCCAATTATTACCTTTGCTAATTATTCTGCACCAAAATTAATGCCAAATAATGTGCACCAAGCAGGCAGGCCTTTATGACTATGATAACAATCCTTATTCCCCTTGGGGTACCACTGACACTGTCCACATAAATACCAGCCCATTATCATTAAAGCAGTAGATTCATTTTACAATGAACTCTCACAGAGAGAAATTCCATTTAGATATGACTGAAGTTTTCAACGTGCCTTAATAATCTATCATGGACTTGTAGGAGAGATCTGCTAGAATTCAGCTCTTTCCATCCCTCTCTTCCAATTTATGACATAAAATTATAACAGTAGTTAGGTCTGTTGGAAGTTTTCTTAAAGCTAAACATGAAAGAGTTCTCACTCACCCATCCTGATGCCCTATTTGGTAGCAGAAAGGAAAGCTTTAGACTTTAGCCCTTCATAACCTCACTCCCACCTACCTCTCTGCACTGATCTCCCTCCGAACCCCTTTTCGAGCACTCCACTCCTCTTCCATCCCCTCCTTCACCCTCCCACGCCTCCCCTGCTCCCCCAACTGCCTTCGTCCCTTCTCTCTCACTGCCCCACACGCCTGGAACTCCCTCCCTGCCCACATCCGCCTTGCCCCCTCCCTTTGTACCTTCAGGTCCCTCCTCAAAACCCACCTCTTCCGCTCCGCTCTTCCTAACTCCTGCTAATCATCCCCACCCAGGATTATCCCCCACCTGTTATCTGCAAACTCCCAATGTACTGTAACCAAGCCAAGAATGTGCACCTGAGTTCTGGCATCCTCATGATTGTTGCATCCCTTGTCTCTCCTTCTGTTCCCCCTTCCCTGTCTCCCCTCCCCCTGTCTTTAGATTGTAAGCTCTTGGGCAGAGACCGCGTTTATCTTATTCTCTGTAAAGCACCAGGTACATTGCTTGCACTATACAAATGGTTATAATAAAATAATAATAATAATAATCACTTACTTTGTCTCTGACATGTGCTACACTGCTGCTTTGTGGTGAGTTGTCCAAGATTCATAAAGATGTTTCTAAATCCTGGCTTTGACCACTTTGTCTTTCACTGTGATCCTCCTACCCAGCAGCCTTCTCTCAATTAAGTGTGACTGTTCCATTTGGGCTTAGCCACTTCCATAATGATGTGTTGAATGCCTGGTGCAGTGCCAATCGAATATTTTCTTTCCTATACTATGAATATGACTGTGTTTGGCAGTAGGGAAGCAGTTAAGGAAAGAACTGTCCTGGTGATTGAGTCTGACAAATTACACCACCACGGTTTCCCATGGAGTCAAAGTTAGTGAATTGTGCTACAGAAAGCAAGAATTTAAGGCCTTCATCCTGTGAGCAAGGGAGGAGCAACCCAGGGTTCTATCATCTGAGCAATCTCTGTTAAGGCTAAAACGACTACCTGCAAAAATGGGAATACGTGTCAAATTTCTGGTGCTTGAATCAAACCAAATATTTTGGGTATTTTTCAGTACCTGAACTGATTTTTGATTGGGTACCCAAAATACTGTCAACTCTTGCCGAAATACTGACATATTGACAACAGATATTCCTAAATACCACAAATAGTAATACCCCCCAAATCCTGACAAATCTGAGACAATTTGTCCCAAATCTGTCCTGGATTTTTGGGGTTTCCGTTAGTATTTTGGTATATCCGTTGTCAGTATATCAGTATTTTGGAAAGCGGTTATCACTATTTCAGTTTTTCTGGTACTCAAACGGTATTCAGGTGCTGATTTGGGTACCGGAAATGGTGCCTGAAAATGTGGGTATTACCTATAGGCAGGGCCCCGAGTCTTCTGCGCTTCTGCGATTCGCGGAATTTTTGCAGAATCCTGCCCTAGGCAGGATTATCGCAGAAACTGGGGAAATCCCCATGGAATTTCCCTTCCTTGGCAGTGAGTCAATCCAGGACCTGCTTTATTCAGGCCACAAGCCAATCAGGGGCTTGCGCGGCCTTTATAAAGCAGGTCACATCAGCACATGTCACTTGTGGTCCGGAATCCACTTGAGACCGCCGCTGCCGCGGAGGGACCCGACTCCAGCCGCCGCTTCTCTGGCCGCTCCGAGATCGCCGCTGCTGCTGCCGCCACTGAAGGACTCCAGCCCAACCTCCAGCTGCCGCTTCTCCAGTCGCTCGAGGGATCGACGTCGCTCCAGCATAAGGTAAGTAGGTGGTTGGGGGGGGGTGTTCTCCTGGGGGGGTCCCACTGCACGCTCTGCATTTTACAGTTTGGGGGGGAGGGGGTCCCGCTGTGCGCTCTGCATTTTACAGTTTGTGTGTGTAATGTGTGTGTAACATGGTAAAAACACACTTTGCCATGTGTTTTTGTGGGTGGGTTTCCTGCTTTGCCATGTGGTTTTTCTGGGTGGGTTTCCTGCTTTAACATGTGAGTCGCAGAATTTTGCCATATGGGTCGCAGAATTTTCCATTTTGGGTCGCAGAATTTTGGAAAATATTTTGCAGAAGAATCGGGGCCCTGCCTATAGGTGCCCTTTTTAGCTCTAACCCTGCTTGGGTTGAAGAATCAGGCTAAAGCCTGGTCTGAGCGACTGCGTTAGGACTGATGTAACCATGAGTGAGCCACATCAGGAAAGGGGTAAGGGAACTCCTTAACCCACCCCATCGCCCTCCCCCCCCCCCGGCGCACTGTGACAACATGGCACTCTGGTGGCTGGAACTTTCATCACATCATTGTCAGGTCTGCCCTGGGGAGAGGGCAGCTGTGTGTATCTTAGAGTGTTGTTAGGTGCTGGGATGGGGCAACACTTTTCTGCTGGTGAGTGGAGCAGCATGGGGGTGGCTCCATAGCAGAGGGAGATGTGCCTAGCACTACGCTGTGCCCAAGGGGAGTCCAACTCAGCAATGAGCACAGTGGTACATCCCCTCCCCGTGGCAAAGCAGGCTCCTGTGCCATCCAGTTGATGAAGCCTAGAAAATAGAGAAGGACACCAGCCCTTCCTGGAAAGATCAGAAGAGTCCTGAGACTAGAACCTCAGTCTTAGAAAGCCAAAATGACTGGAGAAAGATGACAGCGTTACTGGAGAACAATACTGAGCAGTAATTATGCTGTTAAGAAGACTCTTTAAAAGGAAAATCAAGGGTAACACAATTCAGAAATCTTTCATTGTCAACTGAAATTACACTAGATCTTTCTAATTCACTTTGTCAAGCTACCTCTGTTATTGGGAGCTCCTATGGAGAAATGGCTTCCAAGACAGTCATTTATCTTCAGCTCTCCCAACATTACAATAAGAACACCACATTCATGATGAGTAAAGGGTAAAATATTGCAAGTGGAAAATCAAAAGTCAGACTGGGTTATCAATGAGTTTTAGATCCTATGACCCCTTCTCCCAGAAACATATTAGAGCTGAGACAGTTATCTGCTGCTGTTTGGTAGCTGGCTGGATCCACAGTATCTGATCTGATCTGGCATGGACCTGTTACTGAGTGGTATCCATTTATTGTTTGGCAGGTTATCTGGTTACCTGATTATTGCATTACTGCATAATTCCACAGTGTAACATTTATCTCCTTGCGGTGTACAGTTTTGCCAATAATTCCTGTTTACCCTCTTCCCCTCTCAGGACCTGGTTTCAGATTAGTAACAGTAATATTCGATTATGCAATAATATGGTAATATGGTGATGCTAAATAATACAGTAAACAAGTTAACCACTGCAGTATTGTCCAAGTTTTTTATTTGTTCATTAGCTGTCATGGTAATCAGTTTACAGCTGGATAATCCCCAACCTATCTGGCATGGCAGATATCTACCGCAGATAATAAATTTACTATTTGATTCAGCTCTAAAATATATAAGTCTAATGGTTTCAAGGAGTGTCACATTTATTCTGCTCTCATTACGTAGAGCTAAAAAAAAAAATCTGGCAAATGGACATACTTGACAAACTTGCCCACTTTGAGTCCATCTGGACTGAAAGAAGGAATAGCACATGATTTCTGCTCAGTTTATTCATTTTGGATATTTGTTTCAGTCATGTTGGTTATTGTGGTTCAGATATTGGCACTGAATATCCAAACTGAAATAAACAAAATATCTGGACCTAAATATTTAAATTTCATTTGGGGTGGGGTGGTCAGATGTACAGTGCAACTATCTCCCATTTTCAGGCATCAATCTAAGGGCATTGAGTGTTAAGGAATGTGATGGTGGTCTGTTGTGACCCGCGAGGACCCACTTTGACCTGCAGGCCACCATCACATTTGTTTAGGGCCATCCAGATGTTTGGCTTGGAGTTTCCCCGGGTGTGGTCACATCCCGGGCTAGTCACCACCACACCTTGGGGAATTCTGGGCCAGATATCTGGATGGCCCTGAACAAACGTGATGGTGGCTCGCAGACCAAAGCTCTGTGTATCTTAGGGTGCTAGGTGGTGGGTGGACAGGATGGGGTGACATCCTATCTCTGCCCCAACACTCCTCTTCTGCAAGGGAGGGAGAGGACTCCGGAGTCACACCCTGGGCTAGCTGTCACCATGTCCGGGGAATGGCCTGCCCAACTGGGCTACAGCAGGCTATCATGTGTGGTAGCCCGCTGTTCCCAGCCTGGTCTGGAGTAGCCCCCATGATAGGCAGTTATGGCAGCTGTCATTGGCCACCCATCACGAGGGGGAGGCAGGCTGCTGGGTGCAGCGCGTGGGCAGGCGGGCTGCACATTTGTGCGGTTCCCTGCCACTTCTGGGCCCAGCCACATGAATGTTTGTTCCACGGCCTGACCCGATCCTGATTGGGAAGCAAATGGCTTCCTGGTTCAGATCAGTTTGTGACCGTGACCCTCCATCATCAATTATGTTAATATCCATCATGATAAATCAGTTCATGACCCCTTTAAGACTGGCCTGCTCATCACTTTGGCACCACCGCCTTTGAGATATATAAGAGGAAAGTTGCACAGACAAGGCAGTCTTCTAGAGGTCAAAGGAGTAGGAGCTTCCAGGCAAGAAGGATACAGCCAGGGAGCTGAGGGCCTCAGGGAAGGGCAGAAAGACTAGGGAGAAACATGTCCTTCAAAAGGAGTGCTGGGAGCAAGGAAGCAGACTCACATCAACTGTGGACTCTCCATGGAATAAAGGGTGATTGACTCAAAACACACAGATAATGCACATGCTGTGCGGGCTTAGCACACACTGTACACAAGTCTTGCACAATGTGTGTGCAACACTTATTTATGTTAACAGAGTAATTATTTAAACTGTTAGGGAAAGGAGGAGATGTGTGTGAGGGCTTGAGGGGTTTAATTAGTGAAGGGGAGGGGTCTTGCACGCTGCTATGCAACTGAGCTGAACTGGGCCTGACTGGGCTTTACCTGTGTGTTCTCCCTTCCAGGTAACATCTTCATTTGTTTGCATCCAGCCCTCGGGCAGTGACCGGAGGGTGACACAATAGGGTGCTGGCTGTTTTGTGGCCAGTCAGACCTGGACTGCTATCCAGATGAAGTTGTTGCACCTGGAATCCCCATCTGGACAGTCTTTCCTCCCTCCCCCCATAAGCTTTCTTCTCCTACTATGTCTCCACCTATTTCTGGGCTCCCACCCTCTGCCATAAACATCTATTCTTCCCTTATGTTCCTCGCTTCCCTCCTTCTTTTGCCTCAACTCTTCCTCTCTCTTCTCCCCTCCTAGATTGTTTCTTCTCCACTGGTCCCACCCAATACTTCCTCCCAGCCCCCCATGTCCTCTCCATCTATTCCACGGCACTCCCCAGTCGTCTCCCTGCCTCTCATAACCTTATTCCCATCCCATGTCTTTCCCCATGCCTGCTCCCCTTCTCTTGCTCTCTTTGGAGGAATTACTGCACCTCCATTAATAAAGCTCCTTTTATCCATGACCTCTTCTTCTCTAACTCCCTCCAACTCCTAGCCCTCACTGAGACCTGGATTTTTCCTCACAACACTGTGATTCCTGCTGCTCTCTCCTTTGGGGGTCTGACCCTCACCCGCTTGCTCTGCTCTGAAGGCCGCAGTGGTGGTGTCGGTCTCCTCCACTCTAAGCTCTGCCAGTTCCAACCTCTCACTGCTCCTCCCTCCCTTTCTTTCTCTACCTTAGAGGCGCACTCCATACGCCTCTACTTCCGTGCAACTGTCATTTACTGCGCCCCTCCCCCCCCATCCACTCTCCTCCTTCCTCTCCAAGTTTGACTCCTGGCTCATTTTCTTTCTCTCTGACAGTATTCCCACCTTCATCCTTGGCAACTTCAATGTTCATGCTGATGTTCCCTCTCATCCTACCACCTCCTGCGTCCTCTCTCTTACCTCTTCCTTTGACCTCCATCTCTGGATTTGCTGCCCTACGCACTGTGATGGCTACTCCCTTGACCTTATATTCTTAAAAAACTGTGAAATCTCTGCTCTCTCTTTCAATGCCTTCCCCACCATTTTGTGTCCCAGCCCTCCCTCACACACCCTCCTCTAGCCCTACCTCCCACATGTTTTGGCACTTTCAATTGATTAACCCCCTGAACTTTGCTTCTTCTCTTTCCCTGCTTCTCTCATCAATCTCCTCCACCACCTGCCCTGACTCTGCTGTCTCCACCTTCAATTCCTCCCTAGACTCCCTTGCTCTCTATATCTCCCACCCTACCTGCCTCATCAACCCCCAACCATGGCTCACCCCCTGCATCCACTCCTGCTCTCAGTTCCTGCTCTCACACTGCTGAGTGTCTCTGGCAGGAATCTCACGACCACACTGACTTCCTCCACTTTAAGTTCACCCTTTCTTTCCTCAGCTCTGCCATTTCCCTTGCTAAGCAACCCATCTCTCTCCTCCCCTTTGCCTCCAAGCTCTTGAAGCATGTTGTCTCCACTTGTTGTCTTGACTTCCTCTCCACCAACTCTTCCCTTGATCACCCCTAACCACCCCTACCCCAAATTAAATTAATATATTTAGGTCTAGATACTTTGATTATTTCAGTTTGAATATTCAGTACCACTTGGCTTCTGTTATCTCCACTTCGAGGAAACCACACTCGCTAAAATCATTAATTATCTTTTCTTAACTAAATCCAATTGCCTATACTCCATTCTTGACCTGCTTGATCTATCTGCTGGCTTTGACACTGTTGACCATACACTCCTCCTCAACTGGCTCCGCTCCCTTGGTTTCTGAGGCTCAGTCCTTGACTTGTTCTCTCTTCCTACCTCTCTAATTGCTCCTTCAATGTATCTCTTGCTGGCATCTCCTCCACATCCTTTCCCCTCTTGGTTGGAGTTCCCCAAGGCTCTGTCCTCTTCTCTCTCTACACTCTATCCCTGGGCAAAGTCACTGAAACCCACGGCTTCCAATATCACTTGTATGCTGACTGTAGAGACAAAGTAGTGTAGAGATATCTTTATTGGACCAACTTAGGTTGGTGGAGGTTTGCAAACTTTCGGACCTCACAGGATCCTTTGTCAGGTAAGCTTGGATTTCTGACTTGCCTGACAAAGGATCCTGTGAAGTCTGAAAGCTTGCAAACCTCCACCAACCTAAGTTGGTCCAATAAAAGATAGCTCTACACTACTTTGTCTCTACAACCTATTTTGGGGACCAACACGGCAAACACACTCTCTCTGTATGCTGATGACACTCAACTTAATCTCTTCACTCCCTCTCAATCAAATCTTGTATCACAAACTGTCTCTCTGATATCTCTGCCTGGATGTCTCTACTACTACTACTAATTATTTCTATAGCACTACTAGGTGTGTACTAGGGACCTTTTCAGAGATAGGTCCCTGCCCAGTGGGCTTTACAATCTAAGCTAGACAAGGGTGAAGGAACACAGGGAAAGAAAGATACACACATATTCCCATTTTACAGATGGGGAACTGAGGCTGAAAGATAGTGATTTGGCCAAGGCCACCCAGTGAGCTAGGGCAGGATTTGAACCCTGGCTTCCCCAGTTCAAGTCCAGCACCTTATCCACCTTCCCTCAAAGCCTTCTTCTCATTCACTTTCCTTCCATTGATGGGTCACCATTCCACCTTGCACTCAGGAGTTCATCTTTGACTCCTCCCTCTCCTTTAAATCACAAATTAAATCTGTTGCTAAATCCTGTTGTCTCTCCCTATGCAACATCGCTAAGAACCGTCCTTTCCTCACCGTCTCCACTGCTAAAACCCTAGTCCATGCTCTGGTTCTTGCGCCTTGACAATTGCAACCTCCTTTTCACTGGCCTTCCCCTCTCACCTTGCTCCCTTCTCATTTATTCAGAACTCTGCTGCCAAGATCATCCACCTTGCCCACTGTGTTGACCACATGCCGGCCTGCCTCTCCTTTCTCCACTGGCTCCTTCTACATGAACGCATTCAACACAATCTTCCTGTCTTTACCTACAAGGCTATTCATAGCTCTGTTCCTCCTCTTCCGCCACCCTTGCCCGCTCACGACTCCACTGCTCCTCTAAGCATATTCGCCCATTCTCTCTTGCTGCCCCCACCCCTGCCTGGAACTCCCTCCCTCAACATATTTGCTCCTCTACCTCCCTCCCAACCTTCAAATCCCTCCTGAAAACCTACCTCTTCTGTCAGGCCTTCCCTAGTTCCTGATCCCCTTAGTCTCCTTCTTGATTTTCCCAACATCACCTTCCCCTATGTAACTAAGTCAAGCACGTATACCTGCAACCTCATGCCTTCATGTATATATCCTCGTCTCTCCTGCTGTTGCCCCCACCCCTTGTCTCGCCTCTCTTGTCTCGCTTAGATTGTAAGCCCCCTGAAGGCAAGAACCCTGTCTCCTCTGAAGAATTGGAAAGCATCAGGTTGCTAAGGCCTATGGGTCACAGCAAATAACGAAAGTAAAGGAAAGCACCAGGTACATTGTTTTGTGCTATAAATACTTAATAATAACAATCCAATCAGAAGTGAGAGCTGGCATAGAACTCGGAAAAGGACAGTTGGAAGGGGTAGGAGAAGGAAGCCGGACAGGGAGAAGGGAGCTGAGGAGATGGTGTGTGGAGAATAGATCCCTCAGTGGAGTGGCGCGTACACATCCTGGCTTCCCTCAAGATGGCTGGTGGCTGAGATTCAAACTGGGAGTCGTACCACCCCAACCTGCAGGACATTGTTGCGACAGGGAACAGGGAGAGGAGTCTCAAAAGCTTGCAAATCACTTGGCAGAGGAAAGGAGTCCGAGAGACTGCTGTGGTATAAAACCAGGGACTGAAGAACAAACAGGTAAAAATAAGCACCTAGAAGATACTGGGAGCGTTTTTACACAGACAGTCTGCACTAACTGAATCTAGTGTGGACTAGTTTGTCAGTCTGAACAGTCTCAACGGCGGACTAAGCGATAAGTACGGTTCTTACAAAACCCCAACCACTTGGTTTCATAAGAACTGTATTTCAAGTAGTCCACACTAATGTCTTGTTTGGTAGGTTACAATTATTTTCTGAGTCATTAGTCCGCATTACATTGTCTGTCTAGAAGGCATCACTATGTTAGTGCGGACTAACAAACGTACTTATTTCAAACTAGTGCGCATGACTTTGGCTGTCTGAAAACGCCGTAAGAGACTTTGTTACTAGGCCAGAAAGAGACTTAAGTGGCTGGACACCACAAAAAAATGCCCCAACACACTCCAAACATACCATTTTCATGAGGAATGTAGTCTCTGCTCAAAATGCTGCTGATGAGAAAAGGGAGCATCGCTCTTCAGCGTGTATGCAAGGAAACACAAGCTGGTGCTAAACAAAAGGTAAAATGCAATATTTTTTTACCCAAACTAAAACAAAACTTGAAATTCAACAGGAAACACTCAGATGCTGCTCTGTGGAGCCTGAAGGAAGCAGACGATGACTGCAGTGCACAGATTCAATTCAATTAGGAAAAGAAGATTTCATTTAATTACATTTCACAGATCTCAGGCTGCAAGAACCGGTCAAATGTGCCGATAAAGAAGATAAAAGGGTGCTTTAGGCATGAACGTTTTAAGCAAAAGATAGCGATGGAAACAAACATGCCTGAACAACATGGGCAAAACCATGCAGATGTCTTTCATTTCCAAGTTTACGGAGTCTTAAGTGTAGGCTTCTGCCAACTTTGGTCAATTAGTTTTTCTCAGATGAAAGAATCCTGAAAATGCAAAGCCTTAAAAAGACATGAATAAATTGACTTAGACAGGTGAGGTTCAGAGCTAGTTTAAAAAGGTCACACAATTTAAACTGACAGGTATCACAAAAGACAGCCTGACTAGTCTAATACTTTTTTTTTTTGTCTGAAAGAAAAGCCGCTGACTTGCATGGACTGATGGTGATGGAGATTGTTCAGGAAACGTATTTAACCAAGGAAGAGAAATTTAGTTTTGGATTGTTATCTACGTGGGACAGCTGAGCTAGTATAAAACCAGCACCTGAAGCTGCTTATATGGTGTGGCACTGGACAATCCATTGGTGGTAGGAACTGGTTTGCCCAGAATGAGTTCCGGCAGGATCAGGGCCCAACAAGTCACTCAGACAGGGAATTGAAATTCAGACCACAGTCCTTTTAATCCCAGTCTCAGTCAATACATAATCCGCATACAAAGTCTCTTGAGTCAGGCAACACCCTCTAACTGTTACTCACGAATCCTCAGTCTTTCTGGGCTAGGCACCCTCCTCTGCAGCTCAGCTAGCTCAGGCAACCCCCTCTGAGTGTTTACAGTCCTTAGCCCCAAGCCAGACACTACCCTCTGGCTGGCTAGAGGCAGAGCTCTGCTTCTGTCAGTGTCTCTCAACGCGCTCAGCTTTTATATTCTGGGCTGGCTCCTCCCACATCCACTCACACCACTGCTTTCACTCAGGTGCTATCCACTGGTATTGGCAGCGCCTGCAGCCCCGCTAGCATTGCAACCCAGCTGGTGCTAGCTCTCTCTTAAAGGGACAGCAGCTCACAGGGACTTTGCCCTCTTACACCATTCTATCCTGCTGTTCTTTCAGACACTGTCCTCTGCTGCAATGGGGTGGGGAACCTCTGACCTATGGGTCAAATCTGACTTGTAGCTGTTTTGTATTTGGCTCTTTTCCAGTTCCAGAATCTGGCCTGTAGCTCCAGTGCAAATAGGACCTGCAAGAAATGAAAGTGTAAGCCGGAAGGGAGTGGAGATGAAGGCATGCACTCCATGGCAGCGGATGGATCCATGGCATGGCTCTGTGGCCTGGACCCTCTCCTTTTTTGTTTCCCATCCTGAGCACATTCCTACAGCATCCCTGTCCCCAACTCTTTGGCAGCATGTGATGCTTGTACCAATTTTTCAAAGTGGCCAATGGGAGGGGAAAAGATTCCCCATCCCTGATCTGGAACAGAGTAAAAGTCACAGTGCTACCCCAGTTTTATTCCGCATTTACATTCATGTAAGAGAGGAGAATCAAGTGCAGAATACTTTCTTTTTTGGGGGGGTGGGTATTTTTCCTCCTACCCCAATGATTAAAAATAGTTACAGAATCAAAATCCTTATTTTGTCCCCTTTAAGAAGTAAGCTACTTCTTAAAGGGGACAAAACAAGGATTTTGATCCTTATTTGAAAAGGTTGCTTATTCTCCCAGTGCAAGTAAGGTGAAGACTGGAGAGTAAAACATTAAAGAGTCCTCTTGCAACTGTGGGGAGTAAAACATTAAAGAGGCCTCTTGCAACTGTGGGGAGTAAAACATTAAAGAGGCCTCTTGCAACTGTGGGGAGTAAAACATTAAAGAGGCCTCTTGCAATTCCTCAGAGGAATTTGGTCCAATTGTGAGTTATTTTTTTCCATTGGTGCATTCATCAGATCCACTGATTGAGTGCTTGATTCTGTAAAGACTCGATCTGCTCTGTAAAGACTCTGATCCAGCAAAGCATGCAAACATTAAGCATTTTAAAAGTCCAGTGGTTCTTAAGAATTCCCATTCTGAAAAATAAGCCATATGCTTAAGTGCTTTGTTGGAATGGTGATAGAGCGCTCAGTATCAGCCAAGATTAAGCCCAAAGGAAGGCAATACTCATTACGAATAAGTGTGGATCAAGACTCTTGAATTACAAGGACTCTTGTGATTATAGGGCCACGGTCATGGCCCTATAGTTAAGGCGGTAGCAAACTCTCATTGAACAGCGCCTATGCTGTTCAATGAGAGTCAACAGAGCAAAAACTTCCAGTTGGTGACCATTCTAGCTTTCCTCCAGCAACACCTGTGTTCTGTGATTACAAACAATGAAAGGGAGTCCAGGGGTGGGGGATGAAGGAGGGGTCCCCATCTCTCACCTGCCTTTGCCTGCTCATAGTGCTGCAGCAGCAGCAGCAGTGGGACACCATGGGACTGGGAGATAAAGCTGTTTGTTTACAAACAACTCCTCATGTGAGTGATCAGAAGATTGTTGCCTTGTAAAGATGGTTCTTCGTGATGGTTCCCAACATTTTCACAAGTGGGTTGTGCACGCTCACCATATTCAAATAATAGACCACGTGATGGTCTTGAGCTCCTCTAGTATAAAAAGCACTCTCCCCCCTCAGAATGACAGTTCCTTCCAACCCTTTCTAGGAATATAAGAAAATTCTATGCGGGCTGGAAGGGTGGGTGTTGTGTTAGGAGCCATCTTGAAGAACCTTGTTTAAAAGGCAGCAACCTTCAGTTCTTCTTCAAGTGGCTCCTCACAGGCTGTTTTTACACAGCTCCGCCGGGCGGTGGGTCTGTGGGAGCACCGGTGCATGGACGGGGTGTGGACATGGTCACACACACATCCCCACTCACCCCCCATGCATCCGCACCCATGGAGCAACCGCCGTTTCCCCCGGTTTCTCTGTGTGTGGGGACGAGATGGGGGTGAGTGGGGATGCATGTTAGGTGGGAGTGTGCGCCCCCCCACTCATTGTGGGCATGTACACCACGTCATTCACACAGGGCTCCCCCACCCATGAACACACAGAAATCTGCATGTTCATGGATGGGAGAGGCCAGTGTAAAAAGGGCCACATTCTCACAACTGTCTTAGTTATACTATCTTAGGTAGGAATTTAGGATGTAAAGCAATATCTATTCTATCTTGGAAAATCTGCAAATATAGTTCTGAGATTATTATGGCTGCTATTTCACTAACTCTTATTAATGAAGTTATTGCTAACAGGACTACTGTCTTTAAACCTCCACCCCATAACCAGTTCATTTACTCCCCCCCATATAATTAATCCACGCTACCCCAGGGGCGCAAATGAAATGGTTATGGGTGGGGGGGCAGCGTGAATTGATTATATGGGGGTAGGGGTACAAATGAACTGGTTATGGGGTGGGGGCAACATGAATTGATTATGGGGGCACAACTGAACTGGTTATATATATGTCTCTTTTCATGGCATAATGAGCTTTATAGGCTGGCTGCATTTTGGGTGTCTTGTGTGTTTGATAGCAGTGTCCCCAGACCCACCGAGCTGGGCGGCACCACTAGGCCCACAAAAGGGAGGGGGGCATCTTGAGTGCTTGGCCAGGGATTGGACCCTAGCTACGCCCCTGGTCTAGTGTGCGTGACTGATAAATTTGAATGAGTGTGTGAGATGAGAGCATGTGTGTGTAGTGTGTATGGATGAGTGCATGTGTGATCAATTTGAATGAATGTGTGAGATGAGAATATGTGTGTATTGTGTCTGAATGACTGTGTGTGCGATCAGTTAGAATGAGTGTGTGTGTGTAAGAGGTGAGAACACATGTGTGAATGAGTGTGTGACCTCTTTACAGAAGACGTGTCCACGCAGTGGCATGGGTCGGTGCGTCTCGTATGAAAGCAGTCAGTTGTG
This sequence comes from Sphenodon punctatus, assembly GCA_003113815.1. Classification (NCBI taxonomy): domain Eukaryota; kingdom Metazoa; phylum Chordata; class Lepidosauria; order Sphenodontia; family Sphenodontidae; genus Sphenodon; species Sphenodon punctatus. The sequence continues at coordinate 2,972,355 of QEPC01014615.1, forward strand.
CGCTCCTGTGTAACACGCACCTCCACGCGTCACCCCTGCACAGAGAAACCTGTGGAAAAACAGGGGGGGGGGATGTGGGGGGATGGGTGAACGCCTGTGCTCCATGTGGGGGATGTAGGGGGATGGGTGAGCGCCTGTGTGCACCTGCAGTGTTCTTCTGTCTGGGGCCAGCTTATGCATTAACAAAACGATTACGTTTCAAAAGAAGGGCAAATTACCTGGACAAAAACCCTTCAGTTTAGGAAGCTTGTTAAGGCAGCATTACAAATTATACTCAAACGTTAACATGACAGTAAATTGTATGTTAAGGTAACTTTATTAAATATCAGACCAATGTATACATTTTAATTTTCTTATTCATTAATAAAAAAAAATGACAACTGAAATTAAACTGTATACATTCCTCATCACGTATAAGTGTTGTTCAGTCACCATATCACACATATGCAGCTTAATTTCAGTTATCATTTTTAAAAATTAATGGATAACTTTTATTAATAAAAAATGAATTATAAATAACTGGGAACTTTCCTTTACATCTGGGAACTTAATACTCTAATACAGGGGTGGGGAACCTCAGGCCCCGGGGCGAAATGTGGCCCTCGGCAAGTTTTCATGTGGCCCCTTTCCAGTTCCTGGATCTGGCTCCTGGATTCAATCTCTACCCCCAAGCACTGAGAAACTGAGCTCAGGATAATGGAGCAGAGAGGAGGGCAGGCACACAAGGGTAGGGGACAGATCCACAGCACAGATCCATGATCTGGGCCCTTCTTTTCTTGAATGCACCCATTAAGCACCCCCACCCTCAACCTCTATGTGGCCCTTGGAGCGCGTACAAACTTTCAGTGTGGCCCCTGAGACAGAAAAGGTTCCCTACCGCCAGGGCCCCGATTCTTCCGTGGAATTTTTTTTAAAATTCCACGGGAGTCAGGGCCCAATTCTGCGCCTCGACGCGATTTACCATGCGGGGGC
>QEPC01014615.1:2973507-2987662 GCA_003113815.1 Sphenodon punctatus
GCCTCCCCAGTTGCCAGGGGGGGAGGCACCCCCTTTAGATAATTAATTAACTTACCAGTGATGGCAGCAGCAGCTGCTCCGTCCAGCGCGCTCGTACTTCCTGCTCGTACTTCCTGGCCCCTCCCGACGGGGCCTCTCAGGGCGACGCAGCCGGATGACGTCATCTGGCTGCGTCGCCCTGAGAGGCCCCGTCGGGAGGGGCCAGGAAGTACGAGCAGGAAGTACGAGCGCGCTGGACGGAGCAGCTGCTGCTGCCATCACTGGTAAGTTAATTAATTATCTAAAGGGGGTGCCTCCCCCCCTGGCAACTGGGAAGGCTGGGGAGGGGAAGCCCCGAGGGTTTTTTCATTCCCCTCCCCTCATGGAATCTCCTGCTCCGCGTCCCCCCAGCGCAGGCTGGAAATTCTGCACTGGGGTAAGCGGGGCAGGAGATTCCGCGGGGGGAGGGGAATTCCGCAGGAAATCTGTGAATCGCAGACCCGCGTTTCCCTCGGGGCCCTGCCTACCGCTGCTCTAATGGAACATCACAACAGCGGTCATTTAGCCACAGAAACTGGACTGATTACGACAATGACATCATTCCAACAAGTCAGGTAAGAACAAGTTTGGAATGGTATAGTGTGGTCTTTTAAGAACTGTCAATGTCTTGCATTCAAGTTAAGCTTTACTTGCACCACAAGGAACCAATGAGACAAGGCATAGGGGATCCCATCATGCTATGGACCTTCATGTGAGACCAATGTTAAGCTCAAAGGACTCTTATTGAGATGGGTGGGCAGCACATGGATCAAGTTATGTCTCCCAGAATATTTGTGCTCTAGTGATGGAAAATCCGGCCACTGGCTCTGTTTCTCTGTCTCAATAATAGAGAGATTGTTGATCATCATACAGATCTGCTTTACAATGGTACCAGACCTGACAGAGAGAGCTAAGAGAGGAAGGAAGATTCACTGGTTTGTGCTAGTCTATGACTGGGTAGATTGTCTTTATTTCCTTGCTTTGCCTGATGAACTTGGGCAAGACACTCAGACCTGATTGTTCAAACAGGGGCTGAGGTGTCCAAGTCCGACTGACTATCATTTGGTCTTAGTTTGGAAAGTGTCTAAGTTTCACCGAAAGTCATTAAGGCTTAAGACTGCTTTCACACTAGCGGCTCACTTCAGTTTAGGGGAGCAGGGGAGTGTGAAAGCAGCCTTCTTCCTTGCTCCACATTCCATCCCTAGCTGCTAGCATGGACTGCAGCTGCTGTAGTGAGTGCAGGATTGCAAGGCAAGCAGCTCACCATGCGTTTCACATGCTGATCCTCAGTGCAAGCTGCTGGCCTGTCCTCTTTAGTGTCTCACCCTGGATCTTTAAGACAAGGAAGAGCGCTGCCTTCACACTTCCTCCTGTTCCCTGGAATACAGGGAAGGCCACTAATGTGGAAGCATATTAGGCCCCTTCTGGTCTGAATGGACCCGGGCTGGGTGTACTCTGCCTAAACTCCTCGGGATCTGACCGGACTCCTAGGCACTCTTTAGGGGACATGGCTATGTGGGAAAGGGGGGGGATGAATTAGCCACACTCTTTATGGAGTGACATGTGGGGGCATGGGGCCACCCAGACACAGCAGGTTTTGGTTGAGTCCAGTGCAATTGGGCTCAGGTCTAGCGTGGACTTAAATTTCTGTCCTGATTAGGGCCCTATATTAGGCACCAAAGCCAGATTTTAAAGCCTAGACCTTAGCTGCTTAGTCTCGGTACAATGCTGATATAATGGTATTGCCCAATCTTACAAGAACGTATTAAAGACTGTGAAGTGCTCAGACACAGGGTGGAATCAAATGAAATGATTGCCCGCTGGAGTCTATGTTCATTCAGTCCCTATGCAGCCCCCAATCACATGTTTAGCATGGGCAGTCCCCTGCTGCCCGTATTTCATGTGCTTGCGGCAGCTTCCACCAGTGGCGCTAGCGATGGTTGAGAGGTGCGGTAGAGATCTCCCTGTCACGGGTTGGAAGTCTGCACCCCCACTTTACTGGGTTTGAGTGACTCAGTTTCCCTCGCGCACAGCCCACTTGAACCAGTTTTCCTCTCTGGCCGGTTCAAGCCTGCCGCAGGGACAACCCCTTAGTTACTCAAGGGCCCGATCCTTCCCGTTTACAGACTCTTTAATCTCTGGGTTTGCAAGAGCTTGAGAACTCTTGTTGCTCACTTGTGTTCCAATGTTAGACACAGACACTTCTTCATAAAGATAAGAAGTAAGTTTATTGATTACATAAGCAAGATAGTTGATACAGAGTGGTTACTAGAAATNCGCATTCCTGATCTATACTGGTTGAGTTCCTAAATAAGCATCTTACCCTACAAAGGTCGATAAGTTTCTCTCAGCCCTTGATGTAAGCGACTGGGCCTTCAGACTTAGAGTTGCTAGAGAGCAAAATCGTGTCTCTCAGTTCGTGGTTTTTCACAGCCTTTCTGACTGGTAGCTTTTAGGATGCAGATGAGAGTGCTCAAGGTGGCTCTGGGAAAACGATAGCGAAGCTGGCTTAATGACCCTTCCTTAAGTATCCTGCCTGGTCCCTTTGTCTCAGGTTTCCCATTTAGGACAAATGTGTTACCTGTCACATAGGAAAACATGAAGGTTGTTTTGCATCTCCGCAGGTCTGACTGGCTAGGGTTCTCAAATACACATTCTTTGTATCGCTTTGCATTTCCTGGAGCTTGGTCACGTGTCACAGCCCTAATTTGAGTTTTACAGTTCTCAATTGTAACATTACGTACATGTGGAACCTTTTGCATTACATATTTACCAGACTTGTAGTCTACATGTAGGCCTGTGTTACATGTGTGTGACCCTATGTTCCTCCGTGACACTCCCTCCCTGCAGTCTCTCTCCCCTGAGGCCACCTTTCAGCTGAGAGGCAGGGAGGGAGATGTCTAGTGCTCCTCTCAGCTGAAAGGCAGCCAGGGAGGAGGAAGATACCTCTCAGGCCATTTTTAGATGAGCGCGCAGTGCACTCACGCGTCCTTGCCAAAATCCCGTGAGACAGGATTAGACAAGATGCTGCCATGAGTCATGCGCATGGGAGGGGGACACACATTCTTTTCCAGTCGCGATCTGACCACCTCGATCACCGACCCGGTCAGATCGCGGCCGGAAAAGAATGCGCGTCCCCCTCCCGTGCGCGTGACTCGTGGCAGCGTCTCGTCTAATCCTGTCTCACGGGATTTTGGCAACGAAGCGTGGGCGCACCGTGCGCTCGTCTAAAAACGGCCTAATTTGACCAGGGGTGCTAAGTGGGAGTCTATGTGCTGGTGGACCTGGATGCTGGAGAGGCTGAGGGCGAATCAAATTGACGCAGACATGTCCCATTAGCCCTGATTGGCCCACATGCTGGGCTCATGATATCCCTGGAATCTGGCACGAGTGGCAGCTCTCTGGTGACCACGTGCAGGCCACATGGTGGCTGTCTAATAGAATAGATGGGCATATGGGAATGTGCCTGGTGAAGGCTAATGTGGGCTATCCTCTCATTTTATTCCACCCACAGTTGAAACAGGCATCATACATATACTGAAGGGATGACACAAGGAAATAATGGGGGAGGGGGGGACGGGGCACAAGGAGGGAAATGTTTGGTGCCAGTGGCTGAGGGTTTTATTGGCACAAAGATAGCTAGGCAATATGGTGCCAAAGGAGAATGTGTGCAGTGGTGTAACACAGTACCTGAGAAGTTCAGGTCAGACCAACGAAGAGCCTCATAAATATCCAAGTATATAAAAAAAAATATTGTGCTGAGGAGGAGGCTGGGATAAATGATCCAATAGGTCTTTTTTTTGGTCTCCTCCATATATGACTTGAGACCGGATAGTCGCAAGGCGAGTCAGAAATGTTTCTTGGGTTATGTCAGTGATGAGGAAAATGAAAGCTGTGCTGGCAAGCTATTGGCCTCTTAAACGTGCAATGTAGGGCTACAGCGAGTACTTCAATCTGTACTCATGGGAAATACCTGCATTTTCAGGTACCCTAGTGTTACTTAGGTCCCATTGGGTGCCTGGATCTCTCCTCCAAAACCCCAATGCCCTGGAAGTGGACTTTCTGGGATACCGATCCTGGCTCCAGTCTGCACCTGTGCACTCCACCAGCCTGACTCATCCACCTGGCTGTTCCTCCTGGCTGCTGCTTGTTCTGGCTGCTGCTCAGCTGAGCTGGGTTTTTCCAGCTCCGCTTTTCTGAGCTGGAGGGAAGTGAGGAGACCTCTCCTGGTGCACTAAGCCCTGGAGTCAGGCTGGAAAAATCAGTGGATGTGTGGCATGCCACAGTTCCCATAGTGGTGGGGTGGGGAGCGGGGGTCATAGAGTCAGAAGGCTGGAAGGGACCTCAGGGGTCATCTACTCCAGCCCCTTGCACCACAGCAGAACCTAGCACACCCCAACTATCTGCACAGAGAAATCCTACCAACAGCTTCAAGTAGAGACTGGGACCAACCAGCGTACACCGATGCCTGAAATAACAGGAAATAATGATAGAAAAAGAAGGATCCAGATGTCCCAAACAGGTGAGCCACACTCATACTGCAGGGTAAGGCAAAAAACAACAACAACCTAAACAAACACTCAGAGTCAACTACCTCTATTCCCAGAGGGAGAATTCCTTCCCGACCCCAAATATGGTGATCAGTTAGACCCTGAGCATGCGCTCTGTGCACAGGCCCCACCAGCAAGCCACCTGATGTACAATATAGCACCCAGGCTTTAGAATGCCCCGACAGTCCCACCTCCAGCTGCAGACAACTTTGATGCTACAGGAAGAAAGGGGGGAAAAGCCCCAACATGCATTGCTGGGGTGGGGGACACTTTGTTCTGTAGTATCAAATAATAAAAACTCCTCACGAGATATATGCCAAATTTATCCAACCATCAATTAAAAACCCCTTTTTTAAATTTCCAGACTTAGCTTATTGATAACCAGCTTGTTCTTGTACCTACGCTCCCTTTTAGTTTGAACAAATCTTCCCCTTCTATTGCGTTAACTCCCCTGATATAGTTATACAATGTAATCATCTCCCTCTTTTTTGATAGGCTAAATAAGCAAAGTTCCTTCAGCCTCATCTCATAGGGTAAGTCCGCCATCCCTCTAGTCATCCTGGTAACTCTACGCTGCACTTGTTCCAGTTTAAGTTCATCTTTTGCATTGGTGAACAGAACTGAACACAGTACTCCAGCTGTCCTATACAGAGGCAACAATACCTCCCTATCCCTGCTGGCAAAATGACACCTAATACATCCCAGGATAGCATTTGCCTTTTTTTACAAGACATTGACGACCCATTGTCATTTTATGATCAGTTACATCCCCCAAGTCCCTTTCCTCCTCTGTTGTTTCCAACTGATGAGTTCCTAGCTGGTAACTAAAATTCTTCTTATTAAACCCCAAAGGCATAACCTTTGCACTTTGCACTATTTAATTTCATCCCATTCCTAACATTCCAATCCATGAGGTCAGCCAGTTCATCCTGTATAATTTTCCAATCCTCCTGTGCATTGGCAATTCCTCCAGTGAGGAGCTGCATTATCAATTGCTCCATTGAGAGGGTTGCACCCCATGCACCCATTGATTTTCCAGCCAGAAGCCAGGGCTTTGTGTGCCCGCTCAGAAAAGTGGAGTGGAAAGCACCCAGCTGAGCTGAGCAGCGTCTGGGAGGAGCCGGAGCTGGGTAGAGCAGCCAGACGGATGTGCTGGCCCAGAGAGTGCATGGGTGCAGGTAACCTGTTGGGTCACGTTCAGACACTGATTGGTGCCCAAATGCAGCCAGCCGGGTCATCAGGCATCCCACATTCAATAAGGTGCCCATTTTTGCAGGTGCCTGGTTGCACCTTTAGTGCAATGCTACCTGATACGATAGGCAAGGGGGAAAGGGAGCTTATGGGGAATGGCAGCAAGTCTCCAGGAGTGGCAGCCCAGAGGCACCTTGCTGCTGCCACTGCTCTAGAACCCTGCTGTAGCTGCCACTCTCAGGAACCAGCTGCTTCTGCCACCACTGCTGCTCCTGGTAACTCCCCACTTCGTCTCAGGAGGGTTGTGTCTGTAGCAGGCATGTATAGGGCCTAAGTCAAGACACAAACACATTTAATATTTCTTCAGGATTTTTCTATAAGATGTAGCCTTGATATTAGGAAAGGACTTTCTAACTACCAGGACAATATAGGCAGTGGGATAGTTTGCCAAGAGACGTTGTGGATGCCCCATTACTGGAGGTCTTAGACCGACATCCCTCAGGGATGGTGTAGGTATACTGGGTTCTGTTTAATGACATGGGGCTGGACTGGATAACCTTTGGTGTTCGTTTCAGTCCAATGATTCTAGATCCAAATGATGTGCATTTGTGACCTGAAGACGTGGCTAGTGTAATGATTGATATGGCACATTGGGGGGAATCCTCCTTTCTCCAGTTAAACTGCCATTTATCTTACAGATATTACTATCTTACTCTTACAGTGGTACCACGCTGACGCCAGTCTTGGGGGAGCGGAGCGTGAGTTCATGGCCATCATGACAACCATGGGACTGTTTCAGAGGGTTGTTGGCCTGACACATGATGTGGGACATACCCTGGTCCTGATATTTTGCACTGGCCTTGAGGCGGAGGACCTGGTGGTGGGGGAGGTGCTAGCTGTGCCCTTGTCATGGACAGATCATTACCTCCTCCGGGCTGGTCCTGAAGAGGTGCTGAACTGGTTAGGTCGATTCATCCCTGGAGACTTATGGAACCAGAAAGGTTCCGAAATGCTCTCGGGGAAATACCCCCCAATCTTTATGACTGTTCACTCGATGACCTCGTAGATCTTTGGAACACTTTTCTGACTGAGACCATCGACCAAACGACTCCTAGGTGTCCACTTCCTGAACACCGACAACACAGGTTCCCCTGGTTTACGAGAACCTGTGGCAGATGAAGCAGGAGGGATGGTGGTTGGAGTGATGGTGGTGCCATACTCATACTGAAGCCGACCGATTGCAGCATAGAGTTAGTTTAAGAGCCTATGCTGTGGCTGTGCGGGCAGCAAAGAAGGGGTTCTTTGCTACCCTCATAGCATCCACAAAGTCGTGTCCAGCTGAGCTTTTTGGGGTGGTGCAGAGGCTGGTCAGCCTGGCCTCCCTCCACCTGGAACTGGAATCTTCCAGTGCTCACTGTGACATGTTTGTTGATAAAATCACCCAGATTCACCACATCTTCGACGCTGCACTTGTACCAATGGGAGAACCTGAGGTAATGGAAGCCCCGCCTTGTCCGGTTTCATGGGATCAGTTTCAGTGCGTGTCGCCCACTGATGCGGTGGATGTCCTTGGGGCTGTTATAGCCACCTGTTGTGAATTAGAGTCATGCCCATCTTGGTTGGTTAAGGCCTGTTGTGAGACGTTAGGGCCATTGCTGGCCGGGGTTGTCAATGCCTCCCTTAAGGAGGACAGAGTGCTGGGCTGCCTTAAAGAGACAGTGGTGCAGCCTCTGCTCAAAAAAAACATCACTTGACATTGGCTCCCTAGCCAGCTACTGGCCAGTCTCTAACCTCCTGTTTGTATTTATATATTTGTTTATTTATTTATTTATTATAAAATTTGTATGCCGCCCCCTCCTGCTAAAAGCATCTCAGGGTGGCTAACAACATATTAAAACAGATTCAAAAACAACAATAATACAATTAAAAACCCCACGATAAAACAAATTACCCCCTACCCCACCCTAATCCAACCCAACCAGCCCATCTCCCTCGGGAAAGGCACGGAGGAACAGCCAGGTCTTACATTATCTATGGAAAGAGGGGAGGTCGGCGGTTAGGCGGACCTCCGGTGGGAGGGAGTTCCACACCCGCGGCACGGCCACAGAGAATGCCCTCCACAAGGTTGACACCCGAGAAACCCGGGGGACCTCCAGGAGGATGCCCCCAGCTGACCGCAGGGGCCGATCCAGGATCTGGCGGATGAAGCGGTTCTGCAGATAGGCTGGGCCTAGGCCGATTAGGGATTTAAAGGTCAACACCAACCCTTGAATTTGGCCTGGAAGACTATCGGCAGCCAGTGCAGAGAGCGAAGCACTTGTGTAATGTGCTCATGTTGGCCCATCCCCGTTAGAAGATGAGCCGCCACGTTCTGCACCAGCTGCAGTCTCTGAACCAGCACTAAGGGTAGCCCTTCATAGAGTGCGTTACAGTAGTCCAGTAATAAAAGCATGGATGATCGTGGCCAGATCTGAGTTCGAGACATATGGCCAAAGCCAACGCACCAGATGTAATTGGCGAAATGCCCCCTTCGCCACAACTGCCACCTGGACATTCAGGCGGAGCTGCGGGTCCAGGAGCACCCCCAGACTCCGAACCTGAGATACCAGGGGAGTACGGACCCCATCAATGATGGGGGCCACCACTCCCCCAGCCTTCCCCATAACCATCACCTCCATCTTGTTGGGATTTAACCTCAGGCGGCTCGCCCTCATCAAATCCCCCACAACTGTCAAACACTGGGTAAGCACCGAGACTGTTGGGCCTGAGTCGGATGAAAAAGATAGATACAGCTGGGTGTCATCAGCATATTGATGACACCATACGCCAAACTTCCTAACAACCTCCCCCAGAGGCTGCATATACACATTGAACAAGAGAGGGGACAGGATAGAACCCTGCGGGACTCCACACGTGAGGCCCCGGGGAGAAGTTGAGAAATCACCCAGGACTACATGCTGGGTTCTCCCAGCCAGGAAAGAATGGAACCATTCAAGAACAGTCCTGCCAATCCCTGCGTGGTCCCGCAGCCAAGTCACCAACAACTCATGATCAACGGTATCAAATGCAGCCAAGAGATCTAATAGGATTGACAGGGTTGAACGACCCCAGTCCAACTCATGGGAGAGGTTGTCGACCAAGGCCACACCTACAGTCTCCATGCCATATCCTGGATGAAATCCAGACTGCGAGGGATCGAGAAAATTAATCCGGTCCAGATGCTCCTGCAGCTGCTGGGCCCCCATCCGTTCAATAACCTTGCCTAAAAAGGGAAGGTTAGAGACCGACCGATAGCTGGACAGGACGCCAGCGTCCAATGATAGTTTCTTGAGCAGGGGCTGCACCACAGCCTCCTTGAGACAGTCTGGCACCCTGCCCTTCCCAAGGGAGGCACTGACAACCCCTGCCAGCAACAGCCCTAATGTCTCCTGGCTGGCCTTCACTAGCCAGGACGGGCATGGATCTAGTTCACAATAAGTGGCTCAAACAGTCTCAAGAGCATCCCCCGCATCTGAGGGCGACACATCCTGACATTCATCCCACAAAACAGGACAAGATGGGGCTTCTACTGCCTCTGGCTCACCTACTGCTAAAAACATTGCGTCAAAACTGTTGTGGATTTGAGCAATTTTATCCACAAAATAATCCACAAACAAATCACAGCAGACATTTGATGACTCTAAATCCAGGTGGAGTGAGGCTGGACTGACCAGCCCCCTCACTTGTAGGGAAGGTTATTGAGCGGGTGGTGACTCAGCAGCTTCGGGGGCATCTGGATTGTGTGTTTTCTTGATTCTCTGCAGTCTGGCTTTTGCCCTGGGTTTGGCACCAAGACTGCGCTTGTGACCTTGGTCGATGACCTACGCCGTGAATTAGATCAGGGCAGATCATCTCTTTTGATTTTATTAGATCTATCGGCAGCATTTGATACTGTTGACAATAAGATGTTGGTGACTCGTCTGCGGGACCGTGCTGGGGTAGGCGGAATTGTTCTTGAATGGTCCCATTCTTTGCTGGCCAGGAGAACTCAGCAGGTGGTGCTTGGAGAGTAGTCATCATCTCCCTGAGACCTCACGTGTGGAGTCCCACAGGGTTCTATTCTGTTCCGTCTCCTGTTCAATGTGTACATGCAGTCTTTAGGCAAGGTCGTGAGAGGGTTCAGTGTATGTTGTCATCAGTACGCCGATGATACACAACTTTAACTTTCTTTTTCAGTGAATCCAGACCCAGCAATCTTGGTGCTTACCTAGTGCTTGGCAGCTATAGGAGATTGGATGAGGGCGAGCCGTCTGAGACTGAATCCCGACAAGATGAAGGTGATGCTGGTGGGTGGGACTGAAGGAGTGGTGGCTCCTGTCATTGATGGGGGTTTGCCCTCCTTTGGTTACTCAGGCCTGTAGCCTGGGCATGCCTCTTGATCCGCAGCTCCACCTGAATCTCCAGGTGGTGGCTGTGGCGAGGAGCGCCTTTCACCAGTTACATTTGGTGTGATGACTTGGGCTGTATGTTTCGGACTCTGAACTGGCCACCATCACCCATGCCTTCATCACCTCTAGACTGGACTATTGCAATGTACTCTACGTGGGGCTACCCTTGGGTGATGTTCGGAGGCTGCAGTTGGTGCAGAATGCAGCGGCCTGTCTCCTTACCGGGATGGGTCATCGTGAACACCAATGCTCTGTTCTCTGCATTGGCTGCCTAGTCTTCCGGGCCCGATACAAAGTGTTGGTTTTGACCTATAAAGCCCTAAATGGCCTGGGCCCTGCCTACCTGTTGGACCACCTCATGCCTCGGGCCTTGGTGTGGCCCCTGTGGTCGAATGGTAGAGCCCAATTCAAAGTCCCCCGGGTGGTGACGATGGGGAGGGCATTCTCAGTGGCCACACAGTGGCTGTGGAATTCCCTCCTGACGGAGGCCCACTGGGCCCCAGACCTCCCCTTTTTCCAGAGACAGTTTAAGACCTGGCTGTTCTGCCAGGCTTTTGTGGAGGGAGATGGGTACGGTGGGAGGGGTTGGGGGCATTATTTCCGCTCTTTTAATCAGTTTTAATGTATTTTATATTAGTTATTGAGTTATATTGTATATATTTGAAATTTTGACTGTGAGCTGCCCTGAGCTGCCATGTGAGCAGGAGGGTGTGGGATAGAAAAAAAGTCTAAATAAATAAATATTTAAATGATCTATAATACATATCTATTATTCCCCACTCAGAATCCAAAACATGGCAACCTAAATGCGCTCTCCAGGATGAGTCAGACTAAACCACTTCTATCACTGAACTGCAGAGGGATTTTCTCTACACTCACTGGTTCCAGCAATATAAAAGGTCAGCACACACATCTCGTTAGGTGTGTGTGCGAGATGAGGAAAGGCTTAAGCTTTTATCTTGTTTCAGAATGCTGTGGGGTTAAGACTTATGGCAGCCAAAATCTTTACTGGCTTACATCTGCTGGATGATTGTTAAATCATGGCCACCCTGATGAGCCTATAGACCATTTCCCACACCTGACTCGTTGCAAAAAAGAAAACTTGAGATAATAGGATTGAGGGAGAGAGAGATTGATCTTTGGTCTCTACCTCAGTTTGTCAAGATAGGAGAAAACCTCGGTGTATATAACTGTGTTTGTATGTCCTTCTGCTGTTCCAGTTTCTCTAAACAACGTGATGGCAAATGCACTGAAGTGATAATATCAACAGAAAGGTGAGGAAAATAATCTCCCCCAAATGAAAGGGTCATCAGTGGTGAATGATGGGGCACACTACACATGACACTTAGACTTTAGTTAAGATTAAGTGCTCATATCACCTATCAAACACCCCAGGAGAAACAGAAGCTAAAGGACATCTGTCTAACAGCTTGATATTGCTTGGGCTAGTTTGCCCGAGTCTGTATGTTTGATAGCTCAGGCCGTGTGGTCTGAGGGGTTTGCTTATTAGTGGGTTTAGGGAATAGGAAGGAGGGGCTCTGACTCAGAACCCCTTGCCCACAGTTCTGCCCTGATTAGGGGTGGAGCTATCTTCTGCTGACTCAGGGCTCTTTCCCGCAAGACTTTCCATGTACAGTTGGCATAGCTGGATTGCATAGCTGGATTTCCCTACTCTGTAATCCTCCGCAGGATCACCGGCAAAAATGCGCAGGGGTGGGGGGGGGCACTCCCACATTACAAACCCTGTGCATGCTTTGCCTTCTGGATTCTTTCCTGGAGGCAAATCGTGCGCAGAAAGTATCGTGGGAAAGCGCACACAGAGGCACAGGCCTCCAGGAGTTCCAAAGACTATCAGCCAGCTAGGGACACAGGAGCTCGCTGCACAGGCCCCAGCAAAGAGGGCAAGACAACAGGGGATTTTGCCTGGGAGTGCTTCTGGGAGGCAGTCTGGAGGGGAGACTTTGGTTGGTGTGATATTAGGCAAGACCCCCTCGGCTTATGGACACATTCACCTAGTTGTTCTAGATTAATCTAGAGACCCTCTGCAGCTGTATAACCTGTGAAAGGTGCTGTGGTAGTTATCCTTAAAAGGAGGAAGTAGCATTAAACCCCTGTTAACTAAATCCCTACCCTAAAAGGCCCCAGAGTTCAGCAACTTGGGAAGTGTAGCACTTTCCCATCTTAACGAGATACAATAACTTAGGTTTAAGCTTCCCCTCTTTAAATAAGGAGATACAGATAACAGTCTAGCAGTGGGATGGGGGCTATCCAGCCTTTGAGTACAACATGTATGATGATCCTTTATCTGAGGGCTCGGAAATCAGAACTCGGAACTCTGGACCTCAGAAAACCTCAGAACTCGGAAACTTGGAATTGTGGAAACTCAGAAACACTCAGGTGATCCAGAAAGCACATGGTCCCTGCCCTGCCAACTGGCACAGCCACAACCCCACCTCCCAAAACACAGCATATACTTTAAAAACACAGCATATCAAGTTTGGCCCCCTGGGTTCATGTGTACCCCTATGCATGCAAGCTCTGTGGTGGGTGGCACTGTGACTGGGGGTGAGACAGAGAGCACATGGGTCGTGCCCTGCAACAGCCACCGCGCCCCCCCCACCCCCAACACAGCATATAAATTATAATTAAAAACACAGCATATCAAGTTTGGGCCCCTGGCCCATGCGTGCCACCAGCAGGCAAAGGCGCCACAAGATACCAAATGCAACCCCTCCCCACTCAAAAATCATATGCCTCCCTTGCTCTATGCCCCTATGCAAGGCTTGCATGCATAGAGGTATGCATGGGCTCAAGGGGCCAAACTTGATATGCTGTGTTTTTTAATTATATGCTGTGTTTTTTGAGGGGAGGTGGGCTGTGGCTGTTCCAGCTGGCAGGGCAAGGACCATGTGCTCTCTGGATCATCCCAGTGCCATCCTGGGTGCCGAGTGTTTCTGAGCTTCCATCAGGGGCAGATTAGAAATTCAAACTGGCCCGGGAAAATATAGTCTTAGTGGCCCTGTGCCGGCAGCAAAGCCGCCGGCATGCCGGAAATGGGCCAAGGGGGCGTGGCTTGGGGGTAGAGTGCACCAGATTTGGGGCCTATCAGAGCTGAGTCCCCAGACTCAGATCCTCAGCAGTCTGGCAGGGGTGAGTGGGAGGTTATGGGGGGCTGGCAGGGGGGAGACTGCCACTGGTGGGGCTACTGGCCCTCATTTCAGTGCTCTGGTTCCCCAAATCACTCCGTTTCAGTGCTCAGTGGCCCCCAACACAAAATCACTCTTGCTATGCATCCTGCAGTAAGGCTTCTTCATTCCTACAGCAGCTGCACTAGTATTCCACAGGCCCTGTGTTTAGCTTAGCAAAGTGATGACTAAGGGCAGAATTGATACCAAACTTCAAATATCTACATTATAGCCTATATTAAGGCATCATTCCTTGCTGCTGAGTAAAATTCTGCTACTTGGAGACTGAGAGAACCCTCCTACAATAGCATCTCATCCAGTAAGTGGATGGGACTCCAGTAGGACAACTCTCTCTTTCTCCATCAGTGGTAGTGCCACAGCAGGATAAAAAAAAATCCTTTTCACATATTTAAAACATATAAAACCTCAGGGCCACATCAAAGTAGCTGCATGCTATTAAAAATACCTGATCACACAAGCACGTTCATGTTTAGTAACAACAGCACAAGTGTCAAAGACTTCCTGACTTAGTTTAAGAGACAGGTAATACCAGACAGACTTAAAAGGGACAAGCGCAACACAGCAAAGGCAAGCAGCAAGTCTGTCTGCTAACACGGAAGCAAGAAGGATGACATACCAATGACCACAGTCGCAAAAAGGAACATAGGATCACACATGACCAGAGAGGGATCAAACATGGACTGACATTTATAGAAATCAGTCTGTTACATGTACTGTTAATTTATAAACCGCTGTTTAACAAGGAGGTCATGCTGAGAAATGT
>QEPC01014615.1:3024786-3036886 GCA_003113815.1 Sphenodon punctatus
CCACGGCCCGCGGTCCATTTGACCACGCTTCCCGGGACCTTCCCCCGGCTAGCCCGGGAAGCGTGGTTCAAATTGACCCCATCTGCAGATTCAGCGTGGCCAACATCTGGCGCACGCTGTGCAGACGTTCAGGGGCCTTTCGCCCCGCCGCGGGGTTCACCGTGGTTCAGTGTGGTTCAGCGTGATCTCGTCACGTCTGAAATCACCCATTGTTACCTTCCATGGCCTACATTACCTTCATGGAACAATAAACTAAGGAAGGCTAACATTTCATTAAATAGACAAAAATTCAGGGGGTCTGATGTAGAAAGGGATGCAGAAGGCCAAAGTTGCCAGGCTAATTCAGAACCAGCAACAAGGAAGACATTTGGCCCCATAATCACTGCTAAATTGATGGAAGGGAATAAATGAAGGAGCTATTAATACATTATCTTTGCCTTTCACAAATTAGACAAGAAAGTTACCTGCTGCTGAAATTTAGTACCTCTCTTTATCCCATGTGCCAGGAGGTCTTGGAGAGTACAAAGAAGGGGTATTTGAGTTTCTTAAAGGGGTACAGTGTGAATGCAATGTACAATGTTGAAATGACCAAAGCTATTTTACTGGTACCTAATACGTGGAAGCAAGCTTGCTTAATTTGCAGACAAATACTATTTAAGAATCCTAGTCAATACTTTTCACATGACATTTCATTTGATTTACATCTCTTATGCCTTGAACTGTATTTTGTATGCAAGCCAACTCCAAGAGAGTTGCCATGCAAACCACTGTATTCTACATAAAAAAGATGACAACGGACTTCATGTTTCATCAACAAACTAGTTTATCAGAGAGACAAAGCATTTTCCCTAGCATGTAGATAAATAATGCTAATAAAACCTGTTTTTAAAGACTCAAACAGATCAACGAAAAGCTAATGTCTCATAGGTTCCTAAGCAATCTTCATGATTTTTAGTTTGTTTCTGTACAACTGTCAAATATTCTCACAGATATTAATTATGTGCACATGAAACTAAACATTTTGATGGTATTTTAAAAAATAATAATACAGGATCTAATTTTAAGGACACTGAAGGAAAATGAACTACTTCTTGAGTATAGCTCTTTCCGACAAATAACTTGACGGAGGCAGTCAATACACTTGGATCTGATTTCAGTTACCTGGAGTTATTCCATTAGATTTAATCTGGTATAACAGAGCAGAATATGAGCTGTCTTACGAATGGTTTAGAGGTGCAAATGTTTGTGTCAAAGGGGGTTTTCGAATGAGCAAGGCGCTGTGGTTGGTGTCTGTGGCCGCTGAGTGGCACCGGCACTACCGCAGAGCACCCATGCAGATGGAGTGCATGGGGAGCAATTCTAATGGGTGGCTCCCAGCGTGGCTACCCAAGCCACGGAAGCTGTCACCATGCACTCCCCCTGCCATAGACCATGGGGGAGGGGGAAGAACATTGGGCTGGCCTTTGCAGTTAACATTTTCTAAGCATGAGCGCTGGGGAACCTGGGCTCCCTAGTGCTCCCAGCCAGTACTTCTGACTTGCAAAAGCCGCATTCCTGACCCATAGTGCCTATGAGCAGAGGACCTGTCTGCTGGTGTGGCTGGCTGATGCCATTCATACAGACAGGGGCTCCATATCACCTGTTGCCATGCATCCATTTGGCCTACCCCACACAGAGCACTCCGGATTTCTTGGCAGTGCTCCACAAGTGGCCATGAGTAGGCGGTGTGTGGCTCATGGGAGCATGTATCCTGCCACTCCACGTTGGCCACTTGCCCATGTTACCGGCACTGGCAATTCTCCCAGCAGGGAATCTCCTGGCTTGGAAACTTACGCTGAACTCCACACGTGGGCGCGAGTCATCAGTCGCGCCCAGCGGGTTTTTTTCCTCTGAATGTCAGGGCTTGATTTTCAACTGTGACATTCAGAGGAAAAAAGACTGTATGCAGCTGATGACACTTTCAGCCCTGCGCCCACATGCGGAATTCGGTGTAAGTTTCCCGGACGGGAGATTTCCTGGCAGGAGAATTGCTGGCCCCAGTTGTGTGGGCAAGTAGCCTTCAGATGGGCAGTTGGATCCGTGGCTTTTGGGTGGCAATGTGGGGTAACATCTCATTTAAAAACACCCAATGTTTAAACCCAATGAATTCTGTGTATTGTGTACACTTGGAGTTCTGTGCATGCCCGCAAAGTTCACATGTGATTTCATTCTTTGGTATTTGCTATTTGGCATCTGGTATTCAGCAGTGATTCAGCATTGCGTAATGCTTTAATTCGGTTTGCCTGTGTCCTGTAACATGGTGTCTCTTGTCACTTGATTAGATCAAAACCAGACAAGCCAAAGAAATAAATAAGTGAACAAATATTTTGATTGTTAGCTGAGTCAATAGCAAAAACCTGAAGTCAAAGTAACTAAACTAGTTTAAGCTGAATTTGGTGAAGACCAAGTTACCTGACTCAAACTGAGGTAAACTTTAAACCAGTTTTGAGTGCACATGCTTAGATGTTGTGTCCAAGGGCACTGGAAGAATTATGTTCAGATGGGCAGCAGGGGTGGGAGAACCGCTTTGCCCTGCCCCACCCGGCCACCCCTGTCCTTTTCTGACATGACCACACTACTTTCTGCATGTTGTGATGTCATGATACTTGGAAAGGGGGCGGGGTCACATTAGAAAGGGGCCAGGTGAAGGGGGACCCCTTCCTTTCTGACATAACTCTGTTCCCTTTTCGAAGCATCGTAGTGTTGCTTTTCCTGGAAGGGGTGGGGCCAGGTGGGGGCCAGGGGTTGCTATCAGACCCCCTTCCCTCCTGCCCATGGGTGTAATCAGGGTTTCGAGTGAGTGGGAATGCCCTGTTCCCTGACACCACACAACTTAGGTAGTCGCTCCATACAAATTTGAAAAGTGGAAGAAATATTTTTGACTGCTTGCTTTTGAATGTGTTCTGTAACAAAAAGATACTCTTTACATGTAATAGGGTTAGACATTACAGGCATTAAAATGTGTGTGAAATGAGGGCAGGGAGGAATACATGATTCAAATGAAATGAATGGGAGATGTGGGATTTGGAGTCAGCGAAGCCTAGTGGATAAAATGCTGGACTTGGACCTAGGAGTCTAAAGGTTCAAATTTTGTCTAAGCCATGGACTCATTGGGTGGCCTTGAGCAAGTCACTATCTTTGAACCTCACTTTGTCATCTGAAAAATGGGAGTAATCATGACCTACCTGTATTGGGTTGCCTGGTCATCCCACTGTTCCCCACCGGATCCTTACCTCAAATAACCACTCATGCACTGGCTTCCTCACCACAGCTTTTTTTATTGTAGCAGTACCATGTTCACACAGCCCAGGGTCAGTCATGCAATGCAAATGTTCTTACCTGGTTCCCCATCATTTGTCCTAGGCAAACGTCTCAGGCTCCTAGCTATGCAGGACCATTGGTCTGGTTCTCTGCCAGCCAGCCTGTCTGTCTACCTTCGGGAAGCCTTTCTTACAGCAGGACCATTCTCATCAGGACCTAGGTCAGCTCCCTGCCCTGACTGAGCGCCTGCATTGTTCAGCAGCCTTTCACAGACTACCTGGATTCTTGTATGCGGGAGGCTCTTACAGCCCATAAAGAGGGTGGGTCAGAATGTGTCCTCAAAGGGCCAGCACCTGCTCCAGCACACTACCTCACTATTGTGACAGTGAGCGAGACAAGGATTGTAAAGCACTTTGAACACTGAAAGTTACATGATTAATAACAACATTCATTTCTGGAAGCTGTACTAGTGTGACAAACTCTTGTAAGAGTGGGTGGGTGAGTTTTAAAATGGCTAAAAAAGCATAGCACAGTTTATAGAGAACCTCTGGTCCCAGTATCATTGCTATGTTACCACATTGCTCTTCGGAAAATTAATGACCAATTAAAAATGACTCCATCATCTATCAATTTCATCAGTAAGGGAAGGAAAAGCTGAAGAACTCCAGTTCTTTGGAGCCCCATGCTTGTTTCCTCCAAGGGAAACTGGAGCAACCCTGCAGGAGCCTGGCCGGATGATACATCCTCTCTTGAAGAAGCTTTTTGCACTCTTAGGGTATGTTTAGACAAGCACCTCCACACCCATTACCCCACCCACTATACATGTTGCAGGGTTGCAGTGTTGCCCTATGGGTGCCCTGTAACATGTATAGTGGGTGGGAGGTGGGTGAGAGTGTTTTTTTAGACAAGCGCCTCCCCACCCATCACGCATGTTGCAGGACTGCGTCGGGCACCAATGCGGCCCTGCAACATGCATGATGGGTAGGTAATGGGGGAGGGGGGAGGTGCTTTCCTAAAACCACCATTTGGCTATGATCCACAAGTCACATACTCCAGAGTGGCCCTCTTGAGGGGGACTATTCCAGAGTAGGCGGTTTATGACTGCCACCCCAGCATTTCATCTAGATTTCCCCAGACTGGCTGTCCTCACATAGGGTAATGCCACACGCAACCCATTAACCCACATTGGGCAGCCTTACTCCACATTAGCCTGCGATGCAGCTGACTGCCAGGCTGGCACCGCCAGATGTTATCCCACTTCCATTCCGGGGTGGGCAGCAGGCTGCTATGTGACGCGTCTGCCGGGGAAGGACAGTGATGCATTGTGGGCTACTGTTGCCCCACGTGTGCCGATGTGGGGTAACAGGCTGCCTCTCCTCCGGCTGGTCCCATGCAGCCCTGCTGTGAGGCAAGGGCTGCTGATTGGGCCTGGAGAAGTGTGTGCACTCTCCCCACCCACCAAACAACTGATCAGGAAGGGAGGGGCCTGGAGGAGCGTGCACTCTCCTCCCTCCTCCCAACCAGCTGTTTAGCGGGTAGAGAGAGTGTGCTCTCTCCTCCAGGCCCTCCTCCCCGACCAGCTGTTAATCAGCATGTGCTCCTCTGGACCCCCCCCCCCCGATCAGCTGTCTGGAGGTTGGGGAGAGCACCTGCACTTCTCCGCCTCCCCAGCCCCATCAGCTGTCTAATGGCAGCGGGACTGATCCTGCAACAGGAGTCCGGTCCAGCCATGTGTGGCTAGCTCCTTGGCTGGATCCATGGAATGGAGGGACTAGTGATGTTTGTGGGGTGGAGGGGAGGCTGCTTGTTTGGACTGCCCTCCCTGACATTCCAAAGTGTGGTGGCTGTGTTTACCCTCCCTGGGGTGTGCAGGGGATTCCACCAGCCCTTTCTTGTGTGGCTTTCCCCATAGACACATCCCCGCAGATAAATTACATTATATTAGATCTTCATTGTTTAAAGAGAGAGATTGTAATTTAAGGCCTCTTCCAATGATTTGGCTAAAAGTTTAGCCCGTGGAAACACTATTCCTTCAGAGTTCAGCCATTAATCCAGTTAAGCATAATTAAAGCGTTTGCACAAGGTTTGAACTCATTTCTCTGTTTACAGAACAGATGGAATAAATATCCCTGTGAGAGGCAGAGAATTCATTACAGCAACTGGTTTAGGCCCCTGTATTTCTAAGCTGCCTTGAGAAAGGGAAATTACTTTGGTATCCTAACACAAATCTATTCCTTCAGTAAGCTCTTAGTGCAAAAACACCGTAGAAATAATGTCAACAACCTCATGATGAGTAATCAACAGACTAATATATATCCAACTGCACATAATAAGCCTTTAAGGGCCCTTTAAGCACAAGAATTGGTATTGCTAGGAAATCCCACAATTAAGCCTGAAGCTTTCCACATACATGGAATATTTTACTTCTTGGGTTTATCTTTTCTACCAATATCTTTCATACACTTTTATATCTACTGCATTTCATCTTCTGTACTATGTCAGGGTCCCCTTATTGGACTCTTTTTCAGTTTTCATACCTTCTTCTTGTCTTTATACATTGCTGAATGCCGTGCTTTCTTTACCTTTAAATGTTTTTTAAAGAGTGCAGGATCCAGTACTGGAACCTTGAACCTGGGTGAAAACAAATGTGATGGCTCTTGCTGCCGCCATGGACTTACATGGGTGGTGGTGGGAGCTGTTAGTCTGGCTGGGAATTGGCCCGGGCGCCAAAAAAATGTGACGGTGACCGAGCCGGGGAGGGGAGACACATGGATACATGTCCACCCACCCCAACCCCCATGTTGCATCTTGTGTGCAGCGGCCTGCCCCCACGGCCATGGCGAACCCCCCTGCCACTTTCAGATGTGAAAGCCTGCTTTACTCCAGGTCTGGCGGCCAGATTTCAACCATGGTGGGGGCTGTGACGTGGAGATTTCTCAGAGTCACAGCCTGGGCTAGCTGTCATGGCTGGGATCTATCCCATGCCAACACCTTGGGTGAGGGCGACAATCTGTCTAAATCTCAGCCAAATGTGACTGTAGCCCCCGTGCCAAAGTGGGTAGTACCATGGCAAAGCAAGTCGCCATCATCTCTCAAAACAACCACTATCTGCTCACCCACAGTAATCTAGCAAGAGTATACTTGTGTTAATCCCAAATATAAGCAATGGAGAGAAAATAGTTCGAATGATATCTTTAATTGGACCAACATCTCTTGGTGAGACTATGCAGTCTTCCAGGCTGCACAGGCCTTTCCTTGTGCTTTTAAAAGTCAGAACTACAGTAGTTAAAACACGGGCAGAGTGTGAGGAACTGCAACAGGATCTTACAACACTGGGTATCTGGGCATCTAAATGGCAAATGAGATTTAAAGTGGACAAGTGCAAAGTGATGCACGCAGGGAAAAATAATCCAAACAATGAGTACACAATGCTGGGTACTAAGCTAGGAGTTACCACTCAGGAAAAGGATCTGGGGATGGTTGTGGACAATACAGTGAAATCCACAGCGCAGTGCGCAGCAGTCAAAAAAGCAAACAGAATGTTAGGAATTATTTGGAAGGGGATAGAGAATAAAACTGAGGATGTCATAATGCCTCTATACAAATCAATGGTGCGACCGCACCTCAAATATTGTGTGCAGTTCTGGTCACTCCATCTCAAAAAAGACATAGCTGAACTAGAAAAGGTACAGAGAAGGGCAACAAAAATGATCAAGGGCATGGAAGGGTTCCTGTATGAGGAGAGGCTTGGTAGGTTGGGGCTCTTCAGCTTGGGGAAGAGACGACTGAGAGGAGATATGATAGAGGTCTATAAAATCATGAGTGGTGTGGAACTGATAAACAAGGAACAATTATTTACCCTCTCAGCTAGTACTAGAACTAGGGGACACTCCATGAAACTCATGGGTGGCAAGTTTAAAACAAATAAAAGAAAATATTTTTTCACTCAGCGTATAATTGGGTTGTGGAATCTACAGCCAGAGGCTGTGGTAAGGGCCAGTACTATAACTGAGTTTAAAAGAGATTTGGACAAGTTTCTGGAAGATAGGTCCATTAGCAGCTATTAGCCAGACAGGATCGGGGAACATGATGGGAGCTGGGGGAAAACAACAGGGAATGGATCCCCCATTGTGACCTGTTGGGTGCTTCTCCCAAGCTACCGTGATTGGCTGCTGTCAGAGACAGGATGCTGGGCTAGATGGACCATTGATCTGACCCGGTATGGCACTTCTTATGTACTTATTGACTGAGCAAGTGCAGGCCAGGTAAATATATGAAGGTGGTAGGAATGTGCCTTTCATTTTCATTATTAAAATAATGAAAATAAATGAGCCTTCTTTCATTTTTGTTATTCAGTAACGAAAATGAAAGAAGATAATGATAATAATGTCAGACTTTCTCTTTCATTATTATTGCTGGGAAGGACTACAGGCAGGCTTGTAAAGTTGGAACCATTTATTCAATCTTTCTGAAAATTGGCAGGGATACTACCTTGGGTGAGGGGTGCAATGTTTCCAAATCTCATCCAAACTAGGTGGAAGACAAAGAAGATACAGACAGCAATGGGTACACAACCTTTGTTTAAATTGCAAAACCTACATTGTTTATTCAATAGGGACCCTCTCTCGAGTCTTTCTGAAATTTGGTAGGTAAGGGGCACAATCTGTCCACATCTCATCCAGATTGGATGGAAGACAAAGAAGTTAGAACAATGGGCATTTTTAGACACGTTAAAGTTCCAGATGTTTCAGACTTCTGGATTTACAAGTCCACAAGTAAGTTCCGGATTCATTTTTCACACACACACACTGCCCTGAGGCAGTTCCTGGATGCACACACACACTGCCCTGAGGCAGCCTAAAGTAGGTGCAGCTGTAAACGTGACAGGCTGCCATGGAAACCAAGTGACCACAGCTGCCTGGAGCAAAGCAGTTTACTACGAGAACCTTTTACACACAAACGTTCTGGGAGAAGTTTCACGCAGAGGTTCAAAGATCTGGATGTTTAAGATCTGGATGAGTGATTTAGACACACAGAAAATTTTGGATGTTACAGCAAACATCCAGGAGAAATGTGTGTCTAAAACCACCCTCTACTCTAGAAAGTGATTGCTTTGGGAGGAGCACTTTGGAAAAAGTCATTTGCATTTCAAACATTTAAATACAATGAGGGGGAACCAACAAGTAACATATCTTAGGAAGGGCCCCGCATGGTCCAAAACTTGCCTCCGTCTGCTTATCCAAAGCAGAGTCCAGCAACTAGAAAAGGAAACTGAATTTCTGACGCTATTCCACTAAAGTTAAGGTTCAATCCACATTACAAAGTGTGTCCCAAAGGGTTAGGAGTCCATGGGGTTGTGTCCAGGCTTCCTGATGTTGCTGAGTTTGCAGTCTTGATCATCCCCCTAAGACAGAAGTCAGTGTCCAGTATTGACCCTCAGAGCCATCCAGTCCCCCCCAATTTTTAAACAATAAGTAGAAGATTAAATTCAGCACAACTGCAGTTAGGGAATTAAAAGACGCAACTGGCTGTCAGTTTTAATTTCTTTAAATGACTGCTACTTTTCCGTAAACATCTGCTTGTAAATTGGTTGTATTTTAGAACAGATTTTTGGACTCAAGTCTATTTTCTTCCCATGTTTCTAGCTGGTATTAGCAAATCTGTGCAACTTGATGAAAGCTCCAGGAATCAAGGCAAAAAGAAGCATCTCCTCATCTCTCCTAGGACTTGGCATCATAACTGGGCACGAGTGCTGTCAGGGCCAGTCAAGGCAATGGCCCTGTCCCCCATGGTCGGAGGGGGTCCCACAGGAAGGCCAGTCCTGGTACATAAATAGCCAGTCCTCAGTAAATCACTGGGTGAAAACAGACATGACACTAACCACCCTTGGTGATTATTTATGCATGTTGCAGGGCTATATTGGTGCCCTATGCAGCCCTGAAACATGCATAAATGACCACCAAGGGTGGTTAAAGGGTGGTTAACGTCATGTCTGTTTTCACCCATACATCCTTGAATCCCACTCCTGCCAGAGGAATGTGTGTAAAAAGGAAAGAGAGAGTTTGTGTGTGTGTGCACACATGTGAAAGCCTGTGTGTGAATGTGTGTGTGTGTGTGTGAAACCCTATGTCACTTCTTTTTTTTTATAAGCAGACTTCATACTACCAATTGCTAAGGGGGTGAGTCTATGGGGTGGGGGTGGGGTGGGATGGGGACAGACCATGGAGGCCCCATACTGTATTTTTGCCCTGGGTCCCACAGATTCCAAGGTGGGTGCCATAAGGTACAGAGCCCCCAGCTTGAAAGGATCTCCAAAACCCATTCGCCAGCTCCAGAATGAGCCATGTGAATCCTATGGCCCCACCCAGGGCACAAGTGTTCAGGGGTGCAAATGAAGAGAGCATGAGTACACAAACATGCCAAAATACAAATGCATTATTTGCAAGTTTGTGAAAATTTAGGTAGCAGTCTTTCTAAATTAGCCAAGTAAATGCTCATGTGCCAATAATATGTAGCACGTTCATGTAAAGCACTGATATTTTGACATGCAATAAAAGTTTGGATTGGTCCAAGTGAGGAACAAGAATTCCCACATAGGCAGGCTTGCATCCCCCTGAGCCCCACCAGCTCTCAGGCCCCCTGATATCACGAGACGCTGCACCAATGCACGGAGTTTTTATTCCCAGCCCTGAAAATTCTACAGCTAGTTTTCACTAAGAGCACTTTTACACGAGCGGGTCGCATGATATTTCAAAATACCGCAAGGCAGGATTAGACGAGACAGAAATTCGGGATCACATGCGTTGAAGGCGGTTCCACATTGTTTGCTGACTGTGAATTAAATACCTCATTATCAAGGCATTTAATTTGTGGTCTGAAAACAATGCGTGACCGCCTTCAACGCGCATGATCCTGAACTTCTGTCTCGTCTAAACCCACCTTGCCGGATTTTGAAATATCACGTGAATGGGTTGCGCCATGGCAACCCGCTCATGTAAAAGCGCCTCTAGCCATCATTCATGAGAAGGAGGAGAAGGCTTTGGTAATCTGAGAGTGGGTGCATCTCCTAGACAGTGCACTATCTGAAATAATTCTGAAGTTTACTTGCCTCTTCTATTGAGATTTATCAAATATGTCAATCAAACCACAAGTGGGAGATAGATGAATAATGGAGAGAAGGCAACATCCTGTAGTCTGTGCAGTCTAAAATGCTTCCCATGCAGCTGCTGGGTAACCTCTTTATTTATCTGTTTAAATCCGTATGTCAGCTCACCATAGGGATCCCAGGGAATTTTAAGCTCCTCCTGTTAATAAATTATGAGTGATGGCATGATTACTGTGTACTCATTAGCACCATAGGAGCTCTCACTGAAGTAGCCCCCATTCCCAGGTTGCAAACACTGCAGATGGTCATTAGTTCTCCCTGTCTGCCTCATCAGACTGGCGTCTAAAAGAACAGTGGCTAAACTGCTACGAAAGGAGCTTTGTGAGGCTGCTTTGTATTTCTGATGCTTCACTACAGTGTGCCACGCTAAGCAAGTCTGCCTACACAGTGCTGGGTATGCGGAAGACAAAGTGTCGTGAGCCAGGAAACTATGTAAAAAATGATGTGACATGATAACATGCCAGCAAAGTAAAGATATTAGAAAATGGGCTCTGCAAACCATAGGAAGAAAATTGCCCGTCACAACTGCTCTGGTTCATATTTTCACATTTCATTATTTCAGCTGGAAAGGCAAGGAGATGAGCAGGAGATTGGGAGCAGGTTTCAATGAAGTGCTGCACTGTTGCACTGTGTCAGGATCACATCCACGGGTCATGCTGATACTAGGAAGGAGCAGCCCCTTCAGAGTTTTACAGGAACTGCCACTACCGTCCCATTGTGGGGATCACTAGAATAACATTCTGGAAGGATGAGGAAATTGCCAGTTCTCCATCCTGAACAAAGCATCCTGTTTCTTGTTTTTGCTAGATGTTTATTATAAATGCTGCTGACATCTGCTTTAAACATGGCCAGTGTAGTGGGTGACCCCTAATTACATGCAGGATTAGGCCCGTGGAGGGGCCAGGTGAATACTTGCAGGAAGCAAGCCTCTAGGAAGACAGTCAAAGAGCTGCAAGTGCTGATTCCTTTAAGGGAGACAAAAGCAAATCAATCAATCAATTAGTGGGGAATGGCTGATTGGCTCCAGCTAGGTGTGGCAGGAAACTGCAAGGCAGCTGGGATAAGTCTGAGTATAAAAAACTGAGGTACGGCTCTCAGAGGGCTAGACCACAAGGGAAAAGGCTTACAACTGCAAGGGCTGTGGTCAGAGTTGGTGGGGGCCTTGTGTCACCACAGCTGGCTGGCCTGAGCTAGAGGCCAAGAGAGAGACCAGAGTGCTAGAAGCACCAAGAAGCTTAGTGGAGAAGCTGAATCAAATGTTGGGAACTCAGGGAGGGGTTTGCCTCGTATGACTTGTATATTGTTGGGATAGACTGCTGCAAATAAAAGAGAATCTGAATGGGAAGTATGGTGTTTGCGGCTCTGATCCTGAAGCAATTTACCAAGACCAACCCAACTGTTACAGCCACCTATACAATGAAGTGACATGACAGAGCTAAAATGGTGTCCTTCAAGAAATCCTTTCCCTGGAGAGCAGGGACTGTGGTTAAAGTTATTCAGCTAATCAGTAGTTGACTGCCTGGCTGCATGTTTATATGCAGCCCCTGGGGGAGGTCGTGAGGGGGTTCGGGGTGCGTTGTCACCAATATGCTGATGATACTCAGCTGTACCTCTCTTTTTCAGCGGACCCAGACC
>QEPC01014615.1:3037752-3079904 GCA_003113815.1 Sphenodon punctatus
AGATGTGTCGCCCCGAGCTGTGTTCAGGAGGGGCGGGGTAAAAATTTAATAAATAAATAAATAAATATTTGAAAGAAATATTAGGGACAGACCCTCGGCGTGTATAAACCAGAGTAGTTGCCTTGACTACATTTGACATCAGCTGGCAATTTGACCGCAGACTGAGGGTTAAACACCTGCAATTAATATGCATCACAAGCAACTGATCTTAAATTAAAGCAAATGTTTGAAAGAAACAAAGTGATCTCTAGAGTCCAGGATTAGCCTCAAACTTCCCTGCTGTGGAAAAAAGGAGACTCTCTGTTTAACTTACAGTTTTGCCAACAGGTCTGTGGCAATTACTTTCCAAGAGATGAAAAGTTTTTTATAAGATAATAATATAAATTCCTAGCATTGCTTTGAAATTACATGTAGTTCCATGGCACAATTTAGTTCTAAGCGATTATATAATTACATTTGTGAATGTAATCCTGTGGGGTATTATTCTAATTATAGACTACAATCCTTCTTAGCAGCTTTCAGAGAAATAATTTGCGTAATGAAATGAAGGTTTCCATCTGCATGAAAGAAATGTTTCTTTCGGTAAATGACAGGAACTCCTTCATGGTGTTCTGACCACCATCCATTTTGCGGTCTACTTTGGGGTGGAGAGTTAAGACCCTGATGGTGAAGTCTAAGGTATCCACTTGTTCTGCTCATTCCAAAGGAGCATATAAACCATGATGTAAAAAGACATAACAGTACAAACTGTGAAATCCCTAGATAAAGCAACAGAGTGGCCTTTGTCACATGCTTCTGAGCAAATTCCACCTTGCATGGCTACTGGCATTCTGTTGGTCTTCCACATTTCCACTGCCCCTGAGAAACATATGTGGCAGGTTCACTGATTTGCCTTGGCCCCATTCATCCTGTGTTCCACTCGCAGAGGGCATTTTCACACTCTCCACTCACTACCCACCACTATATATGTTACAGGACACCCATAGGGCAACCCTGAGGCATGTATAATGGGTGGGTAGTGGGTGGAGAGTGACTTGTGTGAAAATATCCAAAGTATCTTTGAACAATTCTTGCTATGTAAACAACAGCCTTTTAAAGTTACCTGTATGCTGGATACATACAGAAGGCATCTAGATGTGTCCATACATTTTGTGGCTTCCTTTGCTCCACTGTTTTAGGTAGTGATGCCTTTGAGGTCCAGATGGTGCCAATAGACATTGCCACGTACAAGGAGGCATACGGCACAAGTGCTTATATGGATGGGATTAGAGTAGCTAGAAATGAAAATGTCCTATTAGACTGCCCAGTTCATCCTCCTACAGACCCCTGAAAAGGTGTCATTTAGCAGATTGCATCCTTCATCTAAAGAACGTAAAAGTGCCATACTGCGTCAGACCAATGATCCCTCGAGCCCAGCATCCTGTCCCCAACAGTGGCCACTCTCAGTCATTTTGGAGGAGTACCCAACCGTTCACAATGGAACGATCCATTCCCTGCAGTTCACTCCCAACTCCTGACAGTTGGCAGTTGCATCACCCGACCTACTTGATGAATTGGTATTTATTATTAAATATTTATTTATTAAAAGCATTTAGTATCCCACCCCTCCTGCCACAGGCAGCTCGGGGAGGCTTACAACAATAAACATTGACAATTAAAATCATAAAATTATGGGCCTATCCTCCAAGAACTTATCCAGCTATGCTACTGACCTTCGCATCACCCTCTAGCAATAAGTTCCACATAAAAGCATCAGAGGCCCCCTAGCAGGTCATGAAGATAAAATCTCCTACATGGCTATGCCGAGTGCCCAGAAAAATATTGAGCCCAAGAAAAAGTGTATGGACAATCTGAAAAGAGAGACAGTGTTATGGGCACTGATGTAGTCAGGGACCCATGTTCATGGCATTTTCCTCATTGTTGCCATTGGGAAAACTCAGTGAACACTGGTCTTTGGATATAGGGTAATTTCAGACATGGCGGGTCAAATGGCCCGCCACGCTCAATCCTGGACTGGGATCTCTCTCAGATCCCAGTCTGTGATGAAGCCGGTCGGCCTTTAGACGTGCCGGCTCCATCACGCTGGGGAATCCTGGAGGGGGTAGGGCTGCCCCACACTCCCTCGGCCACCTGCCCTTGGGGAGACGGGTGGGGCCATGATCTGGGATGGGCCAAAGGTAACAGATGTTACTTTTGGCCCATCCCGGATCATGGCCAATCTAACCACGGTTCTGGACCTGAGGCCAGTCTCAGGTCCAGAATCATGGTTACCTTTGACCCCCACCAGAGATTCACTGTGGTGAACATCTGGTGGGGGTCAATCATGTTCACAGACTCGTTGCCACCACAAGGGTTTCACTGTGATCCACTGTGGTGAACGATGATTTCGTAACGTCTGAAATTACCCATAGTTAACCAAAAGAGCATGAGTGTATGTAGGGGTCAGGTTTCCATTCCAATGGTGCTCTTCTTGCTCTCTAATGCCAAGAGTTAAACAGCTTCTGAACTGGATTAATTTCCACAACAAATTCTATATAGATATTACTCATGTATATAAATAACAATTTTATTTTAAACCCTCTCCCCCCCACTGAACCTACTTTTGTAACTACTACCTGTGTTGTGCATAGAGGTGGCATTTGAAATAAGCATCACAATGAAAGCAAATGATTATTATTTTTGACAACAAAATGTCATTTTTGAATGACAAACTTTATAGAGGTTATACTTTTCGCCATAAGATTTTTATGCACCGATAGATATGACTTTAATCATGGCAAGTCACATAAGAAAATATCTGTACTAGCAGCAGGTTGGCAGGCAGCCCATTACTAGTAGTACAGTACATGTTCAATCTTTTAGAGGAATAATATCACTATGTATTTTTAAAAAACTGATGCTACATAAAGAAGTTTTGTACATATGTACACTTTTTTTATAATACACATCTCTCCTTCCTCTCTGTCAGTCTACACATACATATAAGAACAATCATACTGGGTCAGATCAATGGTCCATCTGGCAGTGACCCAGTGTGCTGTGTCTAACAGTGTCCATATTCTCTTGCTTCAGAAAAGTGCACCACAGATTATAAGGGAGTGATTCATTTCCTGCCAATGGTGGCATTCCCTAGCTCTACAGATGCTCCATGCACGCATGCGAGTGTGTAGTTTCTGCAGGGCACAATCTGCCTGCAATAGAGAACTGTGCAGTTTGCACATGGTTGTACGCGGGATCCACGGGGCTTGGGATTGGCCAGTCAGAGGTCTCATCCCCTGACCAACTTGACTAACAGCCATTTATGGACACCCATGTTAATCTTCTTTGAAATTATCCAGTCCTTTTATACACATTGTATGGGTGCAGTCACATGAGACTCTGTGGGCAGGCTACCATGCCTTGGAATGCCTTAACCCTCTCTGGGAAGCCGGGCCACACGATGCAGTGCATTGTGTGACTGGCAGCCTTGCCCAGGGTGGCAGCTGGCTGCTACAAGATGTGTCTTGGAAAAGTCAGCGGATGTGTTGTATAGCAGCTTCTGCCCAAGGCAGGGTAACTCATATGACTGGGCTGCATCTGCCCTGCCAAGCGACATACTCCACTGTGGGTCTTTGAATGGCAGGTATTGTTGCCCATTGTGCACGGTCACATCATGGCCGAGGGTGGGATCTTCCTTGGGTTGGAAGAGGGATGCGGGGCAGGGCCAGGCACCTGCTCATGTGGCCAGCACCACAGCCCGCCATGGCGGGAGCTCTGACAGTGGCCCACCATCTGTCCAGCTCCCTGTGCATGCCTCAAGTGTGGCGGCAGCGGTTGCCCACCACAGGGCCACACAGGGATTGGGCCCTCTGCAGCCCATGCAGCTGCACCCATAATACATGCACGCATGAGCACGTGCATGCACACACACACACACACACACACTCCCCCACCTTCATAAAGATAACTCACATATTCATTCCCAAAAAACGAATATCTGTATTTGTCTTTGCCGATACTGAGAAATTTGTTTTTGGTGTTTCAATCACTTCACGGTCACACTGGAAAGAGGGTGGAGCAATGGAGCCATCCCTCCCCTTTTTCTGATGTACCTCCACCCGTATGGAGCATTGTGACATCACAGAGCTTCATTGGGATAGAGCCACATTGGAAAAAAGGCAGAAAAGCTCCTATGTCCCCTCCCCCCAACACGGCTGTAGTCCCAGAAGTCTCCATTTCTCTGAGTTACCAGGGTTACCACTGGCTGACCCAGGAAAATCCAAGTTTCCCGTGGAGTGTGGGTCAAAATCAGAGTCTTTGGGTGAAAGCTGGAGAGGTGGCAATTCTAGGAGCGAGGTCTCTTTTTGTCCTATTTCTTTCTCACTTTTCTTTTGAAAACAAACCCAAGAACATTTTGGCCTGTGTGAATTTTGGCTCCTAAATAAAATATTCCCCTAGCTCTTTCCTGTTGCTACACTTCACAACACATATGTTTCCGGAAACATTGTTTTCAAATGAGATGTAATGCATTGTAAAAGTTCCTGTATTACACTGCCTAATTGCACTAGAAAACAGATTGCAGACCATCACGGAAACAACAGTTTCAAAGTGGGATATTATTACGAGCAAACACAATTACAGATGGCCAAATACAAATAATAGCAGACCTACTGTTTGCTTTCCAGTGTGCTACAGAAGAACACACTGTGTATACGTCTTGGTGATTCTCATTATCGTCCCCGATGAGCATTACTGTTCAGAAACTGGTAGAGTTGCCTTTATTTCCTACCGAGACAACAGGTTCTGGTGACTGCAAAACAATGCAACACAGTGAGCAAAATTATATCCTACATTGCTCTGACTGAGAAAATAATGTGTGTCTCACTGTATGGACAATGTGCATGTGAACGTGTGTGTGTGTGCATGCGTGTGTGAGAAAAGATAATAGCTTCATGCACCATGAATCAGTTATACTTAGGGAGGCTGGCCTATTTGCAGTGCTGGACTATTTTTTCCAGGAGATTTTTTAAAAGCACTACTTCTCAGAAGTCTTTGGTAGATGAAAAAAAAAAGTTCACAAAGTGGGTCAAAAAGGATGCCTCAGCACAAAGTAGAGAAAGAGGTCAGGGCATAGAGTTAAATGGTCAGAGAGTAACACTATAGCTAAACAAAAACCAGATTTATCATTGCTATATTGAGCCAAATTCAGGGATGATGGACTAGGGAAGAGTGAGAAGTGAATGCAAGTGCAAACTAAACTTACTGTGCTCTTTTTCACATGACACGCTGGTAGTGAGGTCAGAGGCACCGGAGTAACTTTGGGCTAAAATTTTCAGGGGTGCTGACCCACATAAGCTCCACCCCCACATCTTTAGAATTGTAGGGGGAGGAAATTTACAAGGAACAGCTATTATTACTTCCATGCTCTCAGGTGTTTGTAAAGCTGTTGTGAGTAAAATGTATGGTAACCACCACCATCTGCATCACCATAACTGGGGGTGATTATCACTTATACTGCATTCACACCTTATGGCAGCATGATGGTGGCACTCCTGCGAGGAGAAAACACAGTGGGGGAAGGAGGCAGAGGCTGTCACAGCATCCAGTCTGAATGGGTTTTTGTCACCACGATACTCGCGAATGACAGGGCTCAAAATCCAGCCCTGTCATTCGTGAGTATTGTCGCAGCAAAACCCCATTCGCACTGGAACTCGTGACGGCCTCAGCCCCCTTCCCCCTCCACGTCTTTTCCTTGTGGGAGTGTCGCTGCTGCGCCGCCGTAAGGTGTGAATGATCTCATGGGATTTGGGATTTTCTATCATTTCTCCAACTCCACCAGCTTCAGCCCCACAATGCACCAACACTTCCCATTTCCAGGTTCTCCTAGCAGCTTCATTTCCTTCTATAGCAGGATGAGCCAGAATATCTCAGCTGCACCTGCTCCAGAAGTCCTCTGGCCTGTATTGCCTGGTTTCCTGAAGCTCCATTAAAGGGCTTGGAGAAGCCCAGTGTGGGCTGCAGCCTGCTAGGGCTAACTGGATACGGGAGTGGATGGGGGTCAGTCAGGTAAGGCCGGAACCTAGCTAGAGGAAGGGGTTCACCAGAGGAAGCTGGAAGGAGCTGACTTAAGGCTGGGGTCATATGCCTGTGCACAGGATCATAGCTACGATGCAGGAGTCAGTTGAGAATGGGCCATCAAGTCTAGGAAGTGGGGCTGCTGAAGTGACCTGGGCACTGCCAAGAAATTTTCAGAGTGGACAGGGCAAGGGAGTGTGTGGGGCCAACACTCTGCCCCATCTACTCTGAAAAATTTCTAGCAGTGCTCAGACCACTTGCAAAGGGCCTCCAACAAAACAGAAGTTTTCAGAGTGGGCAGGAATGGAGTGCTGGCCTCACCAACTCTTTAAACTTGCTTCCTATTCAGGTTGCTACTCACTACCAGTCAGACCAGCACCACCACCTTTGCAAGGGGAGGCTGAGGCTGGAGACCCCTTGGGAGAGCCACCGCTAAAGGAGTCCCCACCCACTTTCCCGTAAGGGGCTCGTAACTGAGGTATGAGCCTGAGCCCACCATAGCCTCTCTATGCCACTGCCTGGAAAATAATCCTTGGAAGAAGAGACATGCAGTATGACTATGGAATGTATTACGTTTTGGAGCTGTGAACTGCCTGGATGGAGCCCTGCAGTGAGCAGGGAAGAAACAGCTGCAAAGTAAAGCTGCTAGTTGAAAACTGTGAGTTTGGTGTTGCTTCAGGATAAACTAAGGCACAGACCCTGTGCAAAGGGAAAATGGAGAGGGAGCTTGTTACAACCTTTCTTCCTGGAAGCCATGTTGTTACTTGACATCGGGATAGCTTTGTTCATTCCCACAGACAGGTTATGTCAGAAGAGAATGAGAATTGTCAGCCATGCTGGTGAACCGTGCCTTCTTTGAATGTTTATTTATGGGTTAATTTATTAATTCATTAATTTAAATCTATATCAAGCCCTTCCCATAAGACTCAGGGCAGGTTACAACATAAAACCCCCCACAAAACCAGAAATATATAAGAACATACAAAAGCTCCTGCTCCCCCGCATCCCACTAACCTTGTCTCCATCCGCCAAGTGCTTGGTTGAAGTCATTTGGTCACAACAAACTCTACCAGCAAGCACTAAGTGCCATTTACCTGCAGGAACTCTAGGAGTTATATGTTAAAGAGGGTGGAAGAAGACACATCTACCTCTGCTGGATACTCTTCCTTCAGCATTGTTCTCTGTTCTCCACTTTTACTAGCATACTCATTTTTTCTAATTTACCCACATGCATCTCACATCACCTTAAAGCAAGGATATGTGGGAACCTTTTGCCCAAACGTCATGATAAATCTGGCCTGCTGAAGTGGGTTTTCGTTTGGCCACTTTTCAATTCCTGGATCTGGCTCATGGTTCTAGCTTCTGTCCCTGAGCCCTGAAGGAGTGTGCTCAGGAGGAGGCAATGGATAGGCAGGTGTACGCGTACGTTTAGAGGCTGGATCTGTGGGACAGTGCCAGCATCCGGACCCTCTCCTTTCTTCCTCTCCCCTGATTGTGCATTCCATTTCAGCACGCCTTCCCCACATTGCTTTACCACACCCATATCTTTATGCACTCCACACCCTGAAGCCCCTTCCCACACCCTGCAAATCTCTCCTCATCACCGTCTCAGATGATGCTTCTCTTTTGGCACTCTTGGGTTCAGCATGAATATGTAATATGGAGTATATCAGGGCAGAGTCCCTGTGGGCCAAGGGCCCTTTAAAAAGAACAGCTAGTGCCAGCTGGGTGCAGGTGCTAACTGGGCTTGTGGTACTCCAGCAGAAAAGAAACAGCGCCTAATTGGAGGGCAGCTGGGTCTGGGGCGTTGCAGCAGTCAGCCGAAGAGAAAAGCCTGAGCCAGGATTAGAGAAGGAGGCTAGGAGGGAGCCTGCAAGGAGGGCAACAGGGAAGAATGGTAAGTTCAGAGGGTGTTGCCTGAGCTGGGGGGTTCTATGTGTGCAGAGGGGTGTGCCTGCCCCACAGAACCAGACTATTGTATATCGGAAAGACTATAATATAATAAGTTGGAAAGAGATTTAATAATGTGAAGGGACTTGATGAATAAAAACACTTGAAGTTGATCCCTGGATTAAGGATTGTGACTGGGGCCCCAATCCTGCAAGGACTCCCTGTAGGCTAGGGCGTCCCTGCGACTCCCTCTCTTCATGTTCAGCCATATGTTCCTATCTGTCTCCCATGCTGGCCATATCATGATATAGCTCGATTCTGTGGTCCTGGCAAG
Source organism: Sphenodon punctatus (assembly GCA_003113815.1). Lineage (NCBI taxonomy): Eukaryota > Metazoa > Chordata > Lepidosauria > Sphenodontia > Sphenodontidae > Sphenodon > Sphenodon punctatus. The sequence goes on from QEPC01014615.1 coordinate 3,046,031, forward strand.
GTCCTCTGCAGTACAGGTTTCCACCAGGAGCTGATTGCCTGTATCTCACCACAGCCACAAATAGCCAGCTTTTTTTAGATAGCCTCACTGACACATGCTGTTCTTTGACCTACCAAACTTTGTTTGAAAGTGATTTCAACTCCTCCAGACTTTGGGGTGTTATAGGTGGTTGATACCTCTACATATTTTGGTGTGATACATGGGCTATTTTAAAATTGCCATTATGGCCCTCAAGCAAATAAATAAAATAATAATAAAAATAGGAATAATCATAATAATAAAAGATCCCCATCTGCCATACAGCTCATTGCTAATTTGGGCTATATATCACCTAATATGCCATAATTATTTGATCATTCTTTCGGGTTGAATCTGACAAAGTATTGAGCACTCTAGTTTGATCTATATGAAGCACTTCAGTGTGCATCAATAGGACTCCTTATGTGCTTGACGTTGAGCATATATTCTCGTTAAATCAGAGTATGGTGTTTAGCATTGTGTTGGATCAAACCATTAGTGTAATTGTTGCATGTGCTTTATGCTAGAGGCCCTATCCGAGATGCATGCATGTACTGTGTGCACGCCACATTCTACATGTGCACCAAGTACAGGACATTCATGTGCCATGAACATGGTACGCATAATACATGCATACCATTCCCATGGTGTGTGATTTGTGCTTGGTGCATGCACATTCTGTGCTGGTGTGCATACCTTGGATCAGCCCCATGAGCTAGAAAATAATATTAAGACAAGACACGGGGAACACCCCATGTGCATGTCTGAGTCTCAGAGACGCAGTCTGGTGCCTATTTTAGAACTCTAGTCAAACAGGTCAACTAGACAAGGGGAAGAGAACAGACCTGTCTTTTTTATGATGCTGCACTTTTACAATGATAGTGCTCTTAGAACCCAGTCAGTTTGAATTGTGTTCTGTACATCACATTATGTATGTAAATTAATTCCTATTAATCTTTATAATGTTAAGCTACTGCTAAAAATGTTCAGTTAAGAACTGCCTTTGTTCTTCCATCTCCCTAATTTCAATTCCCTTCAGTCTCCTCTCTCTGTGTATTAAAGTACTTTATTAATTCTGTAACATTAATCTGATCAGCACTAAACACACTAACGTTTCCTAACACCTAAAACTGGAAGCTTAGCTTTGGTGACACAGCCAACAAAAGGAAGAACAGGCGAAGCAAGTCTCCTTGTTTCTGTTCTACAACACAGTGAAGAGCCTTCTTCTAATTTTTGCCAAGAGAATAGACCACCTGTAGGTTCTTTTGAGAAGAAAATAAAGATAAACCGTGTACTAGCATGTGTACTTGGGGAGGAATGGGGTGCAAGCATATTCATATACTCATTAAATAATAGGGATGGGATTTTTGGTTTCAGCTGAAACCAAAAGTGCCTGAAAAAAGGCTGATTGCAGCATAGACTTAGTTTATGAACCTATGTCATGACTGTGTGGGCAGCAAAGAAGAGGTTATTTGCTGTGCTCATAGCGTCCGCGAAGTCGCTTCCAGCTGAGCTTTTCCAGGTGGTAAGAGAGGCTGGTCAGTCCAGCCTCCCTCTGCTTGGAACTGGAATTTTCCAGTGCTTGCTGAGACACTTTTGTTGGCTTTTTTGTAGATAAAATCACTCAAATTCACCATGACTTAGATGCCGTGCTTATTGCAGTACGGGAACCAGAGGTAATGGAAGCCCCATCTTGTCCTCTTTTATGGGATCAGTTTCAGTGGGTGTTGCTCGCTGATGCAGCGGTTGTTCTTAGGGCAGTTAGAGCCACCTGTTGTGAATTAGATCCATGCCCATCCTGGCTGGTTAAGGCCAGCTGGGAAATATTGGGGCCATTGCTGGCTGGGGTGGTCAACGCCTCCCTTAGGGAGGGCAGATTGCTGGACTGCCTCAAGGAGGCGGTGGTGCAGCCTCTGCTCAAGAAACCATCTTTGGATGTTGACTCCCTGAACAGCAATTGGCTTGTCTCTAACCTCTTTTTAGGGAAGGTTATTGAATGGGTGGTGGCTCATCAGCTTCAGGGCATCTGAACCATGCCAGTTTTCTGGATCCCTCACAGTCCAGCTTTCATCCGGGTTTTGGCACTGAAACTGCACTTGTGGCCTTGGTCGATGACCTTCGCTATGAGTTGGATCAGGGTCGATAGACCCTGTTGATCCTTTTAGATCTCTCGGCTGCATTCTATACCATTGACCACAAGATGTTGATGACTCACTTGTGGGACCCAGCTGGGGTGGGCGGGGCTGTTCTTGAATGGTTCCGTTCCTTCCTGGTTGGAAGAACTCAACATATAGTGTTGGGTAACTGTTCATCTCCTTCCTGGGACCTTACGTGTGGAGTCCTGCAAGGTTCTGTTCTGTCCCCTCTCCTGTTCAGCGTGTACATGCAGCCTCTGGGTGAGGTCATCAGAGGGTTTGGAGTGAGGTGTCATCAGTACAATGACACACCCAACTCTGCCTCTCATTTACAAATGTCTCAGGCCCAGCAGTCTTGTTGCTTACCTGGTGTTTGACAGCTGTGAGGAACTGAATGAGGGCTAGCCATCTGAAACTGAATCCTGATAAAAGACAGAGGTGATTCTGGTGGGAGGGGCTGAGGGAGTGGTCACACCCATCATTGATGAAGTCTGCCCTCCGTTGGTCCCTCAGATCCAAAGCTTCTTTACATATGGCTCCACATGGATGTTATGGATGTGAGAATAGAATGCAGTTCGGATGGTTGGACGTTCGGTCGTTTGGTTCAAAACCTGAGTTCAGGTTCAGTTGTTTGGTTTGGCAGAGTTTGGTTCAGCTGAATTTGACCAAACATTGAAAGATAGTGCTATCGATACTGATACCAATACCGAATTCGAAGATTTTTTTTTGGTATCGGTATCATTTGGCCCTGAAACAGCCCCTGGTCTCCACCCCTGGTGCCAGAAAGTCTGCTCCTCAGCTGCCTCCCTCTTCCAGTCATGTTTTCCCCATCCAAAGTCATGTTTTTCCCATCCCTGAACTCATCCGAATTCACCCAAACATGACCGAACTGTTCGGCCATTTTTGAGTTTGGTTAAGACATTTGGTTTGGATGGCTGAACAGACAGAGTTCTGTCTGAACTCTGAACATCTGAACCGGGTTTGCACATCCCTAATGGATGCCCAGGTGGCAGCTGTGGTGAAGGGAGCGTTTTGCCAGTTACATCTGGTGCAACAGCTTCTGCCATATATCTCTGACGCTGACCTGGCCAACATCATCCATGCTTTCATCACCTCAAGACTAGACTATTGCAGTGTGCTCTACGTGGGGCTACTCTTGGTGATGGTTCAGAGATTGCAGCTGGTGCAGAATGTGGTGGCCTGTCTCCTTACGAGGACAGGTTGTCGTGAGCACATTACACCCGTGCTGCATTCTTTGCACTGGCTGCCTATAGTCTTCTGGGCCCGATTCAAGGTGTTGTTTTTGACTTATGAAGCCCTAAATGGCCTGGATCCCACTTATCTGCAGGACCGCCTCATCCCCCGGGTCCTGGACCGGCCCCTGTGGTCGGCCGTGGGCACCTTCCTCAAAGTCCCCTGGGTTTCTCAAGTGGCGACGATGAGGGGGGCTTCTCAGTGGCTGCACTGTGGTTGTGGAGCTCCCTCCTGATGGAGGCCTACCGAGCCCCAGACCTTCCCTCTTTCCAAACACAGTGTAAGACCTGCTGTTTTGCCAGGCTTTCGGCAAGGGAGATGGGGAGGGGGATTTTTATCTCTACCTGGGATATATTTTATTTTGGTTTTACAATGCTATTTATTATATTATATTATATTATATTATATTATATTATATTATATTATATTATATAATAATAATTAATAATTAATCATTTATTATTATTATTATTTATTATTTATTACACGTTTTAACATGTTGTGAGCTGCCCCAAGCTGCTGTAGCAGGATGGAGTGGCCAAGAAATCTAGGGAAATAAAATAAATAATAAATAAATAAATTTTTGGATTAAACTGAACCACCCGTAAATAGACCTGCCATTTATGGGTTCTTCTGGTTTCATATTTTCCCCATTGAAGTCAATGGGAAGGGAAATCAAACTGTGATGTCCCCACCCCCAAGGTGCTATTTCCCACCATCCCCATGGCCCTGGCATGTTACTTACTGGCCTCAGAGGGTGGTGGCAGACCCCCTCGCTAGTGCACACTGCTGAGCTCCCTGCTCCACAGTGTGCATGTGCAAAATGGCCGCTGCCTTTAACCAAACTCTTCATCCCCATCCTCTGAGGCTGCTAAGTATCATGCTAGGGCCCTGGGGTGGTGGTGGTAGGAATGGTTGGGGTGGGGGTGGGGAGATAGGGCCCTGGGGGTGGGGAAAATATATTTTTTATGAATTTAATTATGAAACAATAAAAAACTGAAACCATAATTAAATCTGTAAAAAACAATAAATGAAAACAGAAATTGCCAAAACTGAAAATTGGCCTGGTCACTAACAATTACGGAGGTGAAAATGGAAGTAACCCTACTGTATGGGGCTGAATTGTGGGGCTTAGATCCCAGGGCCTATGAAATGGTGGAAAAAAACCTAAGTGTTTTTTTTGAGGAAACTATTGGGCGTACAGAAGTCTAACCCCCAGGCTCTAGTAAGGATAGAAACTGAAACTAGAAGCATGGCTATGAAAGCAAGAGCAAGAGTTTTTACCTATTGGCTAACATTAAGATCTCTCTCCCTGATACGCTTTCAAAAGCATATTTATTTGGAGATGGTAGGTCCTATGAGGGGGAAAGATACATGGGTGGATCAGGTAAAAAAGGGAATTGAAGAAATCAGTCTAGCGCAACTATTAGCAGGCCCTGACCTGATCCCCACCCCATCAGACAGAGAGCTTATTACCCAGAAACTCATTGACTGTTCTATACAGTCTGATAGGGCAAAAGTAGGTGCACAGAAACATCTCCTGATAAACAAATACAACCTCCCGCTTGAGTCGCTGGCCACCTATCTGAGGATTCCACAATACCAACTGCGTCATGCTATTACGATTATGTGCTTTTCACAGATGGAATCGGAGGTCCAAGAGGGTAGATGGCTAAAAAGGCCGATGGCACAAAGACTGTGTTTTGTGAAATGCTCAGAGTGGAGGATATAATCCACGTAATGTGGGAATGTCCCTGCTGTGAGAAAATAAGGGAGAAATGGTTGATTGATACCCTTGGAAGGAAGTAACAAGGGCTCTACTGTATATTGGAAAACAAAAGGTATTTTGTAAGACACTGATAAAAATACAGTATTAACCCTGGCAAAGTTTATCCATGCAGCCCAGGCCATAAGGTAAAAGAGGAAGCCCAAAGTAATGCGAAAGACCCTTGGGGTGTAGTGACAAAAGAGAAGTTCTCTCAAACAAAAGAATGCATGGGTATAGTAGATTCAGGTGTTGTTCTTTGGAACATCTATTAAATGATTGGAGTACAATAATAGTATGTGTAACAGTTTTAAGGTGTTTTCATTTGCATTTTTGTATATTTTATTTTTATAAATGTGACATGTACTCATTTCCTACAAATATGTATAAGGACTATGTAATACTTCTATTAAGTTTTTGGCTTAGGCCATAAATAAAAATTCAATTCAATTCAATTCAAATTGGCCTGGTGTCCCACCGCTATTAAATAATAAGAGCTCAGTGTGGCAGCTGAGAGAAACAAACAACACTATAAGCTCTCCCTGCCATTCCATTCAGCATATTATTGAATATCAGGCCTACAGTAAAGAGGATTATCTATGAACATTGATTACCCATACATTGTATGTCAGGAGATAGTACCAAGTTCTATGTGGGAACTAGGATTAACTTTGAAATAGATAGGATTAAAACAGAGAAATAACAAATGGAATTGTCATTTCCTCTACTAGACCATTCCATTTTAGTAGACCAAGAGTGTATTGCCAGGTCAGACAGTATAATAAAAAGGACATGAGGGATGTGGGGACAATGTGAACATTTGTACAACTGTTAGGAAGAGAAAACCTGTTTAAAGATCTATTTTCTTCTGACATACTTGACATGAAATAATTTGTTTACTAAGAGGTTTTAATCCTCAATTAAAGAGTTTACTGTTTGTTTTCACGTCACAATTCTATTTGCTAAAGCATTATAAAGTCTTCAACAACTCCCAAGTTTTTAAGGTCACAGTCAGATGAGAAATTCATATTTCTGGTAGTCAGGTAAAGCTGAAAAGCCACTGCATTTTAAGCACTTTCCCAGGAGCACAGCACGGAATGGACTACAACTATGAGCAAATTTCCCCCAAAATTCCAGCTGATCTTTTCTTCTTCCTATGTGATAGCTAGTTGCTTGCAACATAATGCTAGAGCTGGTTATATGCTGGAGAAAGAGTGTGAATTTTCATGAAGATCAAGATTTCAGTTGGATCCAGTTGAACTCAGGGCTTTACGTATTCATAAATTCTTGACGCATCTTCACATTAAATACTTTTAATATATCTCTTTGAGCCGTTAGTGACTGGTGTGACCAGATTCAAAATCTAAATGCTAACATATCACATTGGATGAATCGCAGAAAAAACCTATAACCTAGCAATAGCAAGCATACAACATTTATGGAATATATTTGAATATTTAATAGTTTTGTAACAATTTGGTGGATTCACAAGTGGTGAGTCACTGAAAGTCAAAAGAGGATTCACTGAGTTTTGTATCTGGTGAATGCTCTTTGAACAGCTCTGGTAAACACACACTATAAGATCTAGGTAAACCTTAATCCATCACACTACAAATTAGCAATTTTAGGGCAAATTTCCCTTGCTGACACACAGTGCTGATCTCTTAATCATAGGATCAAAATCTGTTCTCAAATGCATGCATACAGTTTCCATTAGAAAACAGACAGCTGCATGTTTGGAGCAGCCATGTTTACACACACACACACACACACACACACACACACACACACACACACACACACACACACACACACAGAGTGCATTTTACTGATTTTAGAAATAAAACACATGAATAAAGTTCAGCAAAGGAGTTAAGCCTAAAAGGGTGGAAAGGAGAAAAATGGCACTGACTGCAGTTTGTCTATGGTAGGCTCCATATTCAACAAATGTTGAAAATGAGATAAAGTCATATCTACTTTAAATGGTTTTACAAGTCTTTTTCTATCCCTCACTCCAGTCACCAGCAATCTTATCTGAGTTGAACCAGCTTATGTCCTCTTGAATCTTCTTTTTCATTTTTTTGGTTGATGGCAGAAATAGGGGTGTGCATGTTGTTTTCGTTATTACAATAACATTAACGAAAATTGTCATTTTCATTATCGTTATTGCAATAATGAAAAAACAATGAAAATAGAAACAAAAATGACATTTTGTTTTTGAAATAAAGAGAAAAATCTGAAAAACATATTCCTGTCTATAACATTTTTGTTTCTTATTCAACTGTGATAAGATTTGGGGTACTTGTACCCCCATTGGAGGGCATTATGAAATGATTTGATAAAGGAAACAAATTTTTAGAAGCAATTGAGTTTTGTAATCTTAATACAAAGTACATACACATTCATGGCTGAAACTTCTTTATTTCCATCCAATTTGCATTAACCCTGTAAATATCATGTCCCTCCACAAGCTTAACATGTCTGCCGATTCTCAGAACTATTGGAAAAAGGGTCCTGATGGTATAAGACATTAACTTGAAAATACATTTCTGGCTGTGACATTTGTATATTCCATCCTGGTTACAGGATATTTGGCAGGAATGTATCCCATATCTTCCCTGTCATATCTGCCCAACTACAGGACAATTTAATAAAGGGACCCAATTTTATAAGCAACTGAAGTTGTCCCCTGAAGTGAGAGAGGCTGTTGGAGGGAAGATGTGGAGCAACCCCGAAGACTGACAGACACATTAACTGGCCAATTACTGCATGCTTCCAGCTTTACAGGACCAATCTGTGGTGGCTTCGAGACGGGCATACGGGGTGGCCCTCAGGTGGGCACAGAAGGGACATAACTGGGATTTTGGGGTTAGCATTACAGAAATCATGAGACATAGTTTACACATCCAGGCTGGCCAATTATCATCACAATCACATCCTGCAGCACTGTGACAGAGGACATAAGAGAATCTCTAATGAATCTTTCCTAAACAGATGCTTCTGACTTCCCAGTAACAAGTGGGGGACAGATATTGGGATGGTCATAGCACAGAATGAGGACATTTGGTTGACATTTCTGCTGGCCAATTGGCATCACAAACCTATATTATACCACAGTGACATATAAGAAAATATCTGGCATAGGCTTGTTCTCTGAATATGCTTTTCAGGCATATAAAATGGAGACCCTTTATCACATCTTTCTTATGTTTGGCAGAGATGATAATGAAAGTATGATATACATCTCTGCCAAATTTCATGGACACTGGTTGGACTACAAAGATGTTACAGTCAGACATACAGTTATAAGTTAATTGCTTATCCCACCAGAACCCTTTATCAAATCCTTCTGAAAGTTGGCATAGATAGTAAATATGGAAAGGGGTATAAACTTGCCAAGTTTCATCTACATTAAATATGAGACAAAGAAGTTAATCTAAGAATGTATATGAAGATGTTTGCAAAATAAATTAATTCACCTGCTTCTAGCATTGAATTTTGTACACATACTGTCTTCCATTGGAGGTATAAGCACACCAAGTGTCAACCACATATAGTGACAAATAAAAAAGTTACAGCCAAATATGTGTTTTCCATTGAAACCAATGGAAAACAAAAACAAAAGCAAAAACAAAAACAACAATTTGATATTTATGAAAATGAAAAAACAAGCACAAAAAGACATGGGTCCCTGGTGCACACCTCTAGCAGAAATAATAGAAAATTACAGGCAGATGTCTATGCAAATCCAGATGAATGCAAGAGAAGATGAACAATAAATTGGTCATATAGCTTTAGTCTAATTCACATGCCTATATCATTCCCCTCGTTACGTGTTGAAACTTAACAAAAATAAGAAACATCCTACAGAACACACCATGTAGCAAAGAAATTTCTCTACTCAATAATTATAGTTAAAGTCCCATTTTTGTGTATGGCTATACTTCAAACCAAAACTCCATTGTTGGAGGACAATGAAGTATCCATTAATGCTTCAATTTTTAATGGCTAGGCAATTCCATCAGCTTTCATCAAGCATTGTCTACCATGTCAGACTTCATTAGTTCGGTGCATATTATGTGGAACTACTTGTTTTATAATGCTGTCACTCAGTTTGGTGAACTAGTGCTCAGTTTGGCAGGGCAGTGCTGTAGTCACTTTAGCAGAGAACTCCTTTTATCTCTTCCCTTCCCCCTACCCCATAATTAAAGGGGCGCAGCTTACCATTCTACCCAGTAGTATGTGAGCAGAGAAGCAGCCTAAGGGTTTGCCTGTACTTGGCTGGTTCTCCTCCTACCTTTCTGACTGCTCCTTCAATGTATCTCTTCCTAACTCCTCCCCCTCCTCCTCCCTTCCCCTCTTGGTCGGGGTTCCCCAAGGCTCTGTCCTTCATCATCATCATCATCATCATCAACTTTTATTTGTACCCCGCTCTCTCTCGCCTATGGCGACTCGAGGCGGCTGACAACAAAAGCAAAAAACATGTAAAGAACAATAACAATTACAATTCAACACAAACCACACAGTCTAAATAACCCCTCAATTGACATATCATAACATTTCATAACATAATTTCTAATTTTTAACCATTTTTTTTTTTTTTAAAAAGCTAAGTATTTGGGAAGCTGAAACTAACTGTCTTCATGCCCAGGTATTGTGCAGCTATAAAAACACCAAGGTGGTTATTGGCTCTGCACTAATTAGCATTATGGTAATGCTAATAATGATGATTAAGTTATCTTCAGCAGTCCCATGGGGAGGCTGCAATCAAGGCATATTGGCCAGCAGGGTTAGATAGCTCCTGGATACAACTGCAACACAATTACAATCAATACTAATCATCTAACTGATTAATTGATGACACTCTGCCTGTGAGAAGTAGTTTCCGCAGCAAAGTCACTGAAGAATCTTTCTAAGTTCTTGCACATATTTGGCTGTTTTCTGCCTTTCTTTCCCAGGAGCCTCTATTGCAGAAGGTAATTCAAGCTTCTTTATCTTTCTCCAGCACCTTCTAACTTGTTCACTGATTTACTAAGCAATTTTATATTAGCTCCCGCCCAAAGGGCCATGGAAACCGCTCCAAGTATTTACTTCCAATCGAGCAGTGTTTTGGTTTCATTTGTTTTCTTGACATTATCTGTAGCTACAGGAGAAACCGGCAACCATCGACAGGGCATTCCTAGCACAACAAAAAGGGGTGGAGGGAAGGGGAGAACCAAGGAGTCTGTAAAACTTGGTGCAAATGGGCTACTTGTAACTCAGGTTGGATATTTTTTCAGATTTAGACTAAAGTACTATTCTTAAAAATAGACATAAGAAGTCACCTGTCACAGATGGTTCAATTATACTGCAGTGGTTCCCAAGCTTTTGGTATGTGAAACCCCATTTTGAGACTTAAATAGAACTCCATGACCCCAGACTGCAAAGATTGAAAATATCAGTAGAGATCATGCAGATAGCATAAGACTTTGGAATACTGATACATAGTTTGGGAACCTCAGCTGTAGCAAACCCTGCTTCAGCGCAGGCAGATGAACTAGATGGCTTCTTAAGATCCCTTCTAACCAGGTGATTCTATGTTGCAATTATAAGAATACTACAAGTTCATAAAAATGTAAAAGTTGAAGAAATTAATTTGTTTTATCCTCAAGGAAACTTTTTCCCCTTCTACAATGCACTATATTTCTGAGTTACCATAATTTTGCATTACCAAGTTTCTGCATTTCATTGTTTACTTCTGGGTTTCCAACCCATGAAAAGTCATTCTAGCCATCCCATCCCAAAGTGACAACCCAAACTGCCATGCCAAGGTCCCCAGAAGTGTTGATAAAATGGAAAAGTCAGTTAACGCAGTAAAAGTAATGCCAGGTATTTTGGGTAGTAGATTACATGTCTTGCTATGCAGATACTGACCAGCTATTGGCTAGGCTATCCAAAATTATAGCTATTACCCATGGCTACAGAATTTTCTACCTTTTTTTAATCTCTAATTTAAACTCTAACCATACTCAGGAGGATTTCCTCTTTCCTTTCCCCTGGAATCTAAGAACCATTAGAACCAGTCTGTCCTATAAAGTCTTTAGCTCCCTTTCAGCCCATTCTATTTTACTATCTAGCTAGCCTGTGCATGGTCGGTTGTTGATCTTGACTGCCCTGTACCAGATCAACAACATGGCCCTTAGGAAAAAATTGTCCTTCTTTGGGCAGATGTGTTGAAATAGTTGAAGCTTCCTTATTATCACATCGACTCCTTTCCCTTTTGCACTAGCCCTTTTTCTGATGGTCCCATTTGCAAAAGGAGGATCTACAAACTTTTTAAATTAAAAATTTGCTTCTGCAAAGTACAAATAAATACCTCGAGAAGTGTAGATAAGTCAATGTCCAACAAATGTCATATTCAAAACTAGGGCTTAAACATGTCTAAATAGTCTCAAGAATCTCACAGAGAATTGGGATCTCGGCAAGATTTTCCAAATTGAGAATGAGTCGAGAATTGACTGTTCTCAAAACCATTCTTGATGAGATTCTCGAGAAAGTTAAAAAACCACCGTGAATGCACAAAATGGCCACCTCGGCCGTTCTGTGCAGGCATTGTCCTCTTCCAAAATGGTGCTGGCAGTGTTGCCACTGTTTTGGAAAAGGGCAGCCATTTGCACATGTAAAAACCAGCTGCCCTTTTAAAAAACAGCGGTAATTCTGCCAGCATCATTTTGGAAAAGGGCAGTGTATGCACAGAATTGCTGCAGTAGCCATTTTGTGCATACAAAGATCATTTCGTTTTTTTCATGAGATATCTCACGAGTGTTTGTGTTGGAATCAAGATTTTGGTGAGATCTCTGCCCCCAGCACGAAATCTTGTGAGATGCTCCTGAGGGGAAAAAAAAGAATCTTGTTTCTGCCCAATTCACGTTACATATAAAACCATATCAGTGATAGTTTCTTCATTCCTCTCCTGTTCCTCATTGAACCCACTTTCATTCCTTTTCAACCAACTTTTTCCCCCTCAAACAACTAGGAGAATAAGCCTTGTGATCAATACTCTAAATGACTGTTTTTACATTTGGAACAGCTGTGGTTTTTTTTTAAAAAAAAATGCTGTTCTGTTTTTAAAACCTGCCAGAATATGATTTTTCTTTCTTTCAAAAAAGGATTTTGCTGATGGTGAGGATTTTCTCTCAAGGCTTAATAACCAGGTCTTTAAAAATTTTGTATATTGCAGAATCCTACAAAAACTATGGTGGGGTATTTTTCTGGAGAGAGGTTTGCAGTAGAACTGTCAAGGCAGGATACAGTACATACTTCCATATTTTACCTGACAGATTAATTACAAATTAAGGCAAGTACTACTCTAAAAGCCAGTACTAAAGATTTTAAAGTATCATTCACAACCTTTGACTACACAACAAGGCATGAAGGTGCAATGGTTAACCAACCCCATATTGAGTATCATACAAGATATAATAGACAATCTAGCCCCAGCCTGTGCAATACAACCAGAGATGTATTATAATTCAAGATAGAAAGCCAAGGCAAACCCCAGAAACTGTAAAACTTTGGCTTCTTCTACCATAAACATCCAAACAATTCCCCACCTTTAGAATTTTTTGCAGCTACTGCACTGAAGAAATTTCTCATAATGACAGTGCGTTCAGGAAACATGGCAAAACTGGGCATCGAAATCACACTGAAAAATGTTTCTCTGAACTTTTCCTGTGCAAAGAATTTGCTCAGCAAAAACAAAGAGTTTTTCCTCTACTCGCCTTCCAGTAGCTTTGATACATGATGTTTCAACTAAGTTTAAAAAATGGCCCTGACCTGTGTTTTGTATTAGTTTTTAAGGTTCAGGCCATCGTTCAAGTAACCTTATAATTCCTCACTACTAGATCTGAAAATGGAGTGGGAGATTTTGGTAATACCAAGGTGCCACTGTTACTCTGCTTCTTTAGAGCCATGCTTTACTAAAACAGCCTCTGAATTTGTGCCTAATGCTTAGAATGAGTAGCCATTTTCAGAGGCACAGCTAGCTGGGTTTGGGTCTGGGTGCAAAGGATGGAATGGTTCCCTTCTGGGGTAATCCACTCCAGTTGGCATATGCATTATACATGTGTGTGGGGCCCCCAGCCTCGTGGGCCCCAGTGCACCTCTTGCTACACCTACTGTAGCTTCCAAGTTGCAGGGTGGAAGCGGGAAAGAGCCTGAAACCAGTGTTCTGCTCTTGATCTCTGAGAAGGTTGGCAGTAACAAATAAGATTTGGAAGAGCAAAACGTTAAGCCTGTTGGTTGTGATAATCTGTGGTAAATCACCTGAGCATTTCAGTAGGGATGTGCGAACAGAACTGAGTTCGGAAATTCGGTTCGGTTAGAAAATAGAGTTTAGTTCGAAAGTTCGGTTCGGTCGACTGAACTATTTGAGTTCGGTCGAATTCTGAACTTCCGAACCGAGTTCGTACATTTAAAACCAGGTTTTTTTGCCTTCCGAACTGGTTCAGATTCGACTGAACAGTCCGGGCGAATTCAAGTTTGGTTTGAAAGTTCGGTTCAGTCGACCTAACTATTAGAGTTCAGTCCACACTCCGAACTTCCGAACCGCGTTCACACATCCCTACATTTCAGACAGAGAAGATATCACACAAGAAGAACATTTGGTCTACAGCACTAGTCAATGATGGGTTCCAGCTGCAAAATCCCCAAATGCCTCTAATGTTAAGGAAGTTGGATCTGTAGTTTGATTAAGTCCTCTATATGCAGAGGAGCCAGCGGGGAAGGTCTGTTCTGTTTCAAGTCTTCACCAAAGGTCAAAGAATTTACAGCGGGGGGAAGTTGTCTGAGCCCAAGGAAAGGATGTATTCTTACTCAATTTATGAAGACAGAAGCATTGGAAACACTCTTCTGATTGTCTCTTCAAACCTGAATGTCTAGAATGTATTTTCTGCAAGTCTCTTTGGTTGCAATTCTAAAAAGGACTTAAGGGTCATATTAGACAAATAACTGAACTTTAGCTCCCACTTTGATACTGTGGCATAAAAGACTAATTCATGAACTGGGGAGTAGCAAATCAGGATGGGATAGCTTTAAACGGGCAATGTGCCTTAAACGCCCAACGTGCACCAAATTTCAAACACTGGTGAGACTGCTGTTGGATGACTGCACCCAGTGCTGTGTTCCACTAGTACTACAACAAATAGTAGGTTCTGTATTTGCAAATATTATTTGCATTTTTGTAGAGAATTCCAAATATCCGAATAAATGTCCACCCCATAAAGGATATTCATCTATTCATTTTTTTGGTCAGTTTTGTTTGGATATTTGGTTATTGGATCAAAATTTGGTCTGATGATTAAATATCCAAACAAAAATGAAAAAAACAAAACAAAAAAAACCCTGAAGCACATATCCAAATGAAGCAAGTATGAAGAGTGTTCCATATGTGTTCCAGCAGCGAATATTAACTTCAGCACTAGTTCCCACTTTAAAATGATGACAAGATTTTTTTGAATGCTTACTATTTAATGCATCTGAAGCCTTCACAAAAGCCTCTCCATCCTTTTTGTTGTCAGTTGCTATTCTCTCTAATGCTGACCATCCCATTCCAACTTCTTTAATTTCTCCATCTACTGTTCTTTTTCATGTCTTTTTAGGCCTTCCTCTTTTCCTTCTTCCAGATAACATCAAAATATTGTCTGTTCAAGTATTTCTGTATCACCCATTCTTAGCACTTTGGGTGATTTCAGACATTACGGGCGCCTGGTTCACCACAGTGGATTCCCGGTTGGGGTGAACTGAACAACCACCCCCCGGGGTCAATAAAAGCACCGAACAGACGTGACGGGACTGGGACCACGGCAGGGAATCGGGCCGCCAGACCACAGGCCGGGGCAGTGCAACAAACATGACGCCAATTCCCGGACGTGGTCAAAACACCCAGAATCCACCGGGCAGGGGCGGGACACAGACATGGCTGCCTGAGCGCAAACGAAGCCAAAAGGCACAAAAGGGAACACCCACACAAGGGAAACGGGAAGGGAGGGGGGGAGAGGGAGAAGAGCCGGACAGGTACCACACACAACAGGCACACAGACAGCGGGGGCACAGGGGAACACACAGCACAAGCACACGCCCAGGCACACACACACACACACACAGAAGGGAAAGGAAGGGAAGGGAAGGGGGGACACGGGCACCTGGACAACACCCAAGACACACCGGGCATGGGGGGTGCGGGGTGCGGAATGGGGGGGGGAAGGGCACAGGGGCAGGGCAGGACACAGACAACGGCAACCACAACTCCCACAGCAGAACTGTCCGCACGGGCACTCCCACAGCAACACAGGCAGTCCTGGAATGGGGGGCCCCAGGAGCTAGGGACCAAGGCACAGCGGGAGCCCACACGGCACAGCGAGCGGGCCGGGAACAGTCCAGGAGGCACACGCAGACCCCACACCCTGGAGAGGGGTCAATGGAGGGCAGACAGGAGAGCCAGTGCAGTGCAGCAGATCCATGGATGCGCACACACCCCTGGAGGAAGACAGAAGGGGCAGTCCCCCTACCTCTCTGCATTGATTTTCCTCCACACTCCAGTCCGTGAACTCTTTTCCTCCTCTGTCCCCTCTCTCGCCCTCCCACGCCTCCCCTGCTCCCCTGACTACCTTCGTCCCTTCTCCCTAGCTGCCCCCCACACCTGGAACTCCCTTCCTGCCCACATCCACCTCACCCCTCCCTTCATACCTTCAAATCCCTCCTCAAGACCCACCTCTTCTGCTCTGCCCTCCCTGACTCCTCGCTCCCCTCACCTAACTCCTGCTAATACCAACCATCCAGTACAATCTGTTACCTAAGGTCTATGTACTCATATCCTCACCACATGGACCAACCAGCCAGCATTCTTGATGTAACTAAGCCAAGCATGTGCACCTGGGACCTCGCATCCTCGTGAATGTTACACTTCTTGTCTCTCCCTCTGTTCCCCTTCCTTCATCTCCCCATCTCTCAGATTGTAAGCCCTAGGGCAGGGACTGTGTCTATTCAATTATGTTGTAAAATACCAGGTACATTGCTTGTGCTATATAAATGCTTGTTAATAAATAATAATCAATCATCATCAATCATCAGTCATCAGTCATCATCATCATCATCATCATCATCAGGGAATCTAGAGAGTCTAACAATCATTGTACGTACCACTTCACAGGCTTCTCTTTTTATTATTTTAGTTTAGTTTATTATATTGCTCGAATTCGCCCCTTTCTCTCTGTCTCCTCAGCTAAAACCCTTGTTCACACCATGGTCATCTCTCATCTTGACTACTGCAACCTCCTCCTTACTGGCCTACCCTGCTCTCACCTGTCCCCCCTTATCTCCATCCAAAACTCCGCTGCTAGGGTCATCCACTCAGCCCGGCGCGTCGACCACATGCAGCTTCTCCTCTCCTCGCTTCACTGGCTCCCCCTTCGTGAACGCATCCTTCACAAACTCCTGGTATTCACCTACAAAATCCTTCACAACCTGGCTCCCCCTTACCTCTCAGCCCTAATCTCCTTGCACACTCCTGCACGCACTCTCTGCTCTTCCTCTGTCCCCACCCTCACTCTCCCTCATCCCCCCTGCTCCCTTAATCGACTTCGTCCCTTCTCCCTTGCTGCCCCCTATGCCTGGAACTCCCTCCCTGCCCACATCCGCCTTGCCCCCTCCCTCCGCACCTTCAAATCCCTCCTCAAAACTCACCTCTTCCTTGCCGCCTTTCCCGATGCCTGTTAGAACTCTCCCCGCAATATCTACTGTCTGCCCTCCCCACAGAATCCTGCCAACTGCAACCAAGCCAAGCACGTGCACCTGAGACTTAGCATCCACTTGAATGTTATTTATCCCTTGTCTTTCCCTATGTCCCCTCTCCTTGTCTTCCCCCTCTGTGTCTATTAGATTGTAAGCCGTAGGCACTGGCAGGGACCGTGTCTATCTTACTGTTCTGTAAAGTGTCAGGTACACAGCTGGTGCTATACAAGTGCTAATAATAATAATAATAATATAATAAAGTATATACATATTATATTGTACTTCACCAGCAGGGCGGAAGTGATAAATCAACACAGGTGATAAATCAACACACATCACAGCTATTGAAAGAGTTGTGAAGATCCTAATAAGAAGCCGGACCCTTGAAAGGAGAGCTTGTTCTCCAATCAATTCTGCTTATTTTTGAAAGGTAATATTTGGGGGCCAGCACATGTCTCCCACGCTGAATGTTTTTGTGGCAAAAGTCGTCAGTAAGATGATTTATGGTATTTCGGTATGGGGGTGGGTGGGGATAGGGTCTGCCGTGAAGTTACTGACTCCAACTTATAATGGATTTATTAAAAGATTATTGGGAGTCCCACGATCTACCTCCTCTGTAATGATTACTCTAGAGTCAGGTCTTGGCTCATGGGAATTGATTTGCGATAAACTAATACTTACTTTTTGGTTGAAGGTCCATTTCCTTTACTCTGAGTCCTTGGTCAGCTTATGTTTGGAGGAGTGTTACGAATGGGGAACAACTGCCCCAGTTTGCCGATGGTGGAGGGCAGTTCATAAGAAGATTGGGGAGCTGGGTTTCTCGGTAGGTTTTCTTTCCTCATTGTCTCCTATGCAAGCTCTAAAATTACTCTGCCAGAGAGTGAAAGATGTGGATCTCCAGCAGTGCAGGAGGATGTTGGGGGAAGTAAAGACTGCTCCATGCTAAAAGATTTGGGCTGCGGGTCCATCTCGACCAGTCTATCTGACAGAACTCCAGCAACCCAAACTAAGACTGGCTTTTACCTCTCTAAGATGTCAGACTATGCAAATCGAAGTCCAAACTGGGCAATATAAGGTGGTCAACTACGCAAAACGCTTATGTATTTGTGGAATGCCTGTTGTTGAAGATCTCTTCCATTGTTTTATTTTGTATAGTGGGGTGAGGAAAGTTCTGTGGGTTTCAGTTGGGGAATTGCGCGGGAAAACTCCCCTACAGAAACTGATTTTTCTATTATGTGATATGGTCTCAGAGACGACAAGGGCAGTAGCTACTTTTGCCTATAGGGCTAAAAAATTACGAATTTGTAAGTTACAAAATAAATCTAACTAGAGTTTTGTGTTTTAACAAAAGAACTGACTGTATTTCGAAATGTTTTCATTGGATATGGCCCGTGTTATTGTTAGGCTGTTTTGTATTTATGGTATTTATGTTTTAACATTAACATGTGTTTCTTTGAATATGTGGTTTTTTTTAATGTATTTATTTTGTCAAGGCTGTTAGGCCAGTACAATAAACTTTATATATATATAGCTGAAAGTTAATATTAGAGCAGACATCAAAACATTCATCAAAACAGGGAATTCTCTTTATTCGCCACTGTAGTTCTTAGCATATATTATATATTTACTATTTGTTAATATGAATCTCCCCCCCCTTTTTATGAAATAAGCTATTTGTCCATATTATTACTAGGGATGTGCGAACATCGGGGGAGGGGTTTCGGGGTTCGGCCCATTCGGGGTTCGGCTGAACCTGAAACCATTCGGTTTGGCCTGTTTGGCCCAAACGAGTTCGGGGGGGGGGTTGACCCGGTTCTCCAGTTTAATCCAGAAGGCCTAGCAGCAGCCTGAAGCACTCCTGAGTGCTGCCACCCCTGGACCTGCCGCCAGACCCGCTGCTACAGTCGGATCCGGGGCCGGAGCACCGGCACCACCAGGTAGGGCAATCCCTGGGGTGGGGGTGGGGTTAAAAAAGTTTACGAGGCTGGGCAGGGTGGGGGGAGGTGCTCCCCGGTACCCCTTCCACCCACGCAGCCTGGAGGGGGGAGGGAAAACCAGTTTCCTCCCTTCCCCCCCACCCGAACTGGTTCGGAACCCGAACTTTGTTCAGCTGGTTCAGGTGAGGGGGGAGGGAGGGAGGGCGGGTCGTATTCGGGCTGAACCCCGAAACGCGTTTGCATATCCCTATTTATTACTGCACTAAATTGCACTAAGAGTAAATTACACCGAAGTGCAGTACTTCATTGCAGCATAGAAATCATGGGAAAAAACTATACGTGGAAAAGAAAAAGATGACAGAAGATGGATACTCTGGCCTTTGCTGACATTTGGGTGCAGCCTGATGTACAGAGTGAGCTGTCAAACACATCTTCCGAGGCTGCCTATGTGCTCATAGGGTGGCACATGCACACAATGGGATTCCATGTATACATGATGGATTTCAGATGCTCTATGAATACATGGAGTACATAATGTACGCATGGAATTATGCACTCCATGTTGCAGAGTGTGAATACATTCCATGCATACATTCTAATACATTCTTCCTCATCACTGCCTTGATGACGGTGAGAGGATACTCATGGGGCCACTGGGAGCGCCTTGATCAGATGGTGGAGCTGAATCTCTTGGGGGAAATAAGTGGCTTGGGGTACAGGGAACGTGATCCCATTGGTGGAGAACCTTTTGCCCTAAACAGGGTTTGGACAATCCCAGAATTTCACGGTGCCCTACAAGAAACTAGGAGGAGAGAACATGCAAAGGTCCTGCAGTGCTGCAGGGCAGGGGGCTGGGGTAGATGACCCTTGAGGTCCCTTCCAGCCTTGTGACTCTATGACTCAAAGACGGATTGGTTTTCATTTCAATTTTTACTTTCGTTTTCAATTTTCACTGCAGGCACACAATAAAGTATGCAATTTGCTCAATAAACTCAGCATTCTGTGTGTAGCTAAAGGTTATGCCCAGTCGCCAAGTGCTGGCAGGTATAAATGCAGGTATGAACTCCTGTGTGTGGGTGGGATAGCAGATACTAGACCACCTCCTGGAGTCATTGTCATCATCAATCATCATCATCATCCCCCCCTGCCTGCATGACATTCTGAGCGCTTCACATTTCACATAAAAGCACACTATAAACAATTTAAAACAAGTAATTCAAGAGATATTAAAACTGTAAGATTTGGGAAGGGACAAAAGAAACATCTGGTGCAGCTTTTTTGTCCAGTGGGGGCAGGATACTGAGAAAGGCAGAGTATGGTGGGAAAGAACACCTGACCATGTATACAGTTTGTTGCGCTAAACCTATGAGTGGGGGCTGAGTGGAGGCTTCCTGCAAGCATATGAAATGCACGGAGTGGGGCTGCCCATTTATTAGGCTGACGCTATATATGTGAGTGGGGGCTTCGCGGATTGAACCGTGACTGCAGAGGAGTTAGAAAACAATGCATGCCGTTGTTTATTAACATCCTATAATTTGGAGGTGATTTATAGCATACTAGTGCTGAAAGGGGTAGCTAACTTGCTACCCAGTACCACAAATAATACTTGAAATTTTGGGTAGCTTATCGGGTGCCAGATAGTTACCCAATTGCCATGTTGGGCACTTGATCACCCCAAATAGTGGGTATTATCATTACCAAATTGCCAATATTTCAGTTTACCAGCCTATGCTGACTTTCCATTTCATGTTTTTTGTCCATTTCTGAATGCTACTGACCATTTCCCTATCTCAGTGCATGGTGGGGGAAAAAATGGAAATGGAAAGTCGAAAATGAAACCAGCATTCTGGTATATTGGGCCATTCACCAGGCAATAATTGGATACTGATTACTACTCAGTATTACTAGTTTGAATCGGGTACTGCAACATCATTTTTCCTGGTACTTATTTCTGCTCTAAGAATAACAGACCTTAACATTTGCCCATTCCTTAGGTCAATGCAGCACTCTTTCTTATGTCCTTGATTATGCTATCAAGTCTCAAGCATCAAATGACTCCCACTGCGTCCCTTGGCAGACTGTTCCACAGTATTCTAGACCGTGCTTGACAGATGTTTTCCTTAGTGGCCTCATTCACCTGTGTGCGCTTGCAAACATCATGATTTGAGATAGTGAAGTCTGTCAAAAAGCCATGGAAAATACATGATGAATTACCCATGGCAGAGCTTAGTTGCATCCACTCGTTACTCTTAAGCTGAATTCTCTTCCATTTTAATACCAGCAGCACCTTCCATGTGCCAGGTGTACAGTTTAAAGTCTATTCGCTTTTATTAACTATTTATGACTAGCTTGTTGAGCACTTAAGATGTTTTGGTGCGCTGCAGTACGATGGCTTTTTCTCTGTGTTTCAGAACCATTTGAGCATTCATTGAGTATCTCTCATATGATTTTTTTCCCCACAGAAAGAGAATAAGAAATGATACATTTTAATAGAAATCGCCTACGGAATCCCCACAAGACTGCACAGATGGCCAGAAAAATCATGATTGTAAACATTCATACATATTTCAGAACGATAAGCTGGAAAGTCAGTCTATTGCAAGATGAGAAAACAGAAAAGAAAAATCCACACTCAGTAAATAGCCAGTCTGAATCCAGGTGAGCATCTCACTTAAAACTCACAAAGCAGTATTCAGAGAAATGGCTTGTTTGAAGGGAACAACAGATGGGGCAAAGGCAACCACGCAACAGGACTCAGCTCAAGAATCCCATTGGCTGACAGTGACTGATGTACTACGTACATTGCTTGGGATCTAGATTGGAGCCCAGTCCTTATAATACGTTCGCCTGCTTTAATGCTGGCAGTGCTTAATTTGTAAATAAATAAATAAATTGACAGTGGACACACCTGCCCTAAAAGCCACACTCCGTGCCCTAGAACTTGTCAGAACAAAGAACTGAACCCTAGTCTCTGGCTAGCAACCCAGCCACTTGACCACCCTGCCTCTCTATGGCTGAATATAAAACAGGAGTTCTTGTGATTTAATCTATATGAGGACCAGTGCAGGGGGCGGGGCAGGAAAGTCAGAAATATCAGAAATATATGATAAAGGGTCCCAATTTTATATTCCTGCACAGCATATGCAGAGAAGGAGCCTATGCCAGGGATTCTCTTACACGTCACTGTGGTTTAAGATCAGTTTGTCATGCCAATTGTCCAGCAGAAATGTCAACCAAATATCCTCATTCTGTGCTGTGACCATCCCAACATCTCTCCCCCACATGTTACTGGGAAGTCAGAAACATCTGTTTAGGAAAGAGCCAGTAGAGATTCTTTTATGTCCTCTGTTACAGTGCTGCAGGATGTGATTGTGATGATAATTGGCAGCCTGGATGCATAAACTGTGTCTCCTGATTGTTGGGGTGCAATCTCCAAAGTCCCATTTATGTCCCTTATATGCCCGCCTCAGGGCCGCCCCCTATGCCTGCCTCAAAGCCACTACCAATTGGTCCTGTAAAGCTGGAAACATGCAGTAATTAGCCAGTGAATGTGTCTGTCAGTCTTTTGGGTTGCTCCAAATCCTCCCTCCTACAGCCTCCCTCCCCCTGCCATGCCAGGTGCCTACCTTTTGACTGACACTGCATGTGCTGCTATTATCTGAATAATGGTCTTTAAGGGGACAATGTCAATTGCTTATAAAATTGATTCCCTATATCAAATTTTCCTGTAGTTTGGCAGAGATTACAGGAAAGGTATGTAATACAACCCTGCCAAATGTCTTGTACACAGGATGGAATATACAAATGTTACAGCCAGAAATGTATTTTCAAGTTAATGTCTTATACCATCAGGAACCTTTTTCCAATCTTTTTGAAAATTGGCAGAAGTGTTAAGTTTGTGGAGAGACTTAACATTAACAGGTGTCATGAAAATTAGATGGAATATAAAGAAGTTGTAGCCATGAATGTATCTTGAGTTTTTCTTAAAATTACAACATTCAATTGCTTCTAAAATCGGTTTCCTTTATCCAATCTTTTCAAAATATTGCACACCTAGTGCCCTCCATTGGGGGTACACTCACACAAATTTCCATCACAATTGAATAAGAAACAAAAAAGGTATAACCAGAAATATGTTTTTCAGGTTTATCCCTATATTTAAAAAACAAAATGTCATTTTCGTTTCTATTTTCATGATTATTATTTGTCATTTTCGTTATTGCAATAACAATAATGAAAATGACACTTTTTGTTATCATTATTGTCATAAATAAAATGACATGCACATCCCTACGTGTCTTAGATTATTGGAGTTTAATAAACCCTTGTCTTGAGGGCAAAGGTCTGTATTCAGTGTAGGTTTTTTATTCATTGCACATTCCATGGCTATGTCAAAATTCCCTTTGGCCCTGCCTAGTTTTGGTTCCACCCACAACATGGGCCACTCTCTGAATATTTTCCAGGGCTGTTTCAAGTTCCCAATCCATCCCTGGTTCCTGTGCAGTCCACAGAATTAACCACGTGAAAGACTTGGACTCCAAATGTAGCAAACCTTAGGGTTGCCACCCCTCTGCCACTTTGACCTGGAGACTCTTAAGTTTTGACCCAGAGTCTCTGGGCTCTTGGGGAGTACAAATTACTCCCAGTTATCAGGGGCTGGTCAACCTCAAAAAGGGTGTGTGCTGAAGATACTCTCCTGCCCTTTTTCTGACATGGCCCCGCCCCCTGAAGAGTACCATGATGGCACAATCTTCCAAACAGGGCAGAAAGGGGTAGGAAAGTCCCTTTGCCCCGCCCCTTTCTGACATGACTCTGCCCCCTTCCAGATCAAAACGTCACAAGCAGAGCAAGGGATGGAGCCCTTCCCCAGACATTTGGCTGCTCCATCTCCCCTAGGGATCAAACAGTCTTGATTCCCTATTGAAGGGAGCACAAAGTCATTTGTTGAGCTCTAGTAACGTAGTGAGCTCCACAGGCAAAATCCTTCCTTTACACAGAGATTCACTGAGGATTTGCACGGGCACCACCCTTTACCTGCATTTAGTTTAGTTCAGACTTCTTCCAGTATATACAATCTTATTTTTACTTCATTTAATGTATTCATTGATTAATTTAAATGTATATGCAACCCTTTCAGTTTCATTTGGCAGGGTTGTATTACATACCTTTCCTGTAATCTCTGCCAAACTACAGGAAAATTTGATATAGGGAATCAATTTTATAAGCAATTGACATTGTCCCCTTAAAGACCATTATTCAGATAATAGCAGCACATGCAGTGTCAGTCAAAAGGTAGGCACCTGGCATGGCAGGGGGAGGGAGGCTGTAGGAGGGAGGATTTGGAGCAACCCAAAAGACTGACAGACACATTCACTGGCTAATTACTGCATGTTTCCAGCTTTACAGGACCAATTGGTAGTGGCTTTGAGGCAGGCATAGGGGGCGGCCCTGAGGCGGGCATATAAGGGACATAAATGGGACTTTGGAGATTGCACCCCAACAATCAGGAGACACAGTTTATGCATCCAGGCTGCCAATTATCATCACAATCACATCCTGCAGCACTGTAACAGAGGACATAAAAGAATCTCTACTGGCTCTTTCCTAAACAGATGTTTCTGACTTCCCAGTAACATGTGGGGGAGAGATGTTGGGGTGGTCACAGCACATAATGAGGATATTTGGTTGACATTTCTGCTGGACAATTGGCATGACAAACTGATCTTAAACCACAGTGACGTGTAAGAGAATCCCTGGCATAGGCTCCTTCTCTGCATATGCTGTGCAGGCATATAAAATTGGGACCCTTTATCACATGTTTCTGATATTTGGCAGAAATGATTGCAAAAGATCCCTGCCAAATGTCATGTACACTGGTTGGACTACAAAGATGTTACCTTCAGCCATACATTTATAAGTTAATTGCTTATACCATCAGGACCATTTATTCAATCCTTCTGAAATTTGGCAGGGATAGTAAATATGGGAAGGGGTGTAAACTTGCTAAGTTTAATCTACATTAAATGTGAGGCAAATAAGTTACAGCTAAGAATGTATATGAAGATTTTTGCAAAATAATATAATTAAACTGCTTATAAAATTGTATTCCATTATCCAATCTTTCTGAAATTTGGTACACTTAAAGCTTTCCATTGACGGTATAATAATGCCATGTTCCAGTCAAATATAATGAAAAAACAAAAATGTTACAGCTGAAAATGTGTTTTCCATTGAACCCAATGGAAAACAAAAATAAAAGCAAAAATGAAAACGAAAATTTGATATTTATGAAAACGAAAATGACATATTTAAATAACAAAAATGAGAAAATAAAAACAAAAATGACATGGGCCCCTGGTGCACACCTCTGTAAGACACAGCAGCAACAGCAGCAGCAGCAGCAGCAGCAATTCAAGCAAATCAATTCATTTTGAGAGACCACCCCCTCCTCCAATAATCCAAGCCAGAGCAGCAGCAGCAATGCCCCATGGCCCCACCCAAAGAACACCCCACCTCCACAGAGCAGTGAATCCCTGGCCCACCCTGAAAACACACACACTCTCCATGGGGCAGCACGCCCACTCCATAGGGCATTGAGCCAAACCAATGTTAGGCAGAGTCAGCCCCAAAATTACACACTTACACGATCATGATCAATGGAATAGAACAAGCACAAAAAGATAGCAGTTCTAGCAAACAAGAACAGAGCCTCAGCCAAGTGAGTCCAGAGTGCATGGGTGCAAACAGGGGATGCAAAACAGTCACAAATCTTTCCTTCCACCCCTATCTTCCCAGGGTAAAACTAGGCAACCCAACTCTCCCACCCCCACCGCTCTCTCTCGCTCTCTCTCTCTCTCTCAATAAAATAAAATAAAATAAAATAAAATAAAATAAAATAATAAAAATAAAAATAAAAATAAAAATAAAAAATAGCCAAGTGAGTCCAGTGTGCATGGGGGCAAACAGGGCTTGTCCTTCTTAGATTGTAAGCCCACTGAGTAGGGACCTGTCTCCAATAATCACAAGCAAGCAATGTGTTCAATGGCAGGAGTACAGTAGCAGAGAAAATAGAAGTACCTTAACAGCCAGCCCAGATTTAGAAATTTTCAATACTTTACTTAAGGTGCAATTGAGCAACATTACAATATCTGAAATGCATTTGCCCATCACCCTTTTCTCTGCAAACATTGTAAAATCATAACAGCCAGAATCTGTCTCTATTATTTAAACCAACCTAAGACAAAGAAGCAATTGGGTTTGTGAAACCCTTAGCCAATCGCCTCTCAAATAAAGTCCTTAAACAATAATATTTTCCACACTTCAAACTCTGCTGCAGAAAACAAACAAATAAATAAATAAATACTGGACATTTGCGCAAAGAAGTGGATTAACTCCTCTCACTTCTCCCTCTTCCCCCTCTCTCAAAATCAGCCTCTCAAAACCAACTCAAGCCTTCCTCCTTTCAAAACCAGCTCTCAAATTCCCTCCCCCCAGATGTCCCGAGCAGCTCCTTCCCCCCAAACCCTCCCCCCAGCAGCCCCTTCTCCCCGAACCTCCCCTGAAGCACCCAGCAGCTCCTTCCCCCCCAAACCCTCCCTCAGATGCCCCCAGGACACTGGCCCCAAACCCTTCTCCCCCACCCGAAACCCCAGGCAGCTTAATCAGTCTCAGGCACACACCAAGACAATGGGCCTCAGGCAATGGGTGCTTGGGAGGAGGCAGTGCTAGCGTGAGGTGAAGACGACAGGTGTCGGCAGCTGCCAGCCAGGCAATTGCATGCTGGTGGCGGCACCAGCTGTAACCACCAGATTCTTGCAGTGTGTTCTTCAGTCGCTCATTCTGGCTGCTTCCTGGCCCCTCCCAACAGGGCTTCCCAGAGGATGATGTCATCCAACCATGTTGCTCTGGGAGGCCCTGTTGGGAGGGGCCAGGGAGCGGCCAGAAGGAGTGATTGAAGAGCCCGCTGCAAGAAGTCACTGCCAGTGCCACCGCTGCTAAGTTTAATTTCCCAGCCTGGGAAGGGTTAGGGGGGAGGAAACTGGCAGTCCCACCCACCAAATGCAGCTTGGGGGTGGGGAGGGGAATCTGGCCCTGATGGCCGGGGGGGGGAGGGGGCACAGTTCTGTGGGCCAGCCGGCAGATGCCCCTGGGTCGGCCTAGCTCAGGCCAACTCCATGGGCACCAGCCTGACCCTACTTGGCCTAGACCGGCCCTAGGACGACATGGGAGCCAGTAGCCCACTGGGATTCTTCCCAGTGCTTTGTGCGAGACCTCCATCATTCACAGATGGGAGGGGGAAGAGTGCCTCTGCTCACTTTTAAAATTAATGTTCAACTCTGATGTTCTACAAAAGGCGCATTCAGTTGTATTAACTATTTATAAACAATCAACTGGGTAGTTAGGGTCTTTGTTGCCTGCCTGCATTGCACTCGTCATGGCCTCTCCTCTCCTCTCCTCTCCGTGCTGTCAAACCGTGAAAGCAATCCAAGTGCATTAAGCTGAAGGGGACTCTCAGAGCCATTTCCATGATGTGTGGCATGCTCCAGATTCTCTTAATGTCTCTGCATGGGCCATTTTTAACTCGCCCCCCCCTACTGAGTTCTAAATTCACTGTTTATTTTCTAATTTTTATACCTACTGCTGCTAGAATATAATGGTTTCAGAGCTCTAAGGCAACAGATAAAGCAGAGGCAAATGTATTTTTTAAAAAAAGCAAAACATGATTGACAGGACAAAATACAGCAAATTACTCTATTCACTTTAATTTACTGCTTTTCGAGCAACTTAAATAGCTAATTTATTAAAATTACCTGGAAGCATCTGATAATTAAACATACATAAGTACTATTTAATTTGCCTCTGGCTGTATTTGAGACAAACCAGACGGCGCTTTGTGCATGGAAATCAATTAATGCTGTTGACCCAGTGCAAATAAGTGGCCACCTGGTGATGAAGTTCATTGAAGTCAATGATAGAGATCTGAAGTATCAAGGATTGAAATAGCACATAGTGCTGGAAGATGCTCAGCTCTCTGTTGAAATCAAGTGTCCCAAGTTCCCCTGGAATTCAGTTGAATGTTGTGGGTCCTTAGCATGTTTCAGAAGAGGGAGAAAGTACTGCAGTCTAGGAGAAGTTGGTATCTTACCTAGCTGAACATGAGTAGCCACAAAAGACAAATTCACAGAACATAATCACAATGCTATAGTTTATCATCACATACTTATGAGCATTATTAGCTTTCACTCTCAGTTTCTAATCTTCTGTGCCTGATTCACCACTGTTACTCTGGTTTCACACCAGGTTAGCCCCACTTGAAAACTGCACTTCTCACCAGACTCTATTCTACAAAATATTTGGGCTTCCTCAGTGACTGGTGCCATTTTATGACTATTTTCTCAATAACCCTCTTCCTACAAAGAGAAGAAAGAAACCTGAAAAGTCAGTACCTCTAGTACTCATTTTTAAGTTTTCTGATTACTGATCAATATATCAGGACAGAAAACCAAAAAAATCAGGATCAGAAGCTGTCTTCTTGGAAAGAAAATGTAAAAATACTCATCTGAAGTAAAAAGAAAAAGGGGGTATGGAAGTTGTGGTATCGGAAGCTAACATTCTGGGACCAGAAGTCAACATTCCAGGACACGGGGTACCTGAATTGGGTTGTAGTCTGGTACCCGCTGTTGGCAAGTTGATTCAGGTTTCAGAAATTCATTGGGTATACCCGTTTTTGCAGGTACTTGTTTCAGCTCTACTCTTAGTCCCCAATAGTAAAATATCTCTTCCTCTGACCAGCTTGACTAAAATCCATTTCTTTTAAGCACTTCTCCAGTCCTGCTTTGAACTCATTCATGCTTTTGACCTTCACAAAAACCATTTGCATTCCCATGGCTTCCAATACCACCTCTATGCTGATGACACTCAACTCTATCTCTTACTCCCTCTCTCTCTCCCTCTGTTCAAGCTCATCTCATCAACTGTCTCTCTAACATTTCTACCTGGATGTCTCAACGTCAACTCAAACTCAACATGGTTAAAACTGAACTCCTTATCTTCCCCCCCCATCCTTCCTCTCCTTCCTCACTGTCAATAACTATTGATGGAGTCACCATCCTGCCTGTCCCCCAAGCCCGTAGCCTAGGCTTCATCTTTGACTCAGCCCTTTCTTTTAAACCCTACATTGACTCTGTTGCTAAATCCTGTCGCTTCTCCCTCCATAACATTGCTAAGATTCGCCCTTTTCTCTCTGTCTCGTCTGCCAAAACTCTTGTTCATGCTCTGGTCATCTCTCGCCTCGATTACTGTAACCTCCTTCTCACTGGCCTTCCCCGGTCTCACCTTTCTCCCCTCATCTCTGTCCAAAACTCTGCTGCCAGGGTCATCTACCTCGCCAGTCGCTTCGACCATGTGCAGCCCCTCCTCTCTTCGCTTCACTGGCTTCCCCTTCCTGAACGAATCCTGCACAAGCTCCTAGTCTTCACCTATAAAGCTCTTCACAACCTTGCTCCCCCCTACCTCTCTGCACTTATCGCCCTCCATACTCCAGCCCGTGCACTTCGCTCCTCCTCTGTCCCTTCTCTCACCCTTCCACGCCTTCCCTGCTCCCCTAAGCGCCTTCGTCCCTTCTCACTTGCTGCCCCCCATGCCTGGAACTCCCTCCCTGTCCACATCCGCCTTGCCCCCTCCCTTCATATCTTCAAATCTCTCCTTAAAACTCACCTCTTTCGCTCTGCTCTGTCTGACTCTTTATCCTGCTGAGCCACTATTCCTATACCTACGATCGGTTTACCCTTATCCTTGCAACATGGACCTGCCTGCTGTCATTCTCATCGTAACCAAGCCAAGTACGTGCACTTGAGACCTCGCATCTTCATGAATGTTAGACCCCTTGTCTCTCCCTCTGTTCCCCTTCCTAAGTCTCTCCCCCAGCTCCTGTCTCTCAGATTGTAAGCCCTAGGGGCAGGGACCGTGTCTATTTTATTACTTTGTAAGGTGCCAGGTACACTTCTGGTGCTATATAAATGTTTGTTAATAATAATAATAATAATTTGCAACTTGTTCCACAAGTTAATTGTGTGTTGAATGAAAAAGTAATTCCTTTTTGTTTTAAATTTGCTGCCAATTAATTTCGTAAAGTGTCCCCTTATTTTATTATTTTGAGAAAGAGTAAATAACAGCTCCCTATTTATTTGATCTGTACCCATCATGATTTTGTAAGTTTCTATCATATACTCATTCGTGTGTTTTCCAAGCTGAAGACGCGTAACCTATTCAGCCTCTCCTTGTATAGAAGATATTATATACCTTTGATCACCTGTGTTGCCCTTCTCAGCTCCTTGTCCTATGTCTTTGAGATGGGGCAACCAGAATTACACACACTATTCAAGATGGGGGTGCATCATTAATTTATATGGTGGCATTACTATATTTTCTGTTTTATTTTCTGCCCCTTGCCTTCTAATTCCCAATATTCTCTTTACTTTTTTGCAGTGATGGCTGGTGGGTTTCAAGGCTGCTGAGGTGCAGCGCAGGGCCAGAAGTGGGTGGGGCTAGGCCAATGGTAGGCGAAGCCTAGACAATGGTAGGCGGAGCCTTGCAAATGGTACACATGCAAACACAGAGCGAACAAACCAAACCATCAATAAGCCGACAATATTATGTGAAGTCCTTAGCACACCACAAAAGCAGCAGCGTGGAGTTCCACTTGTCTCCTGGCCCCAAAACATGCTGCACAGTTCTGTTGCAGTGTAAAAGGCATCTGCTGCAAACAGACAGGGAACATTCATGCAAAGGCTAGCCATTAGTGAACCAACATGTGGCATGTGACTCACCTGTTTGTCATCTGCCAGGACCCGCTGTGCTGCTTGTGCCGATGCCACTGTCGCTTCCGTCGGCTCAGTTGCTGCCTCGCTGTCCCCCGCTGCATCCATCTGCTGGGGAGAACACAACAACAAGAAGTCAGAACTGGGGGGGGGGCACGGAAGCCAGCACACCTGGTTTGGGTGTCCTGGCATGACCCACACACGGAAGCTGCCTGGGGGGGCACAAAGGAAGCTGCCAGCAGCTTCACCGCATGCCATGAGCTGAAGGGCCATGGCCAAAGGGTGCGGCCTTTTGGGGCCCTTCAGGGGCCGCAGGGGGACTAGGGGGTTATTATGCCGGTGAGCCGTCCTGTTTGGGGTTTAAGGGAAGAGGGGGATGGGGAGAGGCAGTTAGGGAGAGGGTTAGGAGGGAGGCCCCCCAACACCAGCCTCTGGTGGCAGCAGTGGAAGGTGCGGGGGTGGGGGGAATCACCTGGTGGCAGCAGGTGGGGGGCTTTGTTTAATTTCTACTGGGAGGGGGAGGTTGGGGGTAGAAAGGGAAATAAGGTGTATGAGGGGGTTGGAAGTTGGGGGTAGTGAAATGGTTAAATTAGGAGGGGGGAAGGGGTTAGGGGGGTATTCCCCCATGGTGAGAGGATTGGGGTTGACCCCTGGGGTGGGTGGGTTGTGCTTCCTTGTGAGCAGGGGAAGTTTGTATGTGTTGTGGAAGGGGGGAGGAGGGTTTTTTTTGGGAGGGGATTGGGATCTCTGGGGGTTCTGAGAGAGCAGTCATGGGGGGGGAGAGGTTGGTGTGGATGGGGGGGGAGATGGCCATGGGGTCATCATGTGTCATGGATGGTATGGTCTGGGGGGGTATAGGGCTCGACTTCACAGGGGACCACGGTCCCTTGTGGAGGTAAGGAGAGCCTGCCCCCCACCTGAGATTACTGAGGAGCAGAACCCAGGGTCTGCCGATGGGGAACTGATGCTGTTAAATGCAAGGTCCATGGTTAATAAGGCCTCGGTGATCCAGGATTTGATCCTGAACGGGGGGGAGAGGAGGGCGGACCTTGCTGTCAGTGGGAGGGGGGAAAAGGTGAAGGAAGGAAAGACAGGGGAACC
The DNA here is from genome assembly GCA_003113815.1 of Sphenodon punctatus. NCBI lineage: Eukaryota > Metazoa > Chordata > Lepidosauria > Sphenodontia > Sphenodontidae > Sphenodon > Sphenodon punctatus. The sequence continues at coordinate 3,077,829 of QEPC01014615.1, forward strand.
AACACTTAAAACAGATTCACACCGGGGGGCTCTGACTGAGGCAGCAGTGGCGAAAATGCCTGTCAGGATAGTGTGTGGGCCCTTCCACGTGCAATTGCACCAGGAAGTCAGGCCCCTATCATCATAGGGCTCAGAGCTTAGGGAAAAGGAGGCCACACACACACTACCACACGTACCAGGAAGGGGAGAGGGGTGGGCAGACAAGTGCAGGGTAGTGGAAGGGAGATAGGGAAGGGGACCCACGGCAAGGGGGAAAAGCACCAACAGGGCTTTCACATGCCAGGGGGTAGGGACTGAGAACCCAGGAAGGGCAAGGACACGTCCACTGCCCGCAGGCTCACACAACCCACTCAGGCTTCCTCAGGGACAGGCAGGAGGAGGGGAGGACTTCACACAAAACCACAATCTCTGAAACCTACAAGAGGACAATAAGGAAGGAGAGGCAAGGGCAAAGGGGAAAAGGGGCAGAGGAGGATCTAAACACGGGATGCAACAATCACAAGAGTCACTTAGCTTTCACATGAGGGGCCAATCCTTATAGGCACACAAGGCTCTGTTCACCAGCGCTGCTTCTACTGTGCTGCTGGCTGATAAGGAAGAGGCCCCACCCCCGAGGGTGCTTGGAGGCGTGGCTGTGCGCAGCTGCAGGGAGGCTCTGATGGGCCCGGGCTATTGGGGTCTGTGGTGGTGTCTGCCGGGACTCCTGGAAGCGGTGGCGTGTCTTTTGCACACACTGGGGTAGGTTCCTCTACGAGGGGGGCGGGGCCCCCAGCCGGCGAGTGCACCCGCCGAGCTGCTGAGCGGTGGCGGGTGACACTTGCATGTATAACGGAAACCTGGCTGGATGACGGGGCAGGGCCGATCTTGGCTGACCTCGTTCCAGCTGGGTATGCCATGCAGCATCAACCTTGCACCAGGGGCCAGGGAGGTGGCATAGCTTTGATTTTTAAAGAGACGTGGTCAGTTAAGAGGTATCCAATTCCAGATATTGCTGGGATTGAGACCCTTCATGTGGTGTTTGATTTGGCTGGGGGCAATTTGGAGGTGCTGCTGGTGTACTGGGCCCCTTCCTGCCCAGCGGAATCTCTGACCTCTCTAGCAGAGCTGGTCTTGGTGGTGGCGCCAAACTCCTCCAGGGTTTTGGTCCTGGGGACTTCAATGCTCATGCTGATGTCGGCCTTGCGGGAGCAGCGTGAGAGTTCATGGCCACCATGGACTTGTCCCAGGATGTCAACTGCCTGACCCATGTGGGGGGACATACCCTTGACCTGTTGTTCTGTTCTGGCCTTGAGGCAGGTGATCCGGTAGTGGAGGATTTGAAGGTTACACCCTTGTCATGGACGGATCATTATCTCCTGCAGAACAGTCTCTTAGTGCGTCACCTCCAGAAGGGGAGGGGACCAGTTAGGTTGGTCCACCCTCGGAGGCTTTTGGAACCTCAGCGATTCCAGGAGGCCCTGGGGGATTTAACCCTGGTTTCTGATGACCGCTCTGTTGATGAACTCGTTCGGGCATGGAACATCTTGCTTGGGGAGGCCATTGACAGGGTGGCTCCAAGACATCCCCTGCCTCTGTCTCATCACCGCAGGGCCCCTTGGTTCACTGAAGGGCTGCAGTGTATGAAGCAGGAAGGCAGGCGACTAGAGCAACGTTGGCATCGGACTCGCACTGAATCTGACTGACTTCTCCGCAGAGCCCATTTGCGGTTCTACATTGAGGCTTTGACGGTGGCAAAGAAAGAATTCTTTGCCACCCTCATAGTGTCTGAAAAGTTGCATCCAGCAGAGCTGTTCTGGGTGGTGCGGGGGCTGGTCAGTCCGGCCTCCCTCCGCCTGGATGGGAACATGTCCCAGGCCCACTGTGAGGAGTTTGCAATCTACTTTGCACACAAGATTGCTCAGATCCAGAGCAACTTTGACACTGGATTAGGAACAGTAGAAATGGAGCTTGAGGTGATGGAGGCTCTGTCTGGTCCATCTTTCTGGGATGAGTTTCAGGAAGTGATGCCAGCCGATGCGGTAGATGTCCTGGGGTCTGTCAGAGCCACTAGTTGTGTATTAGATCCTTACCCATCCT